>OZ010697.1:600000-850865 GCA_963932265.1 Thymelicus lineola | reverse complement strand
GCTATGCCTACTTGTGTTTACAAATGTCAAAGAATCAAACAAAGTACCAGCCCTAACAATGTAGGAAGAGGTCAATTAACCTCTCGACCCGAACTGTGGTCGTTCGAACGTTCGATCGCATCACCGTATTCACCGTCCCATCGCGTCGGTCGGTCGCACAGCTTTGTATGACCGCTAACATAGGGCTACCAACTCAAGATTTTAAAAGTCCGGACAATTCAGCTGAATATTAAGAAAAAAATCAGACATTTTAGGTTTTATCGCGCATTATGGATTATAGACACAAATGTAAATATTTTCATATATCGTTAATTGTTGATAGATTTTTTGCTGATCCGTATCCGGTTTGAAAGCTGATTGCTGCTGAATACTTTATACAATTTAAAATATATTTTTTTTACATTTTAGATTTATAAACCGGATAAATTTAAAGGCCTAAAGTCCGGAAATGTTCGAATAAATCCGGACGGTTGGTAACCTTACGCTAACGAGTGCCCTCTGTGCTAAACTAACTCCGGCACTCGCATGTTCCAGTCTCTATGTGAATGTTCGAGACGCAGCTGCAGTTGAGACTATTAGGCTATCTCCAAAAAAATGGTTGTCTGTAAAGTCGGTTTACGGACGGTAGTTTAACGTGACAAAGTCATGACAAAACATTGATGAAGTAGTGCTCGAATATAATATTATCTCTGGAAATTAACTTATAATTAGAAACTATTATCTTTATACTAAATCGCCATCTAGAACTCCTGAACTAAACTATTTTTTGAGCAAGTTCCTTTCTGACTTAATTGTGTATATAGTTTTGTTCATAGGTGGCGCTTTCTCCATTGTTCGTTCGCTCGCGGAACGCGACAGATGAGTCATGCTTTTTCGTGCGTGCACCCGGCATCGTTTTCATAGACGATATCACGTCAAAATCTAAAACCAAATAGCAAAGTAATAATTTACATTATAATATATGTATGTATATTCAAATGTATTCGCTGTAACGACATTCTGCGTGCTACTTGTATAATGCCGCTAATGGATGAAATATCAGGAGACATAGTCGTTTTTAAATTATCATATTAAACAGATTTATTTCAATTAACTTTCCATCACACAAATAGTTTCTTAACTTTACGATACTAAATTTTTCCGTCTATGCAACTTCAAAGGTCTAACTCTAGAGGTCTGACTTCATGAAATAAGTTCATAATGATTTGGTTGACGCAAAGTTATAATGAAAGGGACTTGGGGAAATTTTTACATTAAGAAATGTTATAAACACCGGAGTATCTGTACGAATAACATGAAATCGGAGCAAAAAGAACCGAAATTAAATCATTGTTTGCTGAAAAGCATCTTGATGACGTAGATATCACATAGACACGAAGTACCACAACGTCCCCAACAACGTTATTCCAATGTGTTATTATACTGTAGGCGTCAGCAGTGCCGCCCACAGACAGCCACTGACGCCCTAAGTAAGAATATTGTGGCGCCCACAATTTTGCTTGAAAATTTTTTTGCTGAACCAATGGGAACGTTTACTAATAGAATTGTTTTCCTTTTTTTTGCGCTCCTCACCCCAAATGTGACGCTCCACCAAATTTGGCGCCCTAGGCCATCGTCAAACCTTGGCCCCCTTTAACGCCGGCTCTGGGCATCAGGTTTAAGCGACATGGAAACTGTACATCAAGGGATCGGCTGACCTATTCGCCCCGCGCTGCAGCACGATCTTGTCTGAGACCAGCGACAGTTAACGGGCGCCACTTTAGTATTCACAGAAAATATTGTTATAACACGTACCGTACCTACAACAACACCGGCTTTAGATACGTATAACGCCAACGCAAACGCCAGACTCCCAAACTCCCAAAACTACAAATAAAAAGTTAAACTACTTACGTACTGTTATGTCTACAAAGATGACATACAAGACATATTTGACGACTCCGTAGCCTAGTTGGTAGCGACCCTGCCTGTGAAGCGAGGGGTTCGATTCCAGGCCGGGGCCGATATTTTTGTGACAGATTTTTACTCGTGTCATGGGTGTTATTGTGATGTGTTAAATGCGTCGTCCATGCCACCCGTGGGCCGCGACACAGGTAAAAACCTAATGTGGGCCCATGAGTGTGTAAGCGTTTTTTATTTATTTATTAGAAACATTGGGTAACGAAATTTTTTTTATCATTTTAATCACGTGTGTCCAGTGCTTAATGTATTCTTTCTTTAATTCTGCCCTCCACCTGATATTGGACCACAAGAAACACTAGGGCCTTCACCGCAGGTTGATAAAACCACAAGAAGAGGGCATTGTCGTGGGAGAAATAAACTGCGCTATAGGTGAGGTGTATTGGTCCATTAACCTTACATTGGAAGGTATTAGCATATAAAGTGCGCCAGCGCAGGAAAGGATCAATTAACCTATTGACGGCGCCGATGGGATCCGCCGTGTCGTGACCCCTGGCTGCGATCCGCTAACGATACCATAAACATAAATATTCAAAATCGTGTTGTATAAAACAGTCTCTGTTGCATTTATGAATATTGTTATTCGGTATTTAAGCTTCGATTTTGTAAGGTTTTTAATATTGTTTTGTCATTATTATTATCCCACCAAAAATTTTTCATGTATAAAAATTTAAATGTTTCCAAGAGACCATATGGCTCGCCCTGTTAAAAAGATATCAGATCAAGCTTCGACTCGTAACTCTACAGCCCTAACTCCACAAATTCTACAATATCTTAGTCAAAATATGTGGCTAAACGCTAACGAAACAGCCAAGCCAATAAAATCTAAAGCATAAGAGCTATACAATGGAAACTTTATACATATGTTTGATAAGTCTATTATTGACATCATATCGCACGACTTTTTTATGAGGGTTCAAAAAACGACGAAGCTCTTTGAGAAAAAGTAAGTAGTGCGGCGGGGGCAGGACTGTACCCCCAGATCATTTGAAAAGAAAATAACGACCAAGTTTACCAAAATGGGAAGTGGCATTGAAGCTGACACGGCAGATATATCTGAAGTCAAGTCAAGCCACGCAATATAGAATACTAACTGAGATATTTTAACGACAAAGTTTTCCTTAATAATTATAATTACCGCACAAATATATTGCATACCGAAACTATCCAAGGTCCGAGAGACCTGTTAATCCAACATAACAAACAACGAATACTAAAATGAAACAGTAAAAGTGCACAAGTGACTCCGGCTAAGGCAAGCCGCGACGAGCGCCGAGGTCACTTCTGTTTTATTTGGAGGCTTGTATTGTAGATTGCCGCGTACTATCTCATGATGGATCTTCTCGATAACGCGTTCCGAACTTGCTCCAAAACAACTTGGCACCTCGCTTGGAAACCCTATATTTTGATTACATTACAACATCGCTTTTATTACCTCTATTCAAAAAGATGTCGTTTATTTTTCTTAAAAAGGGTTTTGAAACAGATCTTTGGATTCGAAAAATACTTTCGCCTTTAAAATATTTCTTTGTTTCCGAGCTCTCTAACAATTTTGAGTCGCCTTACCCCACCATCATCGAGTACCTTATAAAAGATGAATATCGAATATCAAAGTGCAGTTTCATAATATATTTTTGATAGCTGGTTCTCCAGCTGTATCCAGCAGCACCTTTTGTACGTTCTGTCTAGTTCCACCCGATGATGACGATGTATCTGGTCAGTAGTACACTCACAGGTCGATCGGTGACGTAAGGCCAATAATAAATTATTAGATGGCTTCTTACTTACAGGTGGTGTTAACCCTAGTATAATCGATGTCTATAGACGGTTAACCATTTACGTTCAAGTGGCCCGACAGCTTGTTTGGTTTGTTTGGTAAGAGAGTAGCTGACCGATAACGACGCTTGTCCATCTCTAACAATACAATTACATATATCGCATTATCCTATTTTTCTTTCGTGTTTTTTGAGGATTTAAAATACACCGTGTCATTTTAATTTAAGCACACAATCCAGCTAATGACTTGTTATAGCTTTTAAAAGGTCATTAAAATTCAACAAGTCATGTCCAATCAAATTATATAAAGCTCACAATTCATTTGCTTATTGCTTTGTACAGGGATTTTCTGTCGAAACTTCCCCGTATCTCTGCCTTTTATCATCTTACGCAACCCCGCCAGCGTCTTAAATCTGTTTTCACATTTGACTTACAAACGCTGCTTCTTCTAGAATTGTATTAAGTCCTGAATTTATGTTTCGTATTTATGTGCCTTTGTACCAAGGCTGTCTGACAAATTTTCTTACGTACAATATTTTGTATCGTGAACCCTTTAGCATTGCTTTCAGTTAAGTCCGTTTCAGAGCGTATCTCTACAAATACCTATTCGATATTTTATGATAACATATAAAATTTATTTTCATTCACATTTAATGTTTAAGATAATCTTAAAAAAGGGTGCGTGTACTTTTGTACGCGCGTGAGAAGTTATACTTCTTTGGCATGAAAAAAAAATCACAAAACAATATTAAAAACATTGTTCAAAATACAATATTCAAAAACGGCAATATTAAAAATAAAAATTAATTTACGAATCTCTATAGCCAAATTATATGTGTTAAGCGCCATCTGTGATTAATTTTGTAGTATATTCTAATATTACTTTGCTACGTATTGTAATAGTTCTCGTAATAGAACATAGATGGTGTTTTTACAATTGCAAAAACAAATCAATTGTAAATCATTTTTTGTGTTCTTATATATTTCTTTCAACTGAATCAATGATAGGTCTATTACACACAAAAAGGTTTTATTAACGTAAAAATATGACAACACTGTAAAAATATACAATCATTAATCATTATGGCAATTTTTTTTTAATGCTTTGAGCAGGCAAACGAGCAGACGGGTCACCTGATGGTAAGTGATCACCGCCGCCCATGGACATTAGCGACAGCAGAGGCGTCATCAACGCGTTGCCGGCCAAGAAGATGACGATAGACCCGCTTCTTGAAGGACCCCATGTCATAGCCTGGAGGGAACACCGATGCAGGTAGCTTGTTCCACAGTTTACACGTGCGAGGTAGAAAATGACGTGAGAACCGGACTGTGGACGAACGCCAGGTATCCAGGTAGTGTTGGTGAAACCTGGTACGTGATGTGCGGTGACGAAAATCAACTGCAGGTATTAAGCCAAACAGTTCTTCAGAACATTCCCCATTGTACAGACGGTAGAATACACAGAGAGAGCCTACATCTCTCCTCAACTCAAGCGATTCCAATCCGTCTGTAAGCTTGGGATCGTCGACAAGACGAATAGCTCGCCGTTGAATTCGATTGAACGGATCCACTTGGCCAGCTGGGGCTCCGGCCCAAAGGTGGGAGCAGTACTCCATGTGTGGTCGAATTTACGCCTTATAGAGCATCAACCTGTGCTTAAGTGTGAAGTACTGCTTAGCTCTATTGAGCACTCCCAATTTCTTTGCGGCCAGTTTGAACAATGGCAATGAACCAAATATATTAATAAATATTTCAAATAAACTATTTTACATTCGTAGATTCTTCGAGTAGTGACTGAATAGGCACGATAGTAACAAGTGGTTTGTGGTAGCTGAAATATGATATAAATGGTCTCGTTGAAACTGTAGATAAGTATCTTGTAAATACACCATCAATAGTGGTGCCATGCCGTGTTGTTGAAACTGAAGAGTCATTATTAATTAATAGATTTAAATCGTCATTAAAAAAAGTTTTCACAGTATTTACCTCATAACAAACGATTTTATAATCGATTGAATCGATTGATAATGATCGATTGATGGAACATAACAATATATTTTATGTTTTATTTATTGATTATAATTATAATAATGATTTATTTTTTACATGTTTTCGTATTCCATATATATCAAAACTATGTAATATATTTATAATTACCATTCAATCGCTACGCAAATTTTATTAAATGACATAACGAATATTTTGACATCGATTAATCGATTGACAACAAAGATGATGTAATCCCTAATAATGTCATTTTGGTAACCATAGTATTTATAAATAACACCACCACAGAGTACTTAATCACTACGAACACCACTGTATTGTCATCGATCTTTCATCTTTCTACGCGTGTTCTTGTGTATTTTTACTATTAAATATTTTTAGCGTATTTGGAGTCCTATTTAGGTACTATTGAAACTCATCGACACGCACACAGTTATTTTAATTTTCTATTGTATTCGCTTTCGTACTTGTGTTTGGTGAATGTGTTTTCGCAGTTTCGCTACAATTTCTGGAAAACCAATACTATTGAATATGGACTCCTTAATCGCCTGTTTCGTGACTGACAAAGGTTCAGAATAAGTCCTGAGCACTGGATAATGTACCCTATACATCTTTAGAAGATCAGGAAGTTGCTGTGGCCATACTTACAATGAGTATATTATGATGTCTTGATTGGGCAAAGTACCAACGAAATATAGCGCCTCCTGCACAACTAGACGAAATATTTATATATTATAATGATAACTAATAAAATCTCTTGAAATATGCAATAGCTTTTATTATACAACCTTTTTATGACATTCATTTTGGGTGAAAACCATTGAAGTAGTAGATAGTATAATAGACACCCGCCAACTTAGTTTTAACCATTAAACTCGTAGTTTAAGTGTTAGGATTTTTGGGAAACTTTCATTTTTATTACGTTTGTAATGATTATTCGTAGGTGTTTTATAGTAAGTGTAACATACATTATTAAATAGCACTGTGACACGAGTATGACATAATCATAACCTATAATTTCCTTAGTTGGCCATTGCTGGCAGCCGTAGCTAACTTCACGATGCAGAATTTAGGTGTCGGTGTGCGCGCGCATCGTAAAAATTCACTCTCATCATTTTTCTCCATCGCGCCAAAAGAAGTATAACTTCAAAAACAAATTAGTCGCACAAAAGGCGAGTAAAATCAGTCCCACCAATTACACCACAATCAGTCCCCTGCACCAATTACCAGAACCTGAATTAATTACCCTGGCACTCCTGGCAGGGACAGAATGAGTTAAATTAATTGCAACTCAGTCTCGCTACGGGTGGTTTACGTTCATTTAAATATTAAAAGCCACGGGATTGTGAAAGGGGTATAATAAACTTGACGGAAAACTCAACAGTCAATCCGTCATAATACAGGCTAAAGGGGCTTCATTTGTTAGGCGGTAACTAAGGGTTAGGGGTAAAATTTAGACGGCCTAAGTTGATATTTTTTTAATATCCATAGTATGCTTTTGGAAAATATGAATTATCGTGCAACGAAATGGATCTACAGGTGCAAATAAAAACAGAAGAGAAGTGCACCATAATTATCTTAAGATATTGTATGTACATGGGTGTAATGTGTATAGGTACTAAGTATAATAATAGGGATGTTGACACTAATTATAAATTAATATAAATTTATGTTTAAAATATTAGTGGTTACATTTAAAGGCCTAAAATATGATTCTTTTATTGAAATCAATCACAATAAATTAAATATCATTAATTTAAAATGTTAAAAATTGTACTCACTGTCACGTGACCTCAAACGCCATTTTGAGAATATGACGTCATTGGAACAATTTTATATGGAAATTCAACAAACTTTGCAGACAGATAGTATTGAATATCGTTTAGTGACGTCACGTAACGTTTTTGGTGGGAAAGGAGATGTTTCAGAAATGTATGGCGCCTTGGCGTGGACAGTGTACATTCAGTAGGAAGTAGCTCATATTATTTCAAAGCTTTGATTACTATCCAAATTCTAGATTTCACCTTGGTTTGGCGACAATAATTAATTATATGGGTAATATATTGTAACACTGAGACAGTATGGTGGGTGTCGATTGCAGACAATTGACAGTTGTTATATCTAATGTCATATCATATTAGGAGTGTCAAATGTCAAATGCAAAGTCAAATAAGCACGATCTATTTGGATTTGGTCACATTGGATCCATATGGATTTTCTAATATTATTAAATCATTGTGTGTTAATTTCTAAAGCTACCTATTTTATCTAAGTATACGGTGCAATTCGTCGCTTCGATCAATCTGAACAAAATCGTGGCGACAGATCTCCAAGAGTCAACTTTGTCCATTTATTGTTACAATATTCACGTTTGCATGGGTTTTTGTTGAGATCTCGGACTTAGATATAGGTAATCTTCGATCGTCAACGATATTAACATACATAGCAATCGGTCTAAAACGACATAATAAACTGAAAGCAGTTTGGAAACGCTTGCGACCAGATTACTAAAATGCGCATATTACTAAAAAATGCAATGTTCTGTCTAAGGTGTAACCACATAGTAGGCACCTTTTATATAAATAACAGAAAGGTGTAACTAAATGAAGGTGAGCGCTGCATGGGCAGATGGTATAGAAGCATGATAAAATAAAAATTATTTGCACAAATCATCGATACACCAGCAGAAGGCTTAATGGGCATCTTACTGAAAATTCAACCTACATAAACATGCCAATGCAAACTTAAATAAGTATGAACCTAACGTGAAACTGGATAATTGTGTGGCATAAATGAAGATTTTTCTTATAAAAATTATAACCCTACACAGTTGCAATTTCTGTATTTTAATATTTGAAATATGACAGAAGTAAATAAAAAACAGCATTTTATTTATTATTGTTTTATTTTTTCATTTCAATCATCATCCTCTCTTAACAATATGCCATCCAGGACCAAAGCCGGTGCCTCAATATTTTGTCTGATACCGAGCCCAACCCAGATTTATTTATTTATTAAGGTTTTGCCAACGAAATTACATTGTTGATACATTGTATGGACAGTTAGGTATGCATAAAGCTAATTTAGATAGAAGTAATTTCACTTAGACAAACACAGATACCATACAATGGTCATTACGTATACACAGGATCCCATTGTTCGCTTTCCAGTAGTACAACTGCAGTAATAACCACTTATCATGCCATCCCAACTTACTGCTTGTCTCGCCAACATTATGTATGTATAATACACTTTTCTAGATTGATGGTGATACTTTATACAACCTCATATTAATATGGTATCCTGTTAGGTTGGCATGAGTTCACTAACAACTTCCAGGTTGTTAGATATTTCTGCTTGGAATGACCCATATTGCCTAATATATTCCCCATAATAACTTAGCACCAGCATGCATCACACCACATCATGCCACCATCAGGAATCTGAAACAAATAAAACAAATCTATGTATAACATGTTCTATTTACTGTTGTAACTTAACACTGTTATTATTTAATTATTATAATAATAATTTATATTATAATTTTAAAGATACATAATTAATAGATGCATAATATTATCATTTAATAGATATTTATAGATACATATAATAATCTAATTTTAGTGTAACAATTTAAAAGATACAAAAATATACCTCTCTAGGGTGAATTCTTGCCATGGTATCATTTCGCTCGGGTCCTTCTGGTATTGAATAAACCCTGGTGCGGGGAGTGAACGACTGCAGTTGACTGCACCATACACACATGATAAAAGGTTCCCTGAAGATTGTGCAATAACTCCCCGCTCCTGCAGTATGTAAAGCCGGGTAAACAGGTATTGCGAGATCCAGAAGTCCAAAAATCAAAGCCATAGGTAGTTTATATATGCACTATAACACTAAGTTGTTCACTCCAAAGAAACACGAATGCCGCCAGATAGCGATACCGAAAAAAATGACACTTGTCACTTGCTTTGCTTGCTAAACTTCAAAAGTTCTACAGTACAGATAACTAATCACAGACAACATACAAATCAATGTTTATTTTGACAGTTCCCTATATCGGAGTGTACTAGTTTCATGGAACTACCAATGTTGTCGTGTGTAAAAATAATTTATTGAAAATAATTTCTCTGCAGAGAACAGTTCATTTAATATTTTTTTTAATATTTTTCCGTGAATCAGTATATTTTTCTCTATTTATGCTGGAATGTACACAGTCCACGCCCAAAATAAGACATCTCCTTTGATAATGATTTTTATTTATCAATTTTTGTTTTTAAATTGAAGATTATTATTTTTATAATATTTTTTTCGTGAATATTGAGGTTCTATCTATAAAATAAAATTGAATCCTAAAATTAGTCAACATCCCTATTGTTATCTTTTTTTTAATTCTCTTCGTATGTGATTCTTTTGTATTTATTTTATTTTATTTTGTTAACTGTATTCATGTGTTGTGTGTCGTGGAAATAAACGTATGTCTATGTCTAACAGTTAATTAGCTAGATGAATTAAATCAATAATATACACTCGCATTAGTATTGGTTTTTGTACTCTACATAATACTTGTACGCTTATTAATATCAATAAATAAGTTGAATCCTAAAAAAATTTTTTTTTTTAAACGCTTTTATTTCAATAATGTTTAGTTTATAAAATTAGCTACAAGTTGTGAAAATTTCAAGTCTCTACGTAAAATAGAACATAGAGAATTATGCGTCTAAAGTCTGAAAATCGTTTTTTTTAATTTAACAACAAATAAACAATGAAAATTAGTTTAAAATATGATTTTCGTGTATTGTCATCGGAAATACACATGTCTGCCAAATTTCATCAATTTTCATTAAAGGGAAGTCATTCAAATTAACGTTACAAGATTTGATGCTTTGATGCTTTGATGCTTTGATGCTCCGAAGTGAAGCTAAATAAAAGCGTTTAAAAATATGTGTTTACGCTCATGTTAAATCTTATCAGAATAATAACTGACATCATTGCCTCGCGGCCACCTAACATATAACACCTATTAAAAAGCGTAGCACTGTCAATAAAGTCATTACGTACTCAATTTTACCACCATCGACGTCCGACGAGCGATGTAAGCAGAATTTCTACTTCTTCGGCTACCATTAACTGCTATATCATGTGACTTTAAGATATCCCTTTCGCTATCCCGGCAAGGAACTACGAACTTTAATGCAGTACGGTAAAGTTCATAATGGGCTGTGAATAAAATGATGGTGTCATAAAGCCATTGAATATGGAGTTTGTTCGTTAAAGCCGTTGTAAGGTTCTCTGTTTGTTTTAGAGAGAGCGTGTGCAATGGCCATTATTTGAGAACTAATATTGCGTTTGCTGAGGTACTAAAAGAGAACGGTCGCGGTCGATCTATTTCCCCCGGGTTTTGTTTCCTTATGCGTCTCGCGCAGCTGTCTGCCAGATGTTTTATTTGGTAAACGATTATTGTTCATTCAATTGACCTTTCTAGATTTAGGGGTATACGGCATATTGCTTAGTTAGGGAAGGAGTCGTGTATAATATAATTAACTCACGACTCTCACGAGACCAAACGTTATTAAATAGCTACTGTTCGCGGTTACGTTGCATAGATTTAGTTATTGTCGCAATTACGTTACGTTGGGAGTTTATTCTAATTACCCCTTACTAAAATGAAAAGTCTAATTTGAAGCGAAAATCTTCTCTATCCCCTATATCCGGGGATATCAACAAAATAGTTTTAGTATCACAATTCACAATACATTTACATGCCATATTCGAAGTCTCTAGTAAATATAGTTTACGCATGAAAAAATGTAGCAAGAAAATGTAAGCTGTTAAACAGGAAATTGGTTGTAAACAACTGGTGGGAAAACTAGACTAGCCACGGAACTACAATCTGGTATTTTGTAAACTGATGTCAAACATTCATCATCACGTGTGTGCCATTCCATTATCGCTGTTCGGTAATGAAGGTGCTGCAATAGATATTTGGGACACTAAAATGTTCTTAGTATAGAACGGAAGGAAGGACTAGCATTGGATCCGAGATGAGAGCAATGTATTATTATCTAGTCATAGCGATAAGTTTCAGTTTTTGTGAGTATCTTGAACTGATGGTAACGTGAAATTGACGTGATTAAACAGTGTTACTAAACCACCTACGGAAATATGGTGGCTCTTGTCTTTAAATAGATACCTTGCGATTTCCAGACAATCCAGCGAATAGTATAATGTGGGATGAAGTGCGCTGTTCATCGGACGCAGACCAGAGCACCCCAGAGGGCAGAGTACCCGACATAGGGCGCTTCCCCTGGCTCGGCGTGATTCAGCATAGTTTTTGTAAGTCTACGTGATATTTGCTCAATGTGGCTCTAGAAACAAAGGTTAATTTTGTTTTAACGAATTCCGTGTTGTATCTGAGCTCGTTGAACTTTTTATCTGAGTTGGACAAAGAAATAATAATCTTTTGGTTTTAATATTATGTAAGTGATTTTAAGTGATATTATGTGACTTCTACGCGTCAACAAAAACGAATTTCAATACGCCGAAGATTATGGGGATCTACATGTTGTCCAATGAATAGTTTAATAGCAAAATAATACAAAATAATTTACAGACCTCGGCGGCAAGACCAGGTTCGCGATTACGGCCGGAGTGCTTATCCACCACGCGTACGTCATCGCTCCGGCAGAAGACATCGCCAAGATTCAGCTTGAGGCATTAGCGTAAGTTAATAAACTTAAAGTATGTACGTACGTATAGGAGGATCTTAAGTTTTAGGGTACCAACCGGTTAAGGGTCAATCAAAAGGTTACCAACTCAAAATTTGAAAAGGCCGGGCAAATCCGTTCCAAAAAAGCGAAGGCCTAACCTAACCCTTGTGCAGGGTAGAACGAGATGGTATTTTTACATCCTTTGGTCAAAACTCTTAAAAGTGCCAGTCTTCTAAAAAAAGCTCGAGAAAATTCAGAAGCCGGACAAAAGCCAGACAGAAGGCTAAAACTTGGTAACCTAATCCAGTTAATTATAACAGCTTCAAGTTGTATTTGTCAGGAACAATACAAAGTTTATCGTGTGGGAGAAAGAGGGAGAGAAGTACACGATGGACGTGCAAGACTACTTTCTGCACCCTGAGTACGACGAGCTGGTCACCTTCGCCAGCATGGCGCTGCTGCAGCTCGGAGTCGAGGGTGTCTCCGGCTTCACTGATTTTATTGGTACGTTAAAATCCGATCCACGACCACTGTGACTCTGCCAAGAGTGCGTAACTAGACGGAGAAATAGAATACATTTTGCAGGTTTAAGGTGAATCTGTCCTTTATAAAATTTGGGACCCTGAATTCATCCATCTTTGAGTCCAAGACATCCTTTCTTTCCTCATTTGCTCGTAGTATCTCTGTTGAATATTGCCTGGTCACTTGGTCCTACAAATCTCAATTAGATTTTGACGAAGCCATCCTACCTTTAATTGGCAGTCTTCTCATTTCTACATTATTTAAATACAAAAAATGTGTCCAATTAACCTTAATATCAAGACTTGTTACAGGTTTTTGTTTCATTTCTTGTATGTTTTAGCTCCCGTGAAGCCAGTCTGCCTACCCATCAAAGGAGCTGGCGCATTTGAAGACTTGTTCGCGGTTAAAATGGCTGACGGTACGACATTTTTCCGTTACTACGTAAAGAATTATTTAAATGTTTCAGAAAAACATTGAATGGTTACCATAATACCTAGATTAAAATACATTAGAATTTTTAAAATATTTATTAAATTTTGTTTTCTTTTACTCAGACGTTGGAAACCTTTACAAGGAAATGGTCAAAGTAAATCTTGTAGAGAATAAAGATTGTGAAGAATTCTACTACAGAGCCAAGGTAAAAATGAGGTTAATCAACAATAAACATCACATAGCCTAGATCGCTCCCAATTTTTACCAGTGTACTCTTCAAACCCAGTTGAACTACAAGAAGATGTCTCCAGTGAACCCCATCTGCGTGGTATCGGAGCACCAGCAGGAGTCCTGCGTGTGGGACGGCGGCGTGGCGCTCGTGTCGCGTCAGTCCTGGGGGTACTGGAAGCTGGTGAGGATAATCATGGCCATAACATATCGACCATGATAAAGAAAACGAAATATAACCACTAACGCAGAAAGAGAGGTGTTATAAATGTGATGTGTCTGTGTGGCATTATAGCTCCTTAACGAATGGAGCGACTATGATGTAGTTTTTACTTGAAAGCTGACATGATCGTTAGCCATATTTGGAAAAAACCTGTCGGGGATGTATTACATTTTTTCAAAAGTATCATAATAATACAAAAAAAGGAAAAACTATCACGGCTAGGTGGTGTTAGCAACTTAACGAGAAATGCTGACGGTATTCCTGCTCAGATGTGAACTCCTTAGTCCTTCTTTTTAAAAATCAACTGTAATTTTTAAGGTGTTTTAGCTGCAGTGTTAAAGAGTTATGTAATAAGTGGATTCAATCACTTTCCTTTAGTGATAGCCTTGTTTTTACTCATGTTCATATAAGTTTATAGACTATTGGCCGTTCACTGGCCATTTAGATTACTAGCCAGTTAGATCACTGGCCAGTTAGACCATTGGTCAGTAACACAATAAAACTTCAGATAGGTTTCGGTGTCCGCGGGCCCGGCTGCGGCGCCCCTACGCGGTTCCTGAACCTTCATGACTACATCCCCTGGATTGACGAGCTGATCTCCCAGTACCCTTACGATGAGCATGCCGAAATACACAAGTTCGGGCTCCGTCGCCTGTCGCCCGTCGAGCTTATTATGTACAAAGGTAAACACACGAACAAATAACAATACAGCATTAGGTTAGCATGGTTTATTGCTCTTAGCAATATTGTACTTTAGTGTATATATTTGCTGGATAGATCAAAAAATTTTAGATTTTTCCATTTGTAGAATCTAACCAGATTGCCAAAATTGGCTGTAGTATATTCTTAAATGTGTTTCAATCTTTTCCCCATAAGCTACACACAATTCCTTAAAATTTAAAAGTATGTGGTAACATAAAAGCTATCATATTTCATGCTTCAGTCAGAACCAACCTCTGTGACTGTAAACTTTGTGGGTCCATAGCTACTGTTGGTACGCTCTTGTGATTACCACTGTTGAATGGTTGAAGTAACCCGAGCGTGGTTGGTGGTGTGTGGTGTGTGGTTGCAGCGGACGTGAAGCTGCCGCGCGACACGGGCTTCTGCGACCGGCAGGTGCGCGGCCAGGTGCTCTACAAGGACAGCTCGGAGCTGCTGCTCAACAAGAACTTCGGACAGGGGTTCTTCTTTGTAACTATATCCGTATTTCAGTAGTAAATTTGTTCTTACGTCAAGTAACTCGTTGCTGATCGACAGATGAGACAAGGGATGTGGTTCCTTTTCTTGGAGGTAGTTCGACGATATCCACTTGCCATCAGGTTGATCGTCAGCTCGTTTTCCAGCTACATATTTCCATAAAAAGCTATAAAACTTTGCATAGTTAATCACAATTTTTTAATTCAATTAATTTAATGCATTATACTATCCTACAGCGATTGTTAATTTATAAATATTTCTTTAATTTATATACCCATCAATTTTACACAATATATTGTTTTTTTTGTGATACGTTGGTCAGCTATCCATAGCCCAAGTGGCGAAGGTGAACTGTGCAACTATCATACTGGACGTGAGCTCGCGCACCAACCTGGCCGTGTGGATCGAGAACCAGTGCCACCGGGACCTGCTGGCGGACCGCCGCGGGACCCAGAAGAAGTATAAACTCCTCAAGGATATTCGACCGTGAGTCACTACATTCAATTCCTCAACTATCCTACTAATATTATAAATTAGCTGTCGCCTGCAGCTTCGCACGCGGAAATTCTGCTTATCACATTTATCCTCTATTTTACCCCCTTGAGGGTTGAATTTTGAAAAATCCTTCCTTAGTTGATGCCCTATGTTATAAGAGGAATACGTGTACAAAATTTTAAGTTTCCAGCCCTAAGTGTTTAGCGTGTGCGTTGATACATCAGTCAATCACTTTTGCCTTTTACCAACGTACAAAACGTACCAAATTAATGGGACTCCATAACGTAAAGAAACTCATCTTTAATTCTGAAACATTAATAGATTAATAGGACATTAATAGAAAATATTGTTTTGTAGCTTGGAGTGCTTCCTCTACTTTAAGACGGTGGCATTCCTAGAGTTCAGGTTCTACTTCTCCTTCAAAGCGCTGCTGGAGGTGACGGTATACGGCGAGATGGAGGAGCCGAGGATCATCCCCAACCCCTGGCAGTCCACCGAGACCACGGAGGCCTGGTGGCCCACCGACCAGTGGATCCATTGGGGGAACTTCCTACCCTACTATGTATGGATGTATCATTTGTGAACTGTTTGCTGTTATAGTACGTTATACGAATTATTGAGTCTACTTCTCTGTGAGTGAAAGAATAAGTCTTAGGACACAAGATCGGAAAAAAACTTCCTTTAGGTATTTTGTAATGTTATGTATTAAATTATATTGCATTTACTTATTCTATACTAGGAAATCGCCCTCCCTTCGCTGCGGGAAAAATAGTAATAAAAAAATATAAAATAGCCTATGTCACCCGGGGATAGTGTAGCTTCCTAACAGTGAAAGAAATTTTCAAATCGGTTCGGTAGTTTCGGAGCCTATTCAATGCAAACAATCAAATCTTTCCTCTTTATAATATTAGTATAGATAATGAACGTGCAAGAAATAAAAGGCTAAATTTTATTTTTGGAGTTCGAACTCCTTAAGAATCGGTTTTCATATTTAATTTAAGCCTGCTGCGGTGTGAAAATTTATGAGGAGTAAAATCAAACTTTTTCCGTTACATTATGCGTTATGAATCTATTATTGTAAAGTGTAAAAAAAAATATGTAACGATACATTAAATAATTAATATGTATATGTATTAATATAAATAAACGTATCAAGCATGCTTTCAGTAATATAAAAATGCATTCATTTACCCTCATTTACTAATTTATATATTTTGTAATCGTTCGTATTTATAAAGAGTAAACTGCAGTCATGCGTCGAAGCTGACACACATATTTTATTTTTATTTTTATGTACTAAATATCCAGAACCAATTGCATAAATTACCTTAGGTTTAATGGTATTAAAGAAATTAAAGAAATGGCAATTTTGTATTTTATGTTTAATGTTACTTATTAAGCTTGCGGCGTGGTGGAGTATGCTCTAGATCTCCTCTAGAGAAAAGACCGACTCAGAGGCAAAAAGAAAACAAAAAGAATCTGAGTGGGCCGTTAATGGGTTGAAGCCATAGTAACTGGGATCGTTTGGATGTAGACAAATCGAACCCGGAGAAGTCCGTAAGCAAGTTCACCAAATCTACAAGGATGTGCTTATAATTAAAAAAATTGTAAAACCGTTGTAATTGGAACTGACAACGGGTATCCATCAGCTACATCAATATGAAAACTGTATAAAATTCGCGGATGAATACACGCTGCGCCGCGAAACGAGCGGACACACAGACAAAAAGTGTCCGGGGAGCGCGGCGGGGTGAATGGCCGGAGATAAATTTCGCCGGCTCGTATCGGCTGTTCACAAACTGTGATGTCCACACAATGCACGCGTCCGATAAATTAAACCCGCTGCATTGTTTTCCTAACAATTGCTTTGGGACCGTTGCAGAATTTTTATATATTGTTTTATACCTACACTACATTAGAAGAGTGTGAAGTCTACCAATCCGTAATTGGCCAGCGTGGTAGACTATGCCCTGTACCCCTCACATTGTGAGAGGAGACCCGGAGCCCAGCTGTGGGACAATTATGGGTTGTTACTTTACTTTACTTACCTACACTACGTTATATAAATAGCCGGTTAATGAGCTGATGAAAAACCTGATGGTATATAGTTTTTTTTTTTTAAATGAAACAACGTTTCCACAGACTGATGGTATATAGTTACCATCGTCCACCTTTAGCACCAAAGGTTACAAACACGTTGTCGACAAAGCAGGGAATCTATTTGTTAACACTCCCTTTAACTCCTGACGACAAGAAGACTAGGTCACAAAGTGGTCCAGAGCATCCAATCCAGAGAGATTGGTGATACAGACAGTTCCACTGTTCAGAAGATACGTTCTGGTGTGTCACCACGAGTAGAGAAAGTTTGCTTATAAATAAAAGATTCAAACGTAGGAGCCTTTGCAACCGGCCACTGCCAACTAGGCAATGTGGTCGCTTGTATTCAACAAATAGAGCCTTTTAAGCCCCAAACGTGACTCGTCCAGAAAGCCAAGTCATACTTCATTTTACTTATTCGTACTTCCTGGTTCTCTTGCCTCAAAAACAACGAAATAATTGTTACATTCTGATTCTCGGAACGTCTTGTACCCCTCCCATTCTAAGCCCTCTCGAGCGAACATGGTCCTAAGCCGCAGGCGTTTGTATGAAGCCATGAAAACGTCAACGGTGCCCCTAAAAGGCATCGCAATGCTAAAATATGCACTCACGGGTGTTTAAAACATTTCTAGAAACTGAATAACTCTTATCTCCAGGCATTAAAGCCGCAAACAGCCTGGCAGCGAACCCCAAATTCACGTATGCAAGTCTGGTGCGAGCAACGCCATTCCACACTGTCGTATCCAATTTTAAATCTTAAGTATTGACATTAAAGTTTATTGTTGATATTCGGAAATATATTCGCACCATAATATCGAAACATAGATTTTTGCAGTATTATAAGTTCTTACGTGTGAAATGTCCGAACTTTTTAAAATATGTCCTCGGACTTATCGATGAATTTAAATTCCTGCCTTCATTTATGGTCTTCCCAACAAGCAGAAACTATTGTGGGAATCGCTAAAGTAATCACCATGAATCAATGAAACGTAAAATGGTAAAATAATTGGAAAAATGCTAGATCACTGACATTCTTCTTCTTCTTCATTCTTACTCTTTTACATTAAACTACTGAACATATTTTCATGAAATTTAGCAAACAAGTAGACATGATCCGGAATAAGATACGATATTTATTGTCCCGGAAAACGCTTGGGCAGAGCGCTACATTCACATAATTATTGTTGTTGTACTCCAATTTAACTGCTTATTTCGTATATCTTCATACAACAGTGTAGATGTTAAAAGGATATATTATCAAGTAGTAAAATAACATAAGTCAGAATGTCTTGGATTGTTATCTACAGTCTGCACGATGTACATCGCACATCGCGCGCGCCCGTTGATGTCTTTTCTAAGATGACATCTCACGACCGACGACCGACGACCGCGCTACATCGAGATGTAGAGACGCTTCTATACCATACATAGAGTATGCTAGTGAACAGTACGCACTGAATGTTAATTAATATATTTAGATAGTTAAGCACGATGACTGGAATGCAAAATAGTGTTTTTAATTTTTTTATATCAATGAATATAATAATATGTGATATTTATAGGTGTGATTTTATGAACGAAGATTTAGAAAGAAAGAAAGAAAGAAACATTTATTTCGTCATGAAAATACATGGTACAAGGGGTCCAGGGTAATAACAAAGGTGTAAGAGAAAGTACTAACAAAATGTAACAAATCATTGCGTATCATGAAACAAAAAAATTAGCGGGTACCATGTCACGTGACGAAAAAGGACTACCCTCAGCCTGCGCCATGGAGCGGCTAGGAACCACGGCTGCTAGTTTACAGTGTAATCCCCTTTTTCGCGTAGTTCCACATGTGGTGTCTATTTCATACCTTTAGCTCCATAATTGGTAACATAATAATAGGTAACTATGGATGCGGTCATCAAAGGTTTGAATGAGTGCTTATAAACTTTGCTATAGTATTTTTTGTCCTTCTTGTGATCGTTAGACTGCGGTCAATAAAAGATCTCACTAACTCTACACTATCTTCTACAATTCGTATTGCTGTGAGAAAATACACTTCAGTACCTCGATCACGAGTTTTTAAAACATTCGTAGCGTCACCGTATCGAATTGACGATACGTAGTTTACGTAGACGTTAGTTGGCATCACGAGTTACTTGCGTCACGCTAGCGTCAACTCGCAAGTTCAACGCAAGTGACGTCATCCCATCGTAAATAAGAGAGGGGTCCAAGTGAATGAATGAACGAATGAATGGTGCGTTCAAAAGTTACATATAAATTGAAAAACAATAATTATGCAAAAAAAATCATTAAAACTATGAAATCACACTTTTTACACAGTTAATACAGCTTGTATTAACTTTTCAATAAAAATAAACCTTATAATAAGAAACATTTAGGTACTTAATGATATATTTTACAAAAATAAAAATATTTCCGTGTCTCTTTGACCTTGGTATTCGAACGCGTACATTGTCAAGGTGAATCTCTACCGTTTAAGTACTCTGTGTCCCTACCTAGCCTGTGGTTTGGCGCCCTTAGCGGTCTGCCGTACTGCGTTTGTTAATTGTTGTCAAACTAATATTTTGTGAATTTTATAATTATTTAAACTGAAGTAAATAACAAAATAACAATGTAATACTTACTTAATAGTGATTGCGGCGTTTATGGAATCAATTATTGAGGACTTATTTGTATATACATTTATACAATGACCCAATGACCTATAAGATATACAAAGTTTCTCGACTTCATCTCCATTACATCGCGAAGGTCTCCAATGTCGTGGAGTAGTTGGTGAAGAAGAAGAAGTACCGGTTGTTCCTCCACCATAAGTTGAATTCGCGTAATGCAGTGAACTTCAACCTATTATATAGTACTTATTGTGCGCTTTACATCGGAGCTCTTGTCTACATTCCTGAAGTTATAGTGATATAATAATAATAGTGATAAAATGAGTGATTTAGTTATAAAGGACGTGTAATAGTAGTTTAAGTATATTCGTTTGCATTTTATAAGGTACTTATTTATTTATGACCTCGTTGCCTGAAATAAAGATATTATTATTTATTATCTTCTTTTATTTGGCGCCTCAAGTGTTATGTGTTATTTAATTACCTATATGGTGATGTATATTTTAGTCGCTTCTAGGTATTTTACTAATAAAGGAAAACTAATATTGTGTTGTGATACTAATGGAATAATTAATTAATTAAGAAATGCATTTGTATTTCGCATAAACCTATTTCTCACTTCACTTAAGTAGCAGGTAGGTACACAAGCTTGACTTTGAGGATAATTCTTTGGTTTGATTTTAAAGACGATGAAGTTAATTGCACTAGATTTTAAAACCTGCCTTGCTAAGAAGATATCAATTTTAAATACTATTTCATTGCACTTAGCAAATTAGTGATTATTCTGCTTAGCAATTTATTTGGCTGGAACCAAATTATATAAGAAAATCATCATATTATGACAACATATTAATAAATTATTATTATTTTAGTTATTGGATTAGTCACACAATGTTAAGCTTATTTTCATATAAACAAATATTTTTTTCCTTAAAACTACTCTATATTCCATTACTCCGCTGCGTGATAATAAAATAATAATAAATGTGATACGTTCAATTATACGTTTTTCTTGCATTTTTACTTGAAACAATAATCTAAAAACAATTAAAACACTAAAATTCACTACTATAAAGTGATACGAAAGTTTTCTCACGCAACAATTCTCCGTGAAAAAACATTCGTAAGATGACGATAGCCAGCTAGCGTCCGTATGTCAAAAAAATATTCGTGCTGCCGTTTTCCACCGTTTTCCATACAAAATTGTTACGTAGCGTTACGCAGCTTACGCGGCGATACGCAAGTTGTGACGCAAATATTCGTGATGCCGATTTTAGTACCATTTACGCACGATAGGGGCGCTTTTGCAAAATGTCATACAAATTGCTTACGTCAACGATACGAATACTTTCTCGCAAATATTCGTGATCGACCTACAGGTCTCTTCAATCACTAGAAAAAACTCTTGTCCTGAACTGGACCATTAATTCGTAAAGTCATAACATAATTTTCCTAGTAACATTTGTCGATAATGCGAAGTATTATTTTAAATAAATGTATCACTGTAACATTCACTATCCTTGAATTTTGTATTGAATGCGGACCTTGATTTCATATTTATAAGACGTCTTGACATTGAATAATGCTTTGATATTGTAAATCTCAAGCATCAGCTCTCGGTTGTAGTCAATCCATCGCATCTACATCTGAGATGTAGAGCGGTAGAATGCCATCAGCCAAGCATCGCTCCGTTGTCATTAACGATACGATCAATTGTTGATACGTTGATTAATGGTTATTTACGGCGCGCAACTTAATGATTTAATGACGTCTCGCTTCAGTTGCTTCAACAAACGTAATCACATGTCGGTTCTCGGTAGCTATTTGGAGCTGTGTAGTTGGTCACGTGGTCGAATGTTTTGCTTCGAACAAATAGATGCGTGAAAAATATTAATGATGGCTACGACATATGTACGATGTCGATATATTATTATGTATAATGTGTACGTGATATTGAATAATGGAAATCGATCTCGTCTTAGAAGCAAGTAAGATTTAGTTTAGTCTTGTTATTAGATCTTAATACAAATATGTATCTTTTTAATGCAATGCCAGTCATTGATTAGTTTCAAGATTATTTCGTTATTTATTTTAAGGATATTATTTCTAATAAGAATTTTAATTTGTTTAAGTTCATACAGAAAAAGTATTCATTTAGGGTGATTTTGATTTGAATGCTGCATTTGGAAATGCCTAGAAAGGCCTAGAAATCGATTATCATACTCATGGATAATATTTTTATTGCGCCTATGATTAAGCAACTTAATACATGTAGGTTCACAGACGTAAAGCCTTTCAACTTACACTTGACCAACAAGATGAGTAGCTTTCATACGTCGACGTTACATAATTGTTTTATCACTAAGAACTTACATAATAAAATATTACGTACACAATATGTGCAATAATTCTTTTTACTGCGCAATATGGAGCACATATACCTACTAGTTGTGTAACGATATCTCTAGAACAAACAAAACGATTGTGTAAAAACTCACCTCAAACCCATCAACGGACAGCCGGACGGTCAGCCACCACTCCTGCGCAATCCAAAACACTGCACTTCGCACATCTACTGGCGACACCACTCAAACAAAATATCACAAAAACACTTCCGCGCTCAGTTTACTATAACACTTCCCCAAGTTTAAAACTCACAAACACTTGCACTCAAAGCGGTTGAAGGAAATCGTCAAAACACACAAGCACCCCTCACGAAGGTTTCTCACAAACTGACGCTAGCGGCGCCACCTGCGATCGCGCATATCCTCCGTCCCGCTCACTCCACGCGAAACCTTCACATCTGAAAGAGAAAAACTAAGGTTAATAGTGCCGAATGCCGATAATGATGAAAGGAGTGAAAGCTTTCGGGATCCAAAAAAATACATTCGCGAGCCAATGGAATGGCTTAACAAAACAGATGTGGTTTGTTGAAAGTTATGTTTGGTCGAGCTACCATAAAATTTAACGCGCACTCATTCATGATTCGAGTTCAAAGGGCAGGCGTGTTGTTAAATAAAAAGCTAGAGTGTTAAGTAGCACGTAAAATCTAATTGGTGATGTTATTAAGCAAACGAGTTTCAATCTATAGTGGAATCTTATTGGAAGTATAATTACTACTGACATTATGACGTACTGCTACTGTCGGTAGATTAGAATAGGTTTAGATATTTTTCTGGAAAAATCTTTGAAAGATTAACATACTTATAAACTGGGATGTATGAGGCTAAATCCATATGTTTTTTTATTAAAATAGCCGGCAAACGAGCTGACGATCCACCTGATGGTAAGTGGCTATCGTCGCCCATGGACATACATCAGCAACACCAAAGGCATCACTGATGCGTTGCCGTCCAAGAAAGAAAGAAGAAATAATATAAAGAAAGACCTGGCTCTCAAGCCCCCAGCCGGAACACGACGAGTCGTTTGGCGGCTGACTCATGCTCAAGGGTGGTAGCTATCCAGGCGAACCCCATGGAGAAATAATAATAGTAATAATGGTATTAATTAACAGTTAAAATCAATATTACCAATATTATCCCTCGAGGGGCCCTACTACCAACGGGCCGGCTTATAAATGATTTATAAAACAATGGAAGAGAAATTGAATGTGTTCGTTATTAAAATTATTTCAATGAGCATAAATTTATTTTCTTACAGTGTTGTTAGCATTATGATCTAGCATTGCCCATTGAGATTAAAAATTAGAACACCCTTTCGGGGTTTTAGAGCCGGAAGTTTTGAAGGTATGTTTGTTTAGTGCGTGGCTACAAGCCATTAGCATCCACTGTGTGGCTGGCAGCACGCAGCAAGGGAACGGACGTGGGACTGCACCCATCGAGAAACGATGCATTACAACTTGTATTATAATTTATTTAATTTAAAAGAGTATTATTTTCTTTTATAATAAACTAGGAAATCGCCCTCGCTTCACTTCGGGAAAAATAGTAAAAAAATATAATATAGCCTATGTCACTCAGGAATAGTGTAGCTTCCCTACAGTGAAAGAATTTTTCAAATCGGTTCGGTAGTTTCGGAGCCTATTCAATACAAACAAACAATCAAATCTTTCCTCTTTATAATATTATCATAGTATAGGTTATAGGTGTATATATATCGACGTCCCCGGGGAATAAAATGGTAATAGAGAAAAGTAAATTTTACAGGAGAAGCAAAAAACCAGTTTTGTTTTATCCTAGGCAGAATAATGATTGGGTATCTTTGAATTATACATCAAAACATGCGTTATTTTTTCCGAAATTACATGCCATAAAAAATAAAATAAAATAATTATATCTTTTTAATTATCACCAAAAAACAATAATACTGTTATTATATGGAATTGTGTAGCAAGTAAGTGTATATAACAATTTTATTCCCGTAAAACTCTATCATGCTATCGACAGTTTTCATCACTTACGATACACTTTTATTGTACTTTTATGAATTAATTGTAAATGTATTACACTATTACAATTTTCTTCCGGTCAAAGTTAATCTTTGACGTATTGAAATGTAACGGTTTTATTTAGGGAAGAATAAAATGGTATAAGCGTCTTACTGATCGAAAGAGACTAGTAGTTGTTCAGTAATATATGATTACGACTTTATTATGGGCTATAATTTGTACATGACTTCCGAGGAATAAAAATAAAATGGCTCTAATTTTATGAAATTAAAAGATAAAAATCTAAATAATATTTAGCAGGTGTATATTGACTCGTAGATGCCAAAAATGAAAAAAGAAGTTTTTTCGGTAACCGTCTATTACGATTTTATTCCCCGGGGGCGTCGATATGTATGGTTATGCCTAAGTATATTGTAACGTGCAAGGTTGATGTACCGCCAATAAACAGTTCGTGTTAATCTTTTACTCGTATAAACACTAATTACACTGACTAATTTTATATTCGGGTTTTACAAGTTAGTACACGTACCGTCCTGGACTTCATCGCCACTTACTATCAGGTGGAATTGCAGGACATTCACCAGGAGCGTCACTGATGCGTTCCCAGCAAAGAAAGCAGCATACTCGCTCAGAATACTGCTTCCTACTATAATAATATTATGAACTAGCTATGCCCCGCGGTTTCATCTGCGTTAATATGAGAAAAAAACTAACTACTAAAATATACAAAGTTATATAACCTATAGCTTTCCTCAATAAATATACAGTCAAACACAAAGAATTTTTCAATTCGAACCAGTAGTTCTCTTCAGCTTTATAACATTAGTATGGATGTGAAAGTTTATATGGATGTTTTTTACTCTTTCACGCAAAAATTACTGATCTGATTTTCATGAAATTTTGCAGGCAGGTAGACCATGATTTGGAATAACATATAGAGTACTTATTATCCCAGAAAACGCGGGCAAAGCCGCGGGCTTGCGCTAGTTTGTAGTACCTATAACTGAAAATCGTAAGTTCATATGGTCTGTTCAACAAATAACATGTTTTATAGTCTACACAGTATAGAGGTACATTATACATCGTATTACTATCATTATGATAGGTAGCTATCTACTCGTGTACATTACATCGAATTAAAATGAAACGTAAGAAATCAGAATGAAATACTAAACTTGTTTGATTGGCGTCTTTAAATCTATATAAACGAGGTTATCTTTGACAGGCTGTCTTTATTATGTTAATATAATGTGGCCATTACGCAGCCTAGAAAAGAAATAGAAGTTTGATATCGAATAAATATCTATTCGTTTATATTTACATATGCATAAATAAATACATAAATAGATGTCTTGGCCTTAATTTTAAAATAAAAATTAAGTTTTTATTTTTTCGTATTAACAAAGAGCAAAGTCCAAGTCTTAAGTAGTTCGCTTTATAGATTTCACCCTTAGGGTCTTAACACTCTTAATATTTTTTATGTCCAGTTTTTATATTACTAGGAAATCGCCCTCGCTTCGCTTCGGGAAAAATAGTAAAAAAATATAATATAGCCTATGTCACTCGGGGATAGTGTAGCTTCCCAACAGTGAAAGAATTTTTCAAATCGGTTCGGTAGTTTCGGAGCCTATTCAATGCAAACAAACAAATCTTTCCTTTTTATAATATTAGTATAGATAACAATCGGGAGCTTTTCCTATACACCTACACTACTGACAAATGATCAAGTAAACGATCAAGTGTACTTGTTAAGTTTACAGTTTGACTTGATGCGGAATCTAGTGTGCATGAGATAACTATATCATAATTATACATAATAGGTATATATGGCCAGATAGCTACAACTCGCATAAAGTCCGCTGTGAACTTGACAAGTAAACTTGATCGTGTATGGCCAGCTTTATGTAGGAACTATGACCAACACTTCATCACTCATCGTCATCGTCATCATTCATCTTGTTATGATGAACCTACAAGCGAGTACATGAACAACGCCAATGGTGCCACCAATGCATTGCTGACCGAGAAGTAAGGAATCTGGACTGAACAGGCGAACAGCTTACAATGAATAGGGATGTTGACTAATTTTAGGATTCAATTTTATTTTATAGATAGAACCTCAATATTCACGAAAAATATATTATAAAAATAATAATCTTCAATTTAAAAACAAAAGTTGATAAATAAAAATCATTATCTTTCTCACCAAAAACGTCACGTGACGTCACTAAACTATATTCAATACTATCCGTCTACTAAGTTTGTTGAATTTCCATATAAAATTGTTCCAATGATGTCATATTCTCAAAATGGCGTTTGAGGTCACGTGACAGTGAGTACAATTTTTAACATTTTAAATTAATGATATTTAATTTATTGTGATTGATTTCAATAAAAGAATCATATTTTAGGCCTATAAATGTTACCACTAATATTTTAGACATATAATATTAATTTATAATTAGTGTCAACATCCCTATTAAGATGAACACACACTATGTGTCCAATCGTGTTACAACGAAATGTGTAAACAACTAAATGTTTGTATGTCATGTTTTAGGAAGCTACTCGTAGGTAGGACACGGGGCTGTCGTGATCGCCCATACAGAGCAAAAAATTAATCGTGAGATCGTGCCCGGACAAACTGAACACGACGAATGAACTTCAAACAAACATAATTATTCTTTAGAGGTGCCGATGGACAAATACATCTACTCTAGAGCTTTAAACATAAAAACAAGTGACTTTTTGACGATATGTGACAGGATACGTGAGGGATTTTATATTGAGTTTAATTCTAATGTTTACTTACGGGTGTTAAATAAACATGACATATATTTTTACGACGATACGCACACTAGTGTCTTTCCTAGAGTCTTAAGCAATAAAATGCCACTTAATATTATAAATGATTAAGTTTGTGAAGATCTTTGGGTTAGTATCACGCGTTAACCGTTGTTAAATGAAACTTGGCACACAGTCAGGTCATATTCTGGCTTAAAAATTAGATTTTATCACGGATATACTATTTACCGTGGGATGATTTGGATGTACTTACGTACTATGTGAAACCACTATTCCACGTGCGAAGTCGCGGGCGAAATCTAATTAAGAAATTAATTAAATAACTTTGTTAACCATATTTACTTAGGTACATTATTTTATTTCAACCAACAAAATTTTCTTACCCTCGATAAAACATAGGTCCTCGAAGCTATGGATAAATTATAAGCAGCTGGAAGGGATAGATTGCTTATAGTTACTATAAGCAGACAGCCAGTCGCTACCCACACCATACGATCTCGGCGCAACGACGTCGTGTCGTGAGCATATCGGACCATCTAAATGACCATAGTTGAAAGCTTCCGGCGACACGTGTCGGTACACAAAGCGCACGCGAGCTTTATTGATACTGAGCGGATGTGCTTGAGTGAGCTTTCGGAGCACTAATTCATTGACGCCGAGACGTGACGGAGGGGGGTCACCCCTCCCGATTGAATGGAGGCTCGAGGGCCTGTCATTGTTTAGCTTCCGACATTGTCCTTTTGTCGTATATTTTTCTTAGTACAAAAGTCCTTGGGAGTGGGAAGGGGGCCTGAATATGCTTCGGGAAGGAAGCAGATTTTACCTCGTATTATGAAACCATCGATGTTCTCAGGAGTATCAGCAGATGCAAATATTACTGTGATCCAATTTTGCTGCAGGTGTACAGTATGCCGTATGGCACTCGGGAGTAGTTCTTTCGTCTTTCTTTTTTCCTCTTTCTTTACTGATAACGCAAGGGTAATGTCACTGTGTGATCACATAATTAACAGTAAGTAATGATTGCTTGTTTGATTTGGTTTTGATGGCTATTTACAAAAATTAAACAAATATTTCAGTCTCCCAGCTACCCAGCTGTTAAATTTATTCAATATGCTATGTATTATTAAATATGTATGTTCACAGCTTGTAGTTTAAGTGGAAGGGATATGTTTAGCAAGTAGTTAACATCAAACCCGTGCAAGGCTTGCTGACTGCAGTATGTACGGTTTCCCAATTAACAAGCTTCCTGCGGCGAACAACAACATCAACACAAAAGCTAACAAAGAGGTTCCCTTTCAATGACTTAGTACTTTTATTTTCGTTTCTTTTACTTTGGTTGCCTTTGAAGTCGACCTCAAGGACTATTTTTAACGTATGAAGCTTTAGTTACTCAGCTTATTGTAAAGAGTAACGGAAGAACTTTATAAAATAATTCATTGGTCTTAAATTATGCTAAATTAATTATAATGTACAATAGAATCAATACAATAGATTCCAAGTTTGTAAAATAATACCTATATATTTCTGTAATAATTTACAACAAATTTGAAAATGTAAAAAACTAGCGCTTTTTCCGTATCCTTTTATAAAATAATCAAGGTCTATCTGTGTATTAAGTATAAGTATATTGATATGTATGTTAGTCTATAAGGTATTTATACTATGGGCCTTGTTGCTCGAAATAAATAAATAAATTTAAACTTCATGAGCATCCGTTCGCAGTTATTGCATGAAAGAGTAACGAAAAGGATAATGCCCAAAAATGTATGGACCAAAAACCCGGAGTCGATTAAATCGATTTAGGTTTTGCAAGGTAGAGTAAACATAGTATATCCTAAATCCAATAATTGTTTTCAGTCAAACAATCGCCAAGTACTGAAAAAATCGTAACTAATTGACTATAAATCATTCATAAATCCGTGATATTTAGAGCGGTTTTACAAACGATATTGTGACGAATTGTGCGTATTATTGCGACTTTTGAGAGTTAAATACATTATACATGCCTACTGAACATATATATATATAACATTATTTATACACATACATGCTGTGTTTCAACTACGTACTTACTGAATTCTGTAAAACTACTCTAATGTAGCAGCGTCATATTAGGTGAGCTATGATCATTTTTTAAATATATACCTATTATATATTATATATACCTATTATAATTCACTGGCATTATTATATAAGGCTATTAATCTAATAAATGAAAACAACTGAATTATATGATATAATATGACGAAGGACTGCGCGCGGGACAGGGTTGGTCACGGTTTCGCTACCTGGATAACAATGGTGCGAATAAATTCACATCTGTTATCTCTTTCTTTCTCATAAATTGTAATTCCTTAAGTATATTCTCCATCTCTTTCACAAGTGAGCAACAAATACAATAATAAAACAATGAACCACTTATTCAACGCGCTCTGCTTTACCTAATAATTGTTGTATGCTGCTGGCCTGCTTGGTTATAGTTTTATGCGAAATTAATTGCGTATTTGCGACCTCTTATTTAAGGTCTACTTTGCTGTTCATAAATTATTTTAATCGACTCTGGGTTTTTTTTGGGCATCCTCCTTTCAGAAACTTTTACATTTACATATAATATTGGTAGGATATTATCGCAAGCGTACATGTAACGAAAGGTAAAATAGTCGGTAATTGACACCGATAGGTATATACCGAAGCAATGATCCAGTAAGCGCGTTCTTCCGATACAAAACCATTGATTAAAACAACTGATCTTTAAAGGTTATGAGGGTAGGTTCATAAAACATAGTGAACGCAACTTAAACACAACTAATGTAAGTTAAGGTCAGTTTTTAGGGTTCCGAAGTAAAATCGGAACCTATAGTGTGGGAATCTCTGAAAAGGTCTTTCAATGGGTCTTTGAAAAATATGACTTTAAAGTGGTAATTTTGAGTTAGTTTTAGTCAAGTCAAGCAAGGGGGGGACCCCTTGCCGGCTAAACGCTTGGAGTTGGACTAGTAAAAAAATTCTCATAAATAAATTATATGATGAATTTTCAAGGAAAACTATCACGGCTATGTTAGCGTAAGTAGTTAATGAGTAATAACTTACATTAAAAACTTACGTATAAACTTACTACTTCGGAACCCTACATTGCGCGTGGCCTGACACGCACTTGCCCGGTTTCGCGACATAATTAAAGCTACTCGTTGATTTTTTCCTCAGCATAAAATAACTTTATTGTGGCAATGGACGTAATTGTGGTTCTGGTCGGGAATAGGTACAGGTTCGGAATAACAGATCGCTGTTCCTCTGATATCTGGCTCTATTACTAACCAATGTGCTTCACTATCAGATATTAAACGATGAGCGGTTGATGAGAGATAACAATAAAAACGACTACAATAATTCAATATAATAATACAATAATTCATTCTGCGTAATCTATACTAATATTATAAAGAGGAAAGATTTAATTGTTTGTTTGCATTGAATAGGCTCCGAAACTACCGAACCGATTTGAAAAATTCTTTCATTGTTGGGAAGCTACACTATCCCCGGGTGACATAGGCTATATTATATTTTTTTTACTTTTTTCCAGAAGTGAAGCTAGGGCAATTTCCTAATATTAATTAAACAGTCAGAGAAAAAGTACCTTTGCTCTCGATCGTCAATCGATGTTCTTTTTCTATTTGCTCGGTAGCTATTGACAAGCTATCTATGTATCTAACGTTGGTATCGATAAAAAAATTGGGGAAATGTTTTAGACGCTTACACTGATTATATAAAAGAAACGGGAAACATAAATTTATACCTGACTTTTTTAAATTTAATATCTGGCTCTACAACAAGTGCCAAAGGAGCTTTTATAAATAGAGACCTTTCTCGATATAAATATCGCGAGAGGGTAACATTATTCGTCATTAGCTTATCCCTCCCATACTGAGAGACAATTTGTGTAGCAGTTTACGTGTAATAATTATGTAGTTAGTAGCACCAATGCTCATGATCATAATAAAACCTTTTGGAGTTCTCATTTCGAATCGATTTTTATATTTAAGCCCACGGTATGAAAATGTATGAGTAGTAAGAACAAACTTTATCCGTTACATTTGTTATATTTGTAATTCGTAACATTACTGTCATTCGTAACTTACCGATCAGTAACAACGCATCTAGATTTTGATTTGACTATCGCTAACTAGATGGCGTTGTAACAATCTTGTTGCTGATTTAACGATTGGAAACTAGATGGCGTTAAACTTCAGTCGTGCGTCGGAGTTGACACACACAATTTTTTTAATGTAACAAGCCGTCAAGGATCCACCTGATGGTAAATGTACACCTTCTCCCGTGGACTTCAGTGACATCAAAGATATCACCGATGCTTCTCCGATCAGTTAAGAAGAGAGTGAAGAAAACTCATGCCGCTAGGTGAAACACAGAGGTGTAGGTAATCTAATAAAGAGTGAACAGGCTTTTACTAAGTTAATGTGCTCACCACCTTAGACCACATCTCCACTTACCATCAGATGGGATTGTGGACAAGCTTATTTGTGTAAAAAATGTGTAATCAACTTGAGTTCTTAAATGAGAAATTCTGATTTATTTAATCTAATTTGAAAATATTTGACCACCAAATGACCACAACGAAACAATTAAGATTAAAACATAGAAGCTTGAACATAAACACCACGGCATAGTCTGAACAATATTTAACACCAGTAAATAATAGTGATGCATGCCGTATTACCAACATGCGCGAGTAATGCGCGTTATTAGCCTGGCCATTGCCGCCAAATAGCCCTGGCTGGCCTGGCTGCCGGCGGGTTATAATTTACCAGGTAAATTATATCACATTGCCAGCTTATGATGTTTAATATCTCGGCGTAGGGCAGTGGACTAGCCAGGTTCTTAATATTAAATTAATTTATAAGGTTTGTGTATGTTTTATGAAGAGATTATCATGTAATACAGGATTTTAAAGTTAACTCATCGCGAACTGTAAAATTTTTAGTTTAATACGGGTACTCACGATATATACCCGTTACAGGGTCGAAATATCGGCGTATAAAATAGATTATCATGTAGCTGTTATTTGACTTGTCGTGGTCCTATCGTACAATATCGTGTTTGCCATCAGTTGTTACATAATATATGGTCATGTTTTAAAGGTGAACGCACATTTATCGGCATCTGTCCACGCTGTCCGCATCGCATTTGTATGAAATCATATGAGAGCCCGATGCGGATGACAGATGCGTCGGCATATGTCATCCGCACCGTCCGCACGCATTTCTGAAAATGCGGAAGGTATCCAAAATGCCGATAGTGTTGCCATGCCACGATGCTTTTGACAACGCATTAGAAGAAATGTTTCATAGTAAACTAATCCTGTGAGGAGATCTCGCCTTCGTGTTTATCGTATACACCATTGTTTTCGGACATTCGATAATAATACATATATAATGGCCAATACTTGACGATTGATAGCAAACTATACCTGCACACGGAAATAAATTGACACAGAACTAGTGGGATTTTTTTCCCACTAGTACTGTCAACAGGACATTAAACTTGACACAGACTTAAACAGGACTGTAAACGAATGACATCGCACCGTTTTACACTAGAGGTTGGGAAAAACTGCAAAAATTGTTGGCAATACTAAAATTTGCGTACGGCGAATCCGGACACATGTGCGAGGCTATCGGTATAGGGAGCGTCCGGCGCGGACGATGCTAGTATGTATGTGCGTTCACCATAAGATGCCACTATTGTGTACTAAATCTTTAAACGTTAGCAATTTAACTCATATAATATAACAAGTTTAAAGTTCACTCTAACTCTTGATTAAAATCTATGGAATTTAAAGCTGAAGTCTGTCTCAGCAGTATAGTGATGGTAACTTTGCTCTAGCTTACAATTCTCTAGTGTTAGCGTTGGTTAATGTACCTAACATCTTTATAAAAAGCTATCGTGGTTGTACAAGTATTATTAAGGTTTAAAAAAATTGCGATCCTTTGAAGCACATATTTATGTTTAAAATATATCTGATAGTACAGGTTTAGCAGCATTTCTAAAAGTATGTATAGCTAAACTTGTCTTCGACGATATTGCTAGAAACGAAGTCAATAACAATACAGTGAAGTCACTACTGTGACAGTGGACACTTTTTTCAATTTAGTGTATCGTAGCAATAATTTAAGTTTAGCCTTTTATCATTTGACAGTCCTAAATCTTAATATTTATATAAAATGTTGTTGAATGCTTTTAACAGCTCCAAAAAAACATATAAAGGCACTCTGTATAATACCGTAATAATTTTCTTTACATTTGATAAATGACGCTATGGAAATGAAATAGCAATGATTAATATTGCATTTGATTAAAAGCACAGGCTTTAGGGGACTGTGAAAAATGATTACGAGTTATTTAGTTATTTATAGAACGGACCACACACGATACTTGTAATGTTGCATATTCCACATACACTTTATGTTTTATTTGATTCGTAATACTAACTGCAATACTACTGTAATATTATTACTTATTAGTTATTACTATTATTATAAGATTGGTAACAGTCCAAGGACTTAATTGATAGTCTCCCGGGAACCTACTATGGTTCGAAATTACATTAAGTTGAGATAATAAGTGACAATTATGGAATAAACGAACACAACTACACATAGATTAAACTTAATCTTAATTTAGTAAATTATAACTAATTTAATTTAAATTTATTTTAACTTAGTTAAACTGCTTATAAAATAATTACAGTGATTTTTTTTAATATTGGTAACTTTTTTACTTCCTTACCTACTACGTAAGTTGCCACGAATAATAAATAATTTGACTGATTTTACAGACATGCTGGTTGGTATCACAAAAGAATGATTGAAACACATTTTCATAACAGCGGAGTATCACATCCATCTCAGACTACCGGAGCCGGTGAACGATTAACTTCTCAGATTACGTACTTGTTAATGCCACTGCGTAATTCGCCTGACAGCTTGCGTGTGGGCGCACCCTTATACTCTGACAGATTCGTTTTTTAACTTCCTTTGTTATTCGAGGATTGTCACCGACCATCGTGGTATACAGCCAGATTAATTTGACATGAATAACATGTGAGATATGTCTTTTATTTGCGATTATAAGTAATTTGGATTAAAATTTACATAACTAATGATATTTATTATGTGTGTTTACAATGATGTTTTATTAAAGTAAGAGTAAAGTAAAATTCCGTATTTTGAAACAAGTTCACAATTTAAATTGACACAGTCGGTGAATTTCGGTGTAATTCTTTTCGCCCAGGGGGACGTCCCAGGTTATCCAGATTCGATATCGTGTCACTAAACTTGTCTTCATCACTTAATTTTCACTTGCCATAGGAGAAGTATCTCCTGTACTTTCCAAAACAACATGTTTTTCCAACAGATATTCTTAATTGTGAAAATAACAATGATTTACTTAAAATGTACTAACTAACTACGTATAAAAAGTAATGAAACACTGTTGCAGCAAAACCTGAGTTCTTCACATTAATTCACATGAAGCAGCTCATCGATTTTCCAGTTCTACGATGAGACATGTCAATCATTATCGCGCGATGGTCGATACCAACATGGCGACCGGCGCGCAGCTTCCTTCGCGGAAAGACTCCCCGCGCCGAGGATGCTTCTTAGAGACGCTTCATTAATACTTCCTGCTTGCCTCGACTAGATGTGGCTTGCACGTTTCCACTGCCAGCAGACACGACACGGCACGGCTATAGATAATATTTTCTCGGCTGTTCATACGCGTAGGGTCTGGTTTTTAGCGGTAATAGTGACTTACTAAGATATGTATCTAAAGATCAAAACGATAGCAAAAAACTATATTAATTTTTGTATGCGCTTTGAGTATCAAGTTCAGGGTTGTACTTTGAGTATTAAGAAATAAGTTGTTATTAGACAGTAATACCTACACTCTCCTCGTAGCTACTTACTTCTCTACTATTACGAACTCGATAAAGTTCGGACTTAAAAAGAGAAAAGCTGTCATAAATTCGGGCGAGTTCTGAAGCAACGTTTTTCTATAGCTTGTGTACAAATTGGTAGGAAATTCACGAATACGAATGCGAGTATGAAACACTTTCTTGAAGTCACTTTAGTATTTTGTTGAAATTAACCACTTCTAGTAACCACTTCTAGAAACTTCTTTTCCAAAATTTTCAATATTTAACAGTACTATTTGAGATTATAAATAGTTATCTAATAGTCTTACTCTTAGGCGCGGGCCACACAGAAAAGACGTAAGACGAAGACGGGGCTCGGACCCGTCGCAGACAGGGCGCCGTTAAAACATATAGAAAAGACAAGGAACGGGCGTGACGGTCGGTGCACACTGGGCTTTTCCCGGCCACAGAGTACTTAATCACTACGTTTTAAGAGACCTGCTCTCCGCGTCCTTTCCGCACCCCCGCTGGCGCCTACGCAGGCCCGCGTCCTGTCCTTTCTGTATGTTTTGCAATAGGGCGCCGACGAGTCGGCGTTCGTGTCGGCGTCCCGTCTTTTCTGTATGTTTTACGTCGCGACGGCTGCATACATTTTGTATGAAAGTAGATTAAACGGGCGCCGCGACTGCGACGGGTCCGTGTCTTGCGTCTTTTCTGTGTGGCCCGCGCCTTAGCCGCTCGCCCGCGCCGCCCCCGGACTGTGGAAACGAGCCCTTTTACTAACCCAAATACGGATGCTTTATTAACCCCGGTATTTCACTGCAACGGCTAAATGAGATGAAATCTAGATCGCTGCAGTAGTACTAGTCGATGTTGACTGTTATTGAGCCGCAAACTTACCAAGTAGAAAATATTGTTACTTTATGCATACCAAATTGATATAATATTATAGAAAAGTACACAATAGGTACAAAAGTTAAGGGTTATAGCTAGGTCATGTCTTCAGTATTCATTCCACATGCAGCGATTTTCATGTAAATTATTATTTTCTTCTTTTCATTTAAAATTATTACTGACCTTTAGGTTTTTTTTTCATTAAATTAGAAAATACTGAAATATGTTCTGTAGAATCGGCAGAGCGCAAAGTAATACTGGAATTAGATGTGCTGACGACAATGCAATGATGTGATAATGTAATGATAGGTGGACCACACACTGTCCGTGTCGTGCGGCTCCCGTCCAACGGATAACGGACGGCCCGGTCCGGGCGGTAATCTGAGAACCGGATCGGTTGCACTCACCAGCCGAGAGTGAGCTGTTTTGACATTTTACGTTGAGACCCCGTATTGATATTTATCACGATCCCACATTACAATGCGGCTGATTAAAGTATTAAGTTTCTTATGTCGTGCATATTATTTATTTCTGATATTAAATATGATTGTTGCTGATTTACAGTTCCCGTAATATTACGTCAGAGTAGGGTTGCCATCGGACAATTTCAAAAATCCCGGATATTTGGACGAAGTTTTGGACGATAAACAATCTTGTTTAGAAATTCAGTATAATAGATAATGATGTTTTTTTTAACTAAGAGGAAATAGATAGAATACATAAATCCAGACCTTCCTATACAGGAGATTTACGTTCAACCCAACAACCCACTATACTATGCTTAATAAAAATGTTTAATAAAGTGGAAAATCTGTAGCGACTTTAACACATAATTCAAACGCAGAGAAATCAATTGGTTAATCTAATGCTAACGGGTTCGCGCCTCGCCTATCTGTGTAATGACTCCGCAGATAACTAAACCGTCGATTATACCACCTAATTGACACAATCAGTCACTCCCGTGCCGATTCGTTCGCGTTATCGCGCTTGCCATAATATTAATGTCCTTTAAGTGTGCATCGATACGTTATAACACGAGAATTATTATTGTTACAAAATTAAATAGGTGATTTGATATTTTTATTCCATGCTTGTTACTTAAATAGTTTATTTGTAGTGTAGTAAAATATCATTGACAAGGCATCAAAAATTTACTTCAGTTAATCTAAATACCGGGCCCCAGGCTAGGAAAAAGAAAGATAAATTACTTTTAATAAGTTGGTTAATTAATTTACATAGATAACCTCCTGCTTTATAAAATTTCGATAAAAAGCTTGTAGTGAGCAATATTTGAAACATTAATAGTTTAAAAGATATCTCAGTTACATATGCTTCCAAATTCAGCTCTACCTAAATTCAATATTATCTAACATTACAAAACGACTACTATGTGAAACCATACATAATAGCTACACCAGTATGTCCTCTCAACTCAATGTTAGTTTTTTAGGTAATGTTAATTTATCAATATCAAGGTCTCCATGTCAGAGGATTCGAGTAGTGAACAAAAAATAACACCTTCGAAAAAATTATTAACAGCTAAATGGTTCAATATTCCAAACTTTTATAATCTTGATGAACTAAAGCCATTTATCTCGCGTTTGTTGCTATTTATGTTATAAAAATCAATGTCTTCTCCGTAATTCACCACGCGGAGACAATTGGTCAATCGGCGACGCTTTCCAGTTTTGGTAAATTGTTATAATTACTCTCCGTAGGGCGTCTATAAATACTTTTATTTAAGAGACAATAATTTATTGTATTTAAATCATAATGCTCATATAGAAAAGCATAATGTTTAATAAAATATGGATTTTACATAAAAACTGAAATTAAAATTAAAGAAATAAATATAGGTAAATCGCAACAACTCTTTATGACGCTTCTTTTTATATTCTGCGCAATAGATATTTTTTTGGTGGCAATAGTTTTATCAAAGATGAACTAAATACAGATACGTTATGCCCTTACAAATCGACCGAAAAATCTATTCCGACCGAGCTACAACACACACACGTTTATCTTTTGTTTCCCTACACCAATCACTCGTACATTGGCAAATTATGTAAAAAGGATGGCATTACTAAAACCATAATAGTGAAAAAGACAGCTAGTGTTTGTCGCTCGCGTCAATCTATATACGCTACGGTCTTTATCGCTCTCGCGTCAAAACTAGATCGCTATCTCTTTCTTCATCTGAATATGGCGTCTTTGCATGAGTTATTAGATTGTTTAGAAAAATAATTGAAATAGACTAAATAATCTAAGTATCTTAGCGTACTCACGCATGGTATGAAATTCCTTGTGTTTTGTTGACCTTGGAGTCATAATTGGTGCACTTTCTAAACACACAGGATGGCATTTTGTTATATTTTCATAACCACGTATTAACCTACGATGCGCCACGCTCGTGATTGCGCTCGACGCAGACTAATCACAAAAGTTCCCAATTGGGAACTTTTTCAATCATCACAACGCGCGCGCTTATGACCTATCTGCCTCTTTTTAATATATAATATCATTGAGTTTTATTTTGTTCTTCAACTATCAACAGCAAAATATAGCTTCATATTTCTACTGTTCTGTTTCCACATTAACATTAAAGAAAATCAAAAATGGAATGATATCCGAATATTTTGAAAACGATGGTAACTCTAGTCGAATAGCGGATTTGTCAAACAGTAATGTATAATTGAGCGTAAAATAATTTTCCGATGAAGATAGATTCGTACTGTAGATAAAAAATATGAATGGATGGATTAATGGAAATATGTATTCATTGATTGCTTGTGTTAGGATTCAGATTACTTGTCTGGGCATTATATCTAATATTATTTTAATATAATAGCTGGCATATGAGCAGACGGGCCACGAGGGTGTTGTAAGTGTTAAATTAAACAACTTCTTAAATGGCTTTCCAGCGCTCTACTGAAAATCCTTTAAACATTTCGCGGCTGGTTTTAGAAGAATTTTAGCTGGTTGATTATTAGCTGGTACGGGGTCTATATCAACCTTCAACAATAGTACTCATTGAACAGAAACATTGGTCAGAAACAAATATTGAACAGAACTCTTAGACGACGACTGTAATAGTTAATTTTGATGAATGTGTAGTAGCATAAATAAATGTCGTTGCCCCCTGTTTATGCAACGTTCGATTGAGGTAACTGAACACGCAAAAATGCATTATATTATTAGGTACAAATCACAAATTAAAGGAGTATGAAATCAAATCTCGTGCGCATCATTCGTGTGTTCCTATCATACTCACAAAACCTGAACACCGTAACTATACTAGTTACCAGTTCACATCTGAACACGCACATCCTCTTATTGGTGACCTCCACAAGCTCCACAAATGTATAGCACTTATTTAAATATATTTTTAATGTTGATTTAAATAGGTACTGAACGAGCATGCTAATCAGGAATAACCACCGCTGGACTGTCTCTAAAGTTTTCTTCATGCCAAAGTATCGTGATAATTCCAATGATCCTACCAAAATCTTGTTGTGATGTGAAGGTTTTATGATCGTGTTTACAGTTGCGATTGCCTTGCGGTAAGGGAAAGGGATGGAGTGATTTCGTCCATTGCGGTGACTATTTGCGGAAATCAATACCTTGTCACGACTGGTATAAAGTCAGTTGCTAATGTGTCCTTGCTGACACTAGAGAACCGTTTGCGCAGCGACTTGAAATAACATCTTTTACATAACTATTGATTACAAACCCTAATTTGAAGAAAGCAAATTAAATTGTTTTATTCGGTAGAATAAACTCTTTGACCTCGTCTTGACAACTCCATAACATAGCAAGTATTTTACATTGTTTTTGCCATAGAATTAAAACTTACTAGAAATTACTTTTACTCGTTTAAATTATGGTCGCCTTCTTAGTACTATTAAGTAGATATGATGAAAAAGAAAGTTCGTGAAAATGATAGATACAACTGGGTCGAAATATCGGAATGCAAAATAATAATCTTAAATATCAATTACGTACCCTATAGTAATATGATTGATGCTTGCCTCAAAAAATCTTATTTCCAAAATTGCAATTAACCGCGCCGGAGTAGGGACTAATAACTAACTTAGCACTCATGTTTATTTGTATTTTATAAACATTTCCATGCTTGTATTACTTCACAGTTTCCCCATAAACAATGTACTATTATATCTTATTATATTAAATTTCAATCCACCTGCGCCGCGTCAAGAAAAAACGTACATTTCTAGTTATTTTCAGTTCTGTGGCGGTGTTACCTCTCCGAAGTCTGACTCGAGTCTCGTTTTGTTGCATTCGGAGCACGTCGCGTCACAGCCCGTACTGCCCCGTACCGCGTCGCCGCCACATGCCTTTTAAGAACAATGAGATAGCGAGTATTTAAGAATAAAAAAAGATTAACTCAACTGACGCAGAGGAAAATACAGCGCTGATATTTTAAATTTGAAATTGCTCTGCGCTTAATATTTTGTACAGCGAAATAAGACTCGCGAACCAATCTCGAAGGGAAACTAACACGAGATTGAGATTGAGTCTGAACTGACAAAACAGACATTACATTCAATTCACATAACACCACTCAAACTCTTTCACTTAATATGACGTGGAACTGTGGTCTGTAATAAGCAAGCACTAACTTATAAATGTCAAAAAAGAAAAGCGTATCGTAGGTACTTTAAATAATAAAATGGAATCAAAACATCACTAACACTAAGACATAAGAACATTAAAATTTATCTATCATACAAATGTCTGTCCTGCAGGGAATCGAACCTGAAACACTTGACTCAGCATTGTACTTAGTTTATATTTAAAGGTGTCTACTACTAATAATATTTTCGTAAACTTAAAAGGTGTTCGCTAATTGTTTTGCTTCACCAAAGCAAGCGTTAGTTTCAAATAAGTTGATGAAAAATGAGAAAAATTACGAGAATTTAATATTCAAACTCATACTCCCAAGAAAAATAAATATTTGAATCCACTGGGGTATCACATCTTAATGACATCGTATATACCCTTTTAAATTGATTGCGTTGGGTAATTGTATAGCGGCGGAAGGGGTAATGATAAAGTAATGTCTTTGAGGCTTGCGAGATTTTAATTCAGCTAATACACGATGGAAAATTAATAATACAATAATTATAAGGTAATACTTATTAAGTTACATGCTTCATTTTCCATAAGGAAGTCAATAAAAAATTAATAGCATGATACGAATGAGGTGGCCATCTACATCCTATGAGTAGGTTTACTTCGGTACAAATAGGCTGAGTATCCAGTAAAGATTATAATTTGCAATTTGTATGACAAATGTGCTTTACAATATGACTTATAAGGTAACCGGTAAACCTGAATGCGCTTTTAAGCTTTCGAAGTTGTTGCAAATGAACAAGTTATATTTACAACTTCTGAAGATAGAGTAATCGATGAAAAACTACTCCCCAGTCCTAAGAGAAAGTCAGGCCAGTCATAACCGCAACTTGGCATTCGCAAAATATTTATTTACAGAGTTAATAGCCGCTGTCATCCCATCGAACTGAAAAATGTCAGCGATTACAACCATTTTGTTACCGGCGGCTGTTTTTACAAGCACGTTGATAATTTTAACAGCCTAATCAGTCTTGCAGCCGTTGAGGCGTTCCCAAGAGACCCAACCATAACATTTTAAGTTGAAACAGATACTTGCCCACGCAAATACATAACAGATAATGCGCCATACTTCAAGATTACAAGCTCGTGCTGTAATACCCGCGGCTTACTTTAAAGTGAGTCGTTTAGAGCGGCTTATGACCACCATCGCTCATTGGATTTCATGATTGGGACGAGATTATAAGTCACGAATATCTGGAATAGCGATCTGGAAATACTTATAGTCACTTGTCGAAGCGCTTCTCATTTGATTTACATGATTTTCAACATTCTTGTAGTCATGTTTAAGGATAGATCTGCAATATTTGGAAAGGTGTATATGTGTGCATGAGAAATAAATGTATATTTAGTTATGTGTATTCAGTTTAATTTTTTATTATTACACATATTTAGAAACTAAGGATTGTCTACAACGTGCCGGCCATTCATAATTTCACAGAACATTGCTATTCAAGGCTTCTCGAGAATACACAGATATACAAGTAGACCGCGAATGTAATAAGAATAGTCCTTGGAATGTAAGCCACATTACAAATCACTGATTCATAATTCATAACACTACATATGATCTATGTATAGGTAAATAAGGAAATACGAAACAGGCACTAAACTCCTACCTAAACTCTATCAACCGATTTTTTGTTTTGTTACTAGGCATGTAATTTATAAATATGTAATTATGTATAATAATAATAGTTCCTAACACACATAATATACAAAATACAATAACAGAAAAAATAACAAAATATACAGAACTTAAGGACGAAATCACTCGAATATGGCAACTACGTAAAGTAACAATAGTCCCAATAGTAATCTCTTCCACAGGTGTCATCCCCAAACTACTGCATCAATCTCTCAAGACACTTAACCTGCCACCAAACACCTATAATATCTTACAAAAAGCAGTGATCCTCAATACTTGTCGAATAGTAAGGAAATTCCTTCAATCCGATCAGTAAGTTACAGTGACACATACAGAGTCATCAGCAACTACAGAGATTACTATCTCAACAGTCTCAACCTAATGTACACTTGGCCTAGGCCCGTGTACTTTAGTAAACCGGTGCAAACCGAGATAAGATGATGTTCAAAATATAAATAATAATAATAATAATAATAATAATAACCCCCCTGGGGGACCACCTTGTCGTGGTGGGGGGGCTTTCGGGAGCGATCAAAATAAATGTCCATACCATCTAGACATAAAACTCTATAGAAGGGTTAACACTTAAGTATTGCCAATCACATCTAGGCAACCTCCCTAACTAACGGTCCCAGCCTCAAAACACATAATGGAAAAGTCAATTAAAAGGAAATATAGTTTGAGGCCGCTACCCGGAGGACGCCGGGGCACATCTGGAGTCGGCGCTGGATGTGACAGCATGCGAACCGCCGATGGCCTGGAGCTGAACAGGCGGGCTCCCGCCGGGCACGTACCTGAAGTTACTACAGCCGACATCATCTCAACTCCGTCATCACCAATTTCATCTACCCATAGTCTATTTGAGTCACCCAATTCATCACCTCATTCATACGAAAATCTATCCTCATCCCGATCATCCACAATCTCCCCAATATCATTTAATGTTGCACAAAGGCCTATGGCTAATTCACTTGTGCCCATTAATGATACCACCAACTCTACGCAAGGATCAAACCGAGATACCAATATATGCGTAGAATATAACCGAAACACAACATGTTCCTCAGCAACACTCACACAATATAATAACGACGCACCAGCGGCAACTGTATTACAGGAGATGTTCCCTCCTACTACCTTAGGTGGAAAAAACAGAACACGACTTAAATGGACAGATCAAATTAATCGGCAACTTCTTCGCTGCTACTACAGAGTCACGAATTGTGAAACGAATCTCACTGCTTACCGTCCACTTCTACATCGTACATTTATTGAAAATTATCCCGAGTTACAACATATTACACAACAGAGATTATCAGACCAAATTAGAGTAATACACAAAAATAACAGAATAAGCCCAGCTGAACGATTACAAATCAAACAAGAAATTTCAGAAATCATATCTACAGGAAACGTTATTTATCAAAATACCCTGCCAAATACTCAAAACAATCAAATAGAAAATAATATGAATAATAATATCCCATGTCACTCGATAGAAAATCCCATTGAAAATACTACAGTAACTGCTGAACCATTAGACAACATTTTGTGCCCAATATCTGAGGACACATTACAGTTAGCACAAAATAATTCAGATTTAAGCGTAAATTATGAAGAAATTGAATATAAATTCAAAGAAAATCTCATAAAATATAATAATACAGATCCTTCTCTAAGACCGACTATCCCTAAACTAAACATTTCTTATTTAACTATAAAAACATTAAATACAGTAAATAACATAATACATACATATTTACAAGATAAAGAAAGAGTACCTATAGAAGAACTACACAAAATAATATACTGTGCAGCTATAACAATTACGTCTTTACACACAAAACCAAAAAAACAGAATAATAACCTGGATAAAATTAATAATAGAAATAACAACAAACAAAAGGAACCTGCGTGGAAGAAACGGATTACTATACAAATAGTAACACTACGTAAAATTATAGGTCGCATGACACAATATTTAAAAGGAAATCTATCGCAAAAAACACAACGAAAAATCAATCCCAATAAACTTAATACTGATGAATTCATAGACGAACTTGACAAAAATAAACAAAAATTAGCAGTATATACAAAACGCCTAAAACGATACGAGGAAAGTAACAGAAGAAAGGCAGATAATAATTTATTTAACAACAATCAAAAATCATTTTATAGAAATTTAAATTCAGAACACATTAAAATCACAGAGACACCAGATGAAACAGAAGTTCAGCAGTTTTGGGAAAACGTATGGTCAACATCTGAAGATCATAACAATAACGCGGAATTTATAGAATTAGAACAAAAAGAGACAGAGTATATAGAACCAATGCCACCTATTTTAATAGATTTAGAAGATGTAAAGAACGCTGTTAGAAAAACCCACAACTGGAAATCACCTGGTCCAGATAAAATACAGAACTACTGGCTAAAATACCTAACAGCAACTCATAAACACCTCGCAAACACTCTCAACGCACTCATACACGAACCACACAATATGCCAACATTTCTTACGCAGGGAATTACTTATTTAAAACCAAAAGATTCAGATACCACAAATCCAGCTAAATATCGACCTATTACTTGTCTTCCTACGTTATATAAATTACTGACATCTATTATCACACAAAAGTTAAACACACATATATCACATAATAATATCATACCCGAAGAGCAGAAAGGATGCCGAAAAGGATCGATGGGATGTAAGGAGCAACTTGTAATAGACACTGAAATACATAATCAAGTCAAACAAAAACACAGAAACTTATTCTATTCATATATAGATTACCAAAAGGCATTCGATAGTGTACCACACTCCTGGCTTATATACATTTTAAAACTATACAAAACAGATGATAACCTTTTAAATTTCTTAGAGCACATAATGACAACTTGGAGCACTACACTTAACATTCACACAGGCAGTAAAACAATAACAACAAACCCCATTAAAATATCTAGGGGAATTTTCCAGGGAGACTCCTTGAGCCCTCTGTGGTTTTGTCTAGCCTTAAATCCTCTTTCCAGAATACTTAATAGAACAAATTACGGGTACAAACTAGATAAACAGAATAACATTAAGATCACACATTTACTTTACATGGATGACATTAAACTATATGCAGCAAATAGACAACAACTTAACCATCTACTTACACTAACGGAACAATTTAGTAAAGACATAAAAATGATTTTCGGGATAGATAAATGTAAAATTAATAGCGTAATTAAAGGTAAATATAAAGAAACAGATGAATATCCTTTAACACAACAGGAAGGCACTATAAGTAATGTGGTATTTAAAGAAACATATAAATATTTAGGTTATCAACAAGGTACAGCACTTAATCACGTAGAAATCAAAAAGACTTTAAAATTAAAATATAAACATAGATTAACCACTTTACTAAAAACAAAACTTTCTGCGAGAAATCTAACTAAAGCGGTCAATACATATGCCATCCCAATTCTGACATATTCGTTCGGGATAATTAACTGGTCAGAAACAGAACTAAATGCTCTTAATCTATTAACTAGGACTACTTTCAATAAACATAATATACACCATAGCCATTCAGCAGTGGAAAGATTCACCATTAAGAGGAAAAATGGAGGTCGTGGAGTTATCGATATAAAAAATTTACATTACATCCAAGTACACAATTTACGATCGTATTTTCAAAATAAAGCTAATCATAGCCCTTTACATAACGCATTAATACATTTACAAACATCAGGAACACCGCTTAAATTAAATGACGCACAATACAAACCCGATGAAAAAATACAGCCAGAAGAAGAAAAAATAGACAAGTGGAAAAAGAAAGTTTTACACGGAAAACACCCACAACTTTTAGATCAACCACATATTGATGAAGAAGCATCGAACAGCTGGCTCGCGAAAGGAAACATTTTCGGTGAAACGGAAGGTTTCCTCATTGCTATTCAAGATCAGATAATAAAAACCCGTAATTATGCCAAATACATTCTGAAAGAAAAAATAGATACAGATAAATGTCGATTGTGTCATCAAACAACAGAGTCAATAGACCACATCACAGGAGGTTGCAGGGCCCTAGCTAGTAAAGAATATACTCACAGGCATGACAATGTAGCCAAACACATACACCAACAACTTGCGTTAAAATATAAACTCCTAGAAACTTATACACCCTATTACGAATATAAACCAAAAAATGTATTGGAAAATAATAACTTTAAACTCTACTGGAACCGAGACATTATGACTGACCGTACCATTTTAAGCAATAGACCAGATTTAACCCTAACACTGAAAGCAGAAAAGACTACCTACCTTATAGACGTATCAGTACCTAACACGAATAATTTAAAACAAAAGTTTACGGATAAAATACAAAAATATATACCTTTAGCCGACGAAATCAAACAAATGTGGCACCAAGACTTTGTAAGAATCATCCCTATTATAATCTCTTCGACAGGTATTATCCCAAAAACTCTCCACAGTGCCATACAATTCCTTCAACTTCCAAAAAATACATATATACCAATACAGAAATCCGTGGTTCTTGACACCTGTTCCATAGTTCGACGTTTCATGAACCCATGCTCACTTCCATTGCATAGTGATGAATCTGACAACTATAGCACATCTACGACACATAACGCACAAAACACACACACATTACACGAAACACACCTTACAAATTAAACATACAACATACATACACTCACATAACATACACATCATACAATACACAATACACGCACACACACACACTTCACAAGTGCAACACACAACATACAAACATCAAAGTGTTACCTAGTCACTTGGTCTCGACCCGTGCTAGGTTCCTAAACACCGTCCAAAGAGGACGAGTTTTAACTAAAAAGTTAAACGATAATAATAATAATAATAATCTTTATTTCTTTAACAGATTAGGTACTACAATAGCAAGTGGCCAGAGCCTCCTTTTAAGCACAAGAGTGCCTGTATTAGGAGCCTCTGCTCTTCCGATGGCTATAAATTATTTTAAACAAAAAATTTAAGTTTAAACAAAAAATAAAAAATAAAATAAAATAAAAAACAATACAATATTATCAATAAAAAACCTTGACTATTTCCAAAGTTCCCACCTGTATATCATTCTAGACCAGATCTGCCAGTAGATACCCTCTAGTTATCTTACAATAGGTAAGTAGTAAGTACATATTATAAGAACCACAGTGTAAGAACCAACCGTAGTCCATCGTAAAGTTATGCCGATATCGCCAAGACGTTATTGTGTAGCAGAGAATAAATAGTTTTAATTTGGGTGATGTTCGTCATCAATGCTTTTGTACCAGCTCTACTCAAACGCTTTTAAGGATATCTGCTCCGCACATTTTGAGGCCAAGCATATAGCAGCGGACGACACGGTTTGCCTCGTCATTCGTTATGCGTACTGCAAAGGACTGAAATATTTGCGTCCACGTTTTCGCCCTTGTCTGCGTCCACGTAGGGAGGGCGGGAGCAACGTATGTATTAAGTAAATAGAAATAAATATTCCCAATTACAGGTTGTAACAATATTATTTAGTGTGGCTGCATCTCCACTTGCCAACAGGTGGGATTTGTGGTCAAGCATTAACTTATATTGTGAGAGAGTTCTTTAGACTGTGGCTCCAGGGTGCGTACTGCGTCGTATACAATAGTAATCGCAGCGCGGCTCACGTCCGACGTAGCCTTATTTACGAGGTGTCGCCACTCGCACTCGCCTCTCGCCACGCTTCCACCACTAACTCATGTTCCCCGTGATCTATATTCGTAATCGATTCGCTCCTATCTATTACTTGAACGCGACAAAGCTCACGATTTATTACCCTTTAATCTCAGAACCTATACTCCTAATACGATAAATTACGTTCGAGTGTTCCTTTCAATTGCAATCATTACCAGTCGGATTGTAAGTAAAGGATTTGAGAAAGCTGACTTAGAATAATTACTTTATTTAAAAATGATAATGTATCGATATCGTAGGGATGGTAACTGAGTGACATCATTTGATAGAAGAGACCTGGCGTTTAAGCCTCTTTTAGTTCAGCAGGATGCACAACGAGTCGGATAGGCTGGTTTGGACTTAGATTAGGTGAATGCAGAGTCTTCTTACACTGCCAAAATTTTTGTTCCAACCCAATATCCCATGGCACACTTTTATTTTAACCGACTTCAAAAAAGGAAGTTCCCAATTCTGTTATATTTTGATTTTGTTACGTCAGAACTCCGTTATTTATCAACCGACTAGAAGACGTGTGACCGGCGTGTGCTAACGCAAGAAAATATGCCTAATGCATTGTATTAGTGGCCTCAAACCATCTTTGCATTATTACTTTTCAAATTAAACCATTTTAAGCGATGTCGTTGAAGTCTTTTATATTTAAGGTACAATTTTGATTTGATATTACTTATTTACTGTTTACTGTAGACTTGGCCAACAAACCCATTACAGTGCTTGTTACAAACGATTCTGTCATGAATCAAACGCACCTAAGTATACCACCCTATCTCTTCAGCGAACTAACTGACAAGCCAGTAACTGCGCTAAATACCTACAAATGATACAAAAACATCAACAGTTGCCATCCAGTTACCGATCTGACATTATTTAGCTATTTGCATAATTATCAGACGGCTGTAATGCTGTATGCCATGTGAAACGGCATTGTGTAAGGGGAACACTTTTACTACTCTCCGTGAACCGTTAGCGTCATAGATTACCCGCAGGTTAGCGTTGACGAGATGCCACTCGGCATACAGCGACTTATATCCACTAGGATTGAGTGGGCTAATGACAGACACTGCCGTTAGCGCACTAAGTACTCACAATGTAAGTAATATTGAAAAATGCGGCCTTTTACTAATTGTCCGTGTTATTGGTTAAGAAATAGAATTTGTTAAATGATATTTAATTTTAAAAAATCCTATTGATTGTTCACACTGCCAAATGATGCGCAAACATATGAAAAACTTAAAAACAGCTAAAAACAGCTTAGTTACATCTTAATTACATCCGTAAAAATACTAAGGGAAGGGGGGGCATAACGGGGACGTTAAGGGAAATAGCCAATAACAGAATAAACAAAATATATTAAGTAATTATTATAATCATAGCACTTTGGTTACATATTAGGGTTATCATTTGGCATAGAATTTGGCGAAGTAACTAATCAATTATTGCTTAAATTTTAATTTTACGAAACCCTTATGAAAACCCCATTGTGCCCCGTGGTAGGGGCAATATGGGGTACATGGTTATTTTATTCACAATAAGTGCAGATGTGAATTTCTTCTGGGTTCTCGTCGTCAACACGAGCACAGGCTGTATGACACCATCGTCTGTACAGCTGGCAGGACACCCAAACCTCCGCAGACTTTAAATATGTATGTTTCTCATCAAGGCAATACAGGCATAAAGTATCCACGTCTACGTTTTGTACAATGTATGTATTGCCTCTCGAACTTTTCTTTTTGTACGTTCGTACCATATTTAATACCTAAAACAAAATTAAAAATCCAATATCAAACATTCACATCATTCCTTTAGGCCACCATACATAATAGGGGTACCCCGTCATGCCCCCACTGGTAACATTATGTGAAATAATTGACAAAAAAAACAAATCTATAGTTAGAGTGATTTTGTTTAAAACATATCAATAAATAATATGTCTACAAAAACACTACAAATAAACAATAATAGTAATGAAAACATTTAGCTTTTTACATGTGTTTCCGTATTCACTCAAAATTAGATGAAATCACATCAAAAAATATTTATTTTCGTAAAAACCAAACGACTGCAGACTAGTCGCCGGTCACTGTCGGATTAAATACTGATACAAAATGGTCATTTATTAGTGAAAACAACAAACGTCTAGTGTGCATCGTTACTTGTTTTTTTGGGTGACCCCGTTGTGCCCCGTGACCCCGTTATGCCCCCCCTTCCCCTACGTCGGTTTTCTCTCGTTATCAATGGAGACTAAAGGCGCCAATTTTCTCGATATACCTATTTCCACGAATTAGAACAGTCTTCAAGAAACCTGCGACACAACATATAATAACAAAAGACGTAAAGTAACAACTGCTTATAAATAACATGTTGTCGACAATCAGCGGTCGCGGCTCGCGGCGGATGGTATCGGCACGAATGGCGAGTGGGCTCCAAGCTCTAAAGCTCCAAGCTCCAAGCTCCAAAGCTCCAAGCTTCATCGTAAAGTAACTGTTTCGCCGGAATGGCGCGCTCTCACGAAAGAAATTACAATTAACTGTTGGGTAAACACCGTGGACAATTGAAATTGCGGTGAAGGGCTCGGCTCGACCAAAGCGTTTTTGGGGCTCGATATGACAAATTGAAAGTTGAGGCTGTTTTTCATCGTAATTTATAGTATGTAGGATAAATGTGACGACATGTAATTTTTTATTAAACTATAAAATTGGATATGGCAACACTCTATATCTGAAGTAGAGTGAGACCTATTTGATATTTTGAAATTAATTAAAATTTGACTTGTATTCACATTTATCGGACGCACTTTAAAATGATAAGAATATGGCAATTTGTGATGTATTTAGAATCTGCTACAACAGCGAGACTAATTTCTTGTTAATGTAGGTAGGTACCTTACGAATTTTTGGAACGAAGTTTCGCGCGTTGTGAAAGGGGGCTAGACGGAAAATTACGACACTTTTTGATTTTACGAATGACGACACTTTTTTTGAAGTGATTCTGTGAGTTTTACAGAGATGGCGCTGTACTGTACAACTTTCTGAATCACGCTAGCGTCATTAATTAAGTTTTACAGAGATGGCACTGTACAACAAAACAATACTTAATCGATAGGAACTTCGTTCCATCCGGGTGTCCCTTGTCCCTTGTCACTCTCATGTTTTTTTTAATCATTAATTTTCAATCTTGGACCACATCTCCACTTAACATCAGGTGGGATTGTGGTCAAGCAATGTCAGTCAAGCAACTTATTTGTGAAAAAAAATCTAATATCGTTAAATCTGATAGGGTAAGAAGTTATCATAACAAATGTTTATAGCTGTATCTTAACTTCTTACTATTGTTAGTTACAAGTAATAAATGTTTATTGTTATGGTTTAATAACGTATAAATAAAGTTGCATGTTTCGTCTGTTCGCGCAGTGAGTCTATATACATCAACTTTATCTCCATGTATATTGTATGTCTGTCTGTATGTTATAGATAGGCTGTGTAGCCCTGAAGCGAGTGCCCACTGACAGTGATGTGCGGAGAGTTCTGTTGAGATCGCGTGGCGGTGAGATTCATGCAAGATAATATTGTGGAAATTCAGCTATTGAGTAAAGCAAAGCAAAGCAACAACCCATAATTGTCCCACTACTGGGCTCGGGGTCTCCGCTCACAATGTGAGGGGTACAGGCCATAGTCTACCACGTTGGCCAAGTGCGGATTGGTAGACTTCACACACCTTTGAGAACATTATGGAGAACTCTCAGATGCGCAGGTTTCCTCACGATGTTTTCCTTCACCGAAGCAAGTGATAATTAACTTGTAATACGCACATAATATTTGAAAATTAGAGGTGCGGGCCCCCGCGTTCGGGAGACCAACGTTCTAACCACTAGGCTATCACTGCTGACAGCTATTGAGTAAAGTTATATATGTATGTACTTAGATATTAGGAGTTTCCTTTGCCAATTGCTCTCTTTAATGATACGGCCCATTCCAACGCTTGAATTGTAATATAAATGGCGGTCCGGCATGGAGAACATTACGCCAAGCGAATACTCTCTACCTCAAAGGAAAATACATTTCCTCTTTTGTCTCTCACTTTACTACTTAATTTTTTAAAGTTTAATGTAAAATATCTGTCAGAATTTATCACCACAAAAGTAATGGACTAATAATCGTTATATGGGAAACTGAGGAATGCCGAGGGTGTCTATCACAAAACACGCAGCCACGCCTCAAAATGATGGGCTTTTGTTGCAACATCGCCCCTAGCCATTAATATTTCTGACATCGATAGTATTATATAGTTAAATATTATATTTTACAATATCAATAGTTTAGTTTAATTAGGTTAATGGTTTACAAACCAATATTTTAGGAATTAGGTAAAAAATCAGATTAAAGATTCCACAGGTACAGAAGACAGAACCCATATGATATGAAGCATAGGTAGGTAGGTAGGTAGGTACATATACTTACTTATTACTCTACACTTAATTACTTATGATGTTATTCTTAACCGAAGCAAGTGGTATTGTCATCTAATAAGCACGTAACTTTTGAATATTAGAGGTGCGTGCCACACTCGAACTTAGTCCCCGCATTTGAGAGACAACGTTCAAATCATTAATGAAAAGATTGTTTCTTCTTACTGACATAATAATATGTAGCACATAATATTAATTTATATATTACGAATGTTTAATCTTATCAATGTATGTACATCGACGGCGCAGGGTGTACAGTAAAACTCAAAAGAGTTTATGTTTACACCCTAATAATATGTTACTTTCTTTATTGTCAATGAAATAAATAAATAAAATAGGCTATCACGGCTCAGGTTACATTCTTTTCGTTTGGTAGCTATTCATGAATATAGTGATCAATCTCAACGAAAATGAAATTTACAATCTGCCGTATCTTTCCCACATCGTTAATGCTCGTGCATGCCGTCAACAAAAGACGTGTATCGATCGATTGTCTCAAGGGTCATAAAGCGAGCATTACAATCGCGCAATCCGCATGAGTACCTGCTTGCAGACACGCAACCACGCATCAAAATTACAGAGGAGCATCGGTCGTCAGTCGCCTCGAGGCTTTGATGCACTTACTAACAGCCCACTGGTTCCCTTGCCTTCAACTCAGATACAAAAACCTGTTTTTGGAAGTCCTATTATATTTTATTAAGGCGGAAGATACGTCTGTCCTATAGTTGGACCAAAGAGGCGTAAAAGTCAAAACTGAAGATATATCTGTCCTATGAAACAAACTGGCTTTCAACTGATTTAGAGGGAAAAGGATTGAAGATAGAAAAATACTTTAAAAACATCTCGGGGATTTTGTGTAACATCCTAGGCCAGGCTACATGTTTATGAATGACAAATATTTTATCCTTTTAATAATATAGTTTAGTTTTTATATTATATTTTTTTTAAGGTTTTTAGTTTTAGTTTCATTATTAGAGTAATATTTTTTTATATCTATGATGTCATTTTAAATTAACTGAACCCCCTTTCGCAAATTTTATTACGTGTGATGTCTAAAGTGCATTTGTGTCCATAGCCACAATGGTGTATATTAAAGTGGGAATGAATATGGATGTTTTGGGTGTATTTAAGATTTCATCATCACGTTTCCATTGCAAAACTTTAAAAAGTAGGAACGTGTGCATCGCTCCTTTCTTTGGCTGACAACGAGTTAATAACGCCCATACAGTTACTAGTTCTTTTAACGGCTATTATTATCAAAAAAATTCTTGTAAAGGAACTGCAGCTATTATTATACTACTGTGGAAGACATAATTGGATTGCAATAATATGTAATTATGAAAGACGCTTCGACAGTCGTGTTATTATCGTGTATTTTCTATTGGCGTTTGAAATTCCGTTTGTTGTTTGGATTACATAATTAACCGCTATAAACGTGTAGCAGCTGCTTCAGGCGCCACCTGCTGTGGTCAGATGACATTTACACTATAGATGTCAAGTGCTGTATAGAGAGACATTTATTGTGGAGAATTGTGTGAATTAAAATATGCAATGAACTTTTTCATTCCATATTGTAGAGAATCTTTAATTCTAACGTCTCCATGATATAGTTTTTAGTCAAGTATTCTTTAACAAAACAAACGACAATACATTTCGATTTCACACAGATTTTCGGAAAGTATGAAGTGCATATGGTTTAAAAGCCGTTGTAATATCGGAGAAGTTGTAATTTTCATCAGTAAAATACAGACTGTATTTTAAATCTATTTATCCGGTAATGAGCTTCACTGTTCAATAAAAACATTCTCACGCCCAAAAGTCTCAAAAATGCAATACTCTCTACCACTTCTTTAAGCAACTTCCAATCCTCACGAAAAAGCAATACATTGCAATACATTGCCTTTTTGTAGGTTACTTAATATACAATATTTCAAACTTTATTTCCGTCCTTCAATGGCTCACGATAAAGGCTGTAATACTCTTAATATTATATTATTAAGCAGAATAAAGCAATCCAGCTTCCGGTCGCAACTAAAAATCCCAAATGTTAACATATTAGACAACGTGACTTTACATTATTTAGATGGATGTAATTCCAATAAAATGGCTCAATTTCAACTCTATTATAATGACTATAAAGCTTGCTTAAGACCATTATATTTATTTAAGGCTCTTGACACACGTCGCGTTTGTATTACGCACTGTTATCTCATATAAATAGCCGATAAACGAGTAAAGAAGTCACTCTATTGTCAGTCATTATCATTGCCCATATCAGCAATTTTGTTACGTTACTGGTGTACAATAAAGAGATTATATTGTATTATATTGTAAAGGTATAATCAACGTGTTGCTAGACAAAAAGAAAATATATAATAATAATAAATATTTAAATACTGAAAAAAATGTTTCATCCTAAAGATAAAGTTTCACTAAAACAATAAAATAAAAATATACATAAATAAAAATGTGGGTTTGTCATTTTAATTATACCTGCCTAAATTCGTAAATAATTATTATTTATTAGAGTAAGTAACGAAACCAATCAATTCAATTGTCAATAATCCAGCATGTCCAATGTAATCACAATGGTAAAAGAAAACTTGAACCCAAAACTAATCTCCGAACTGAAATCTAATGTAATTTAACGCTTTAAACAGACAATGACAAATTATTATTAATGTTATGGTGGACGCTTTTCGTGGCAATATTCATAATGTTTTGTACTGATGTGAACTTCTCAAAATTAAATCCCACTAGGAATTTTTATTCTAGTGGAGCTCCTTTCAGTTTAGGCAAACAAAAAATGATTATGTTTATAGGGAAGGTATGTTTTGCAGTAACTTTGTTCTCTGTCATTCCTGTGTTTACTACATAAGTATATTATTATTTCATTTTATTGCCTTGCTAAAACCAGGGAAATATCTTAATGTAGAATGAATTGACCGACGACCATTAACTTGAACTCAGTCCAAAGGTAATTGCTTATTTAATTGCTACATACATTGTAGTGAAGCATAAACCTTTATTTGTTATTATAGATTTTCCTTAGAGCATTTCAGTTAAAACTTAATAACAATAGAGCTAATAGGTTCGCTTGAATACTGTTAGTTGACCTTGCCACAAATGTAACAAATTTTAGTCTTGTACTAATAAATTAACATTTTATCATCCGCTGCATCAGAAAACGTGAGATTTTTAATGGTTTATCTCCAAATAGAATGATGGTGAGAAGAGCTGTCTGATTAATTGCATCGCGGAATAATGATGAAACACATCAGTTAACAACGTGAGTTAACAACGTAGACTCAAGAGCGTTTGGAACGCTCAGTGTGTGAGAGATTTAAGCAAAGTGGCTATGATTACGGCCCGAAAATTACTGGTTTCAAAACTCGCATACCAGAGGTCTATTAATTTTAGTATTAACTATGTCTTATAAATTGTAATTCGGTTGATGGCCTTTGTTCATTCATCGCGTTATTCGGTGAGAGAATGTCCATCTAATGTTAAATCACAAGCCATTGGCAATCAATATTTTATTCAATAATTTGGAATAAAGTAATAAATTACTTTTTAAAAACATTTTTAACAAAAAGTTAGGAATCCAAAGAAATTTTAAAACTTCCTCAAAAAGTAATTTATTTGACTTCCTTTAAAATTAATTTATTAGATTTGATTTTTTAATCCAAATGAAATAAAAGTAAATCGTATATTTTCAGTTAATGAAAAACGGTAAAATTTATTTAATCGAATATAACATTTGGATTAGTCTTAAGCTTTTAGTTCTAATCAAAATGCAACACTTATTACGTTGTTATAACATGTTTAGATACAAGAGTTTTATAGTGTTGTAGTTGGGTCGTAACTTGTAAGACGACAACAATGAACCAGTTTGTGTGGTTAAAAATAAATAGCAATGAAGAGTGACCTGTGTGGAAGCGGAGAGCGGTCAGCGGGTAGCTTGCCATCTACCTACCACCAGCGGCTGGTATAAGTTATTTGAGGGACGAGTGGTATGATTAATACCCCCAAGATAATACAGTAAGTTACAGGGTTATATACAAAGATATTATATATTAAAAAGAGGCAGATATGTCATAAGCGCGCGCGTTGTGTGACTCAAAAAGTTCCCAATTGGGAACTCTTATTCAGGTTAAGAAAGAGATAGCGATGTAGTTTTGACGCGAGAGCGATAAAGACGTGCGATAAAGCAATAAAGCGTGCCTTGCGGACATCGGAACAGATCGTTCGGTTGATTTGTAAGGGCATAACGTATCTATATTTATTTAAACATCATTGGTTATATATTATATTATATAATACACCAGTTAAGATACAGGGTCCGACTGCATGTCGGATTAATACGAGTATTTGGAAAATTTCAGATGTGGAAAGATAATAATTAATAGGATACAACTGCCGACACCGTAGAAATCATGTGAGCTATAAGTGCTACAGCAATGAATACCTATATACTACAATAGGTATGCGTAGGTATACTATAATATTTGTAAGATGGTTGCATAAAGTAAGTGTTAAAACTCTCACATGTGCTAATACTTATTCTGAAAGTCAGGATTAGATCATTATCTGCATAGTGCAATAGTCATTACTATTATGAGGAAAATATATTGCTAATAATATTTTATATCCTCTTAAGTTTTTTAAAAACTTTTCCAACTCGAGCCACAGGTCTGAAGTATTATAACCAACGAACGTACCCTCAGGCTAGGCCCGTCCGCCTCTACCACACCACAACAATACCCTCTTTCTTATGCATACAATTACATTGATTGCCGTAAATCTCACTTCAAACAACGACTTCTTAACCAGCCAGCAATGCACTCGCGTTTTTCGCTCTGTTCCTGATATTTCGAGAAACAATACAATAGGCGTCCAAACCGGTCGCTCATATAAGGCTTTGGCTACACAGTACTGGCTGCAAATCGTATTGGTTGATTGAGTTTTAAATACTGTATAGAACCCGGTTGATAAGTGGGCGATTCCATGAAATGATTTCGAATCTGGCTGATTGGATGCGGTCGTACCGGTATTTTATTTATTCAGCTATTGTTCATGTAATATTTTGAGTCAGCGGTTATATTATCAATTTTTTGTATCCATAGTTGCCAAAGGATGGCCAAATGTTGGTTGATCAGAGCCACAGACATATCAGAGCCTCTAATATATTTCACGGGACTGGTGGCTGTTATCCCGTTAGTAATACGATAATAATACGTCACTTCTTTTGAACAAGTTTTTGAACAAGTGCTTATCACCTGCGACAAAATAGCATAAATCTTAACTTTCCATATGATATAACACTAATAAGAAACAAAAGAAATACTATTCTCCCTTCAGCAGTTCTGACTCTCGTTACTGATCATTCATAATGTTGTCTCCGAGTCCAAAAAGTGTCCTCTATATTGATGACAAACAAGTAATTCCTCAAGGAGAACATTAGATGTTTCCGTTATCACTGGGAGTGTCTGTCATCGACTACCGTATAACGACGGTGCACGTTTCTTTCCGATGTCCTTAATCACACTCGCTTGTGGCAAAAAGTGCAATTCTCGCGAACAAGTGTCGAAGTAGTTTGTACTCATAATGCCGGGCGAATGTTGGACAAATGTCCAATAAATCTCCCCGTGAAAGGTTCAATGAGATCAAGGATGTTAATGTTGTTCTTGCTTATAGGAGAGATTTAGCGGGAAGCTGCTCGAGTCAGCGGGGCCAAGTGCGGTCGGAACGGCACTAGTTACGGGAGATCTCTGTCCAACAGTGGAATTTAAAAGGATGATAGATTGATAAGAGAATTTGGTTTTATGAAGATAGATATATAATAACTTTCAAACCGATGCCGCGACTGGCATACCTGACCCGAATAGATTCTTGGTGGAAGTTGGAAGAAGAAAACAGCAGTACCAACATTATTAGATTGTGATGATGATGAAGTAAAAAAAGGCTAACAAAAAGGTTTAAGGAATGCGCCGAGAAGTGAAACAAGACAACGTCTATGTAGAAGGAATGTTAAATACAAAAGACCTGAATGATAAACCATAGACACTTGATGTGGCTAAGGTATTACAATGTTAAAGTACAAATTGATCAATCCCCGAGCTATTCGGCGGGACTCGCGGGCATGGCCGGGGCAGTCGGGGCTACGCGAGGCCTGCCGGGTCAGTGATCTCTGCAATTCGTCAGCCATGTCACTATGTGCAACAACGTTGATGTGTGCCGCAGGACCGAACTTTGTGTAAGTTTTGCAGATTTTGTCCGCGAACTTTAACAGGTTTGTTTTTTTAAACAACAATAAAGTTATTCTAATAGGAAAACCTCGCAACGAAAAGTTTTGAATACAGGTTATAGAGATATTTAAGTAAGTAATAAGAATGGCATAATAATAGTGACTATTGTAATTTGTCAACGTCTGTTTTTTAATGTAAAACGTGCAACAACTTAATAGTAACTAAGCGATCAATGCCACATGGGCATAAAATACCAAAAGCATCACTGATGAGTTGCCACCCCAAGAATTTTTGGATGATTTTCTCAGTAACACTCTTGACGTTGCATTGATACATTTCACAGTTGATTCTAAAATAAAGGAAAACAAGCCGGCTAGTAAATAGAGTGCCCGATGCACGAATACTCTCGCTTGGTATTAATTTAGGCAGTTCAGAGCTCAGCTTGTATCAACTGGAGGAAGCTCGCCTAGTCCGTTGAGCATCGTAAGCCATGACCTGGAGAGATTGGCGTAGACCGCGCACATACCCCGTGATACTTATGGTATCATTTATGGTTTAGATTCCAGAGCTAGCCTCTCATAACCATAAAAGCGTAATTACACTACATCTTACTTTACACTTCACTAAATCTAGGGTTAAATAAACAGCTTACCGGATGATTAATCTTTTTTTATGGAAATAGCTGGCAAACAAGTGGACGATCCACCTGATGGTAAGTGGCTATCGTCACCCATAGACATCAGCAACACCAAAGGATGCCTTTGGTTGGTGGATTGCCGGCCAAGAAAGGCAGAAGAAAGAAAGTTTGTTCCAAGCCCGGCCCTGGCGAGGTGTTGTGCATGTGACAATATGCGAAGTCGGTAACCGCGGGGTGCAGCGGACCGGAGCTGGTTTGTATCATGTAATACACGGACAATACTGACTGCAACTTTTTATCCCACTAACCCTGCGAGCCGAACTATCAACGGAACAGGTTGTACAGTAATGATTGGATTTTTTCCCTTTATAATGGGAGTTGGCAATGTATGGCAACGTTGGGACTTATCCATCATGCTCAGCGATTTTCAGGGTCTTCAATTAGTATAGTAGTAGTTAGAATGTGTGGGATTGCTGCCAAGCGCAAGTACCTACTACAAGCAGATAGTAAACAAACGACACACAGGGATCTCTGATACTATGGACGTTACAAGGGAATCTTACAAGTTACTAGAGAAACCTTCGATACAAAGTCCAAGTGAATCTAATAGTCTGGTCAATCTTACAATTAGCACTTCTGAGAAATATTTTCTCAGACGCGACGGTCTGGTAGTATCGGTCGCGGCGTGACAGGCGTGTGGCCGGCAATGGAAACTAGAACCCACCACTGTTTTTATTGACACACAAAGTAAGCTAAACACTTGATAATTGCGATTCTTGTTTTTATTTATTTCTTTATTATTTATCATTGTAAGAAGCAGTGATGGTTTTGGGTTTCCTATATTGAAGTGGCTAGTTTCAAAGTTGACTTTGCCACAATTTTTTTTTTGTCTTTTACATACATTTATGGATTACTCCATCCTACTATCAAAGGTGTGAGAAATTGAGAATCTACACCACACACTTGGTTAGCGTAGAGGACTATGGCCTTAACTAAACCCCTCACATTACGAAAGAAGAACCAACCTACCACAGCAGTTGTGTTTTATTTACTTTCAACCAGAGTTGAAATAGCTAAGTCTCAAGCTTCGAAACGAATTTTAACGCCGATAATACGACAAACAGTTTGATTATTTGAGGTAGTTAAGACTTTCTCTTTAGTTTTGATCACAGTGCTGCTTGTCAATTCACACTGGAACAGAGGCGGCATGGGATTGAGGTCAATATTTTAAGCCGCAACAATACGGCAAAAATTGTTTTTCTCAGATATATAACATTAGAAATATAGAAAACCTAAGTAGAATTTATAATTAGGACTTATTAGATACTATAACAGTCTTTCCTCTTTGTGTATTTTATTCTTATTATTTGCCTGGCAACTGGTTTTAACCCTTGACAGATAATTACACAGTTCACTCATCTACACTTACGAACTAGGTACACATTAATAAAGCTACAATTTCAAGTTGCACATCGTAAGCCGACCCCTCGGCTAGGGAATAGGGATAGGTATCCCATCACCTGCCATCACTCAGTAGTCAGTAGATTAGGAATTTCAACGGTTTCTCGTCTATTATTTCAATGGAAATTAGACACTAGTTGCAGCTTATGGAGGGTCCTTCTATTTATAACCTGACTAGCTTTTGCCCATGGCTTCACCCGGGGTAGTGGTTTCGAAAGGAAATTAATTAATTACTTTAGATTTATATGCGCGCATGTGGATATCGATTTTTTACAAATCCCGCGGGAACCCTGAACTTTTCCAGGATAAAAAGTAGCCTATGTGTTAATCCAGGGTATAAGCTATCTCTTTCAAACATGTAAAACAATATTACATAAGGTATCTGGAAGTATAATTTGCTTATTTATGTTTAAGTCACCGCTATAACAGAAAAGTCAAAGGGCAAACATAAAGCAACTTAAGGCTTTCTCCAGTCAAATCTGGTTGGATGCGGAAAAAATTGATCGCAAGTATTATAGCATAATTACTTCGATCCGACCTTACATAACCTAACAACAATCTTAGATTTAGCTGGCTGGCATATAAATATACTTTCAGTTATGACATGCCCAAGAAATACAACACAATCTGGCGCACAACTCACGCAAGCACGCGATCTATTTAAGGTTTCGGATACTGTAACAATATTGATTACCACGACCTTTACCTGTTGGATGCTCGGCTCGAGTTACCTTACATTACCTTACCTTACCTTTAAAGGGTGGCCACGACCACGGCCCCCACCGATATCGTCTATATAGAGCGATACAGCGACGAGATGTGGCGATGGCGATACGAGCGATTCAATGCTTGTAATGCCGTGTATCGGAATACAATAAGGCTCTTTAAGCATGCATACTAAAGGAATTTACTGTATTTGGGAATTCAAATGGGCGTGTGAATGTAACCTACAGTATTAAATAGAAGGTGTACAATCGTATTGTATATCGATGTATACAATATACATCACATTGACTTGAAACTTAGTAATAAATGATCACCGCTACAAGTAAATCCGAAACGTTGAAAGCTTACTAAGAAACCGTGAACCCGCTACAGCTTCACAACTTCGTAACCATTACACGATAACACATAATTCAGCAAAGAATACTACCACCATCATGCTCGGAGATAAGGTTCCTTAAATATCCTCAGATGAAACCGGATGGATAACCAGTCAACTAAAACGGACGTACCGTTAATGACAGAGAGAACAGGGAATACTGCAAGCAGGGATGGTAGACATTAAATCATAATAATATTTGGATGGTAGTTTAGTCCCTTGTCATACAAACATGTCTATAAAAGCTGTTGTTAAACGTTTGAAGGAAACTTACATCCTTCAAAATTCCGCTCGTGGATTAGTGGACCTGTTTAATTAATAAGCAAACTTTTCAGTAATCGTAGCATTCTATAGTGGGAGGATAAAATGAAAGGTACTTCACCGTCCTTCAGTTATATCAAAAAATGTTTTACTCTCACAGATAAAAGTATTCAGAAAACTATCACGAATCTTTTCAATCGCAAATTGTAATGTGGATTCGGACAGTGAAAGAAAAACGGCGGACGTAAGCGAATCACAATAAATCGAAGCCGACGATCTCAAGGCTCAGAGGCTGGAGAGATGGGCGCGAATGGAGTTTATGACGGCAATAAACAAACGTGAGGCCAGCACAATGGCTTGCGATACGGTTGATTGTTGGAGATCGCTGGTGGGATTAACACCGTCCTTTGTTAACTTTTACTAATTTCTCGCCTAGGAATCGCTGCAGTTTGTGAACACAACCTCGCTTCATTTCGATATTCCTAAAATACTTACTTTCCTAAATTACTAGGTTTTTTTCCTTTTGAACTAGAGTTAACAAATTGAAGTTTCTTTCATTCATTATTTCTACTTTCAAGTTGATGCTCCCACCATGGTAAGTGAAATCGAAGATATTGAGCTTCTAAAAGTCCATTCACTCTCATATTTCTCTGAGCCCGGTCTTTTTGGTCAGCAGACAATAACTAAGCCCACAAGGTCATCGATATTCCAAAAAGGATTCCCTCGATGCACAGCCTCGATGTGTCAAAAACAATTTTCCCGATTGTTTTAGATCCAGTAGTTTCTTGTTGCTTGAACAAAAATTCTTGGATTTGTTTTTGAGTATCAAATGAAACTTCGTTGCATGGTATTAAATACGCCTCGTTGGCTAAAAGGTAAGGATAGTAACGGAAAAAACAACGGATGCATTTTGGGAGAAGCCTACAACTGTCCAAACCGCAAATCGATTCAAGGTTACGTAATATACGAAGAAACCTTTCGAAATAACGATTTTAACCCAGTGTTTCTATTTTAGAGTTGGGTCTCAATTTTATTGTGCCTTATGGAGATAGATTTTCTAGTCCTTTAAAGCATATTTATTTACTCTATGCAATCAAACACATCTAGACAAAATTATACAAAATTCTGCATTGATTTTTGTCTTAATAAATAAAACAAAAGCTTTATGTATATTAGTCTGGCCGAGCTCCCTTCATGGGAGAAAGAAAAAGGTCCAGACTGAAATATCAGCGTTGTGCAGCACGGCTTATGCTGAGTCTGGGCCTGTTCGGGGGTCACGCTGCTGTACAGGCACCCATAAAATTTAATGTCACCTTTTAACGTATGATGTATTCTTTTTTATTTTTTTTTGTTGTTAAGTAGGTACCTACCTTCTATTTTTATTAACTTTTAGTTACTTTTATGTCTTTTAACTGCTATGTACTGTAATTGCTACCCTTGAATAAATGCATTTTTTTTAATTGTAAATTCTTCATTTAATTTCGTTTAGGCCTGTGGTTTAGGCACTAATCTACATTTGCAAGACAAAAAGGATCGTCTCTTCTTCATTAATATACAAGAACCTTATGGTTTATATTAAAGTAACCACAACTACCATTGCAGTAACCGGTAACCAGCACCCAGCCGCGGTAATGTTTATAAGTGTTATATTCCGCCGTAATGTTATGGTTTTACGATCGTTTAGCTCACTAATGAATATTATTACGCCGTTTGCGACCTGCGACTGCAGGCTGCTGTGAAATTTAGATCTTTACGACCTAAACCAACACCAACATTACATCAAAGCAAATGAAAATATATTTATATCCAAGTTTTAAATATTAATAAACATTATGGATGTTATAAGACTCTGTCTGCTTACTTGCTGTTTAGATGTTGTTCGATGAGCAGAGTTTTAATTTCTCACAGACTTTTTAAATTATTATGTTGGATAACTTACACTTGACTTCAACAATTGTTTTACAAACAAACTTCTTGTTACCTAAGATGATTCCCTAAGATTCCTTTTATCTTGTTTCATGTCTTGTACTTATGGGGTTTTTCTTCACTCGCTCGATCACGCATTAGAAAATAATATGAGCATTCTTTACGTTCAAATATCGTAATCTTCCCAATTCCTTATATTAAGTGCCTTTTTTGTTCTGTTTAAACCTTCCATAGTAATTCTAGTTATACTAGCTGACTACTTTGGTAAGTAACCATTCTAGCTACCTAGCTAGAGTGAGTAGTGTTTTTTAGATTAGAGGCAGATAACTCAGACAGCACTTGTTTAAAACTATGTAGTGGTAGGTATATCGGTTGCAGGGAAGGAAAGGGTTTGTTTTGATCAATAATTCAGTGAAATGAAGACATCTTGTCTGTGAAACGTAAAATCGGGTCACAAGGTCTATTGTATCCACCGTGGTTACGTAATAATAACGTGACTACATCACAGATGTCGACGGTACCCCGTTTGATGGGGTTCCTCTTTCCCTGTAAATAAAATTATGTCTATTTTCACTAAAGTACGGCGAGGATTCTCTTTGACATCTCACTTTTTAGAGTTCTTAAGAAAAATTGGAATCGTTATGGTTTCGTCATGTCCGTCCGTCCGTCTGTCCAAAGCATAGTGCCTAGACCCTTAGTGCTAGAAAGCTGTAATTTATATAATACGTATTTATTATTATAAGAGTCCAAATTCGTAGAATTAAATATTGAAAAATATTTTATTTCAGAGCACCTCCCATACAGGTAACATGGGGATGAATTTTTTTTCGTTGCATACCCCATAGTGTGGGGTATGGTTGAAAAGGTCTTTCAAAATATTCAATTCTTCAAGAAATATGGGTCTGTTAAAACTGTTTTTCAATTCAGGGGCCCGTAGCGAAATATTCGGCTTTAAAGTGCCAAGTTTGCTTAGTGTCAAATGTCCCCCCTGCCGGCTAAACGGTTGGAGTTGGACTAGTGAAAAAATTCACAAAAATAGGTTATAAATTATAATATGATGAATTTACAAGGAAAACTATCACGGCTATGTTAGCATAAGTGTTAATGAGTAATAGTCGATAAAATTACTCCTTCGGAACCATACATTGCGCATGGCCTGACACGCACTTGCCCGGTTTTTTTATAATTTACCTGCTACACATAATTGCAAGTATGTAGTCACACACGGGCAGCTCCAAGGAATCAGAGCGGTGGAGCGTCAGCACGTCAGCTCACATTACACCTGGCCACTTCGCAGCTTCGTTCGCATTACTGACGAGTTTGGCGTCAGTGGCGACCCGTCCTCAGCTGCAAGCGATACCCAAAGCTTGTCATGCGTTGAAAGCAACGGTCGCAGTTATAATATACTGACATTTTTTACACTTAATTATTAATAATTTTACCTCTTTATAACACCAGATTAACTAGACAGAGATTAAATATCTTGGATAAAGTGTTTGCTCAATTGTATTGTATTGAAATGGTCCTGGTTTTTAACTTTTACTCTGAGTTGGTTCATGATCATGCCTTACGAATGAAAAACCTCTCACCCACATAATCTATGCTCTCCCCACGGTCGTGGGTCATAACAATAAGGTACGAAGATATAACTACAAATTAAGTCTAAAGATAATGGATAGTAATATTACAAATTTAGTCTAAAGATAATGGATAGTATTAATACATCAATCGATATCAAAACAAATAAATAAAAAGCGGCCAAGTGCGAGTCGGACTCGCCCATGAAGGGTTCCGTAGCAGCAACTAACATAATATAAAAGTTCTTGTAGTTCATTGTAACTTTGATCGATGTCTTTTTTTATTAAAAAAAAAACTACTAACTAGATCTCGTTCAAACCAATTTTCGGTAGAAGTTTGCATAGTAATGTACATCATATATTTTTTTTTAGATTTATCATTCTCTTATTTTAGAAGTTACAGGGGGGGGGGACACATTTTACCACTTTGGAAGTGTCTTTCGCGCAAACTATTCAGTTTAGAAAAAAACTACATTAGACACTTCAATATCATTTTTGAAGACCTATCCATAGATACCTCACACGTATGGGTTTGATGAAAAAAACATTTTTGAGTTTCAGTTCTAAGTATGGGGAACCCCCAAAATTTATTGTTTTTTTTCTATGTTGGTATGAAAATCTTAATGCGGTTCACAGAATACATCTACTTACCAAGTTTCAATAGTATAGTGGTTATAGTTTCGGAAAAAAGTGGCTGTGACATACGGACGGACAGACAGACAGACATGACGAATCTATAAGGGTTCCGTGTTTTGCCATTTGGCTTCGGAAGCGTAAAAACATTAAAGCCATGTGTAAATCTCATAAAGTAAACAATATTAAGTTAGTACTTAATAGTAAATCCAGATTATCTGATAACCGGAGCCGGGCAGGGGCAGGTGTCCTGTCGGGTCGCGTTACCGGCGCGACACAACCGATACCCTCGCTCCTCCCCCTCCCCTCACGCCGCCATGCGTGTGGATTACTTCTGGACATTATGTATTAAATAGGACTATTATAGTACAGGTTATAGACCATAGTGACTATTTTTAGATGGGTCTTATTTGGTAAACAATCTTGGCACTACTCTTTATATTGAAATTGGAACAAAACTTGACAATAAATGATTTTGTCTTAAAATTCTTTTAATTTTGTTTTAGTTGTATTTAAAAAAAAGAAAATGTGTGCAATTCACACGTGGTAGAAGTGAAACTTTCCAAAATTTTGGTTTCAAGATAATGATATGAAAAAGCAATAAATCGAATCTTTAAGCAATAAATCGAAGCGCCATCTATGAATACAACTTAGCACTTTTTAAAAATCTATCTAGCAATAAAACGAATGTTCTATCTTACTCCTCACGCCATCTATGAATACAACTTAGCATTTTTACTGTCTGTATAATCGGCTGGTCGATCCACAGAATGAAAGAATGAAATTCTTATTTTTTGTTCATAAATTCTTTGAAAATATTTAAAAGAGCATTTGAAAGTATTTAAAAACAGTATAAAAATAAAACTAAAAAAAAATAAAACTAAAAAAAAAGAAATATTGTGGGACGCGAACCTGCGTATCAGGTATAGTGTATCTACGTCCTGAGTCCTGACCATTGAGCTACGGACAACTAAATTTGGATGACGAAATTAGCGGTTATATTATCTTACCTGTCGTTGCATCCGGTTTCAAATCACTAACGATTCTAAAGAAGTTTCACTTCAAAATACAAATTACAAAAAAAGCACTGTAAGACCAAGTTTACCAAAATACCGACGAAGTTTACCAGATAGGATTCGTCTGAAAAACTGGAGAAGGTATAAAGATGGTAGGTTGCTACCTACCTACTACACCTACTTATTGCTATAAGTAAATTGAGGAGTGAGGTCATGTGGATGACTTGTAAACATAACATGCTTTAAATAGGACTATCATACACAAGATAATTTTCGTAAATAGAAACAATAATAATTGAATAAAAGTTAAACAACAGTGCGAGTACGAATTTTTGCGAAAAAGTAAGTATTCGTTTATTGAACGTAAACAATTTGTATGACACTTTAAATGCGCCTAATACCTACCTACTAGTTTGGTAAAAAATAGCAATTATGGAATTTACTTGATATTAATAAATTAAAAATCAAGAAGAAGCAAGAATGTGTTACTTAATTACGCATTACTTATCGTGCAAAATATTTTTCCGACAAGTTAAAACCACAGCGGTCCGTCTCACGCGGCGCTGCGAGATGATCGGGATCAGTGTTTGTTTACACTAATAATAGCAATAGTATCCCATTACACCTTCGTTTGTGGTTGCAATCACAATAAATGAGAGTGAAACAAACAACAAGTGAAATTCTGTAATGCTTATTAGTTATAAAATAACATAATAATAAACTCCTTCAATTCTAATCGTTCCTTATGATGCTCAACATATTGTAGTACCGGAAATACATAGGGTTCTTTTGATATTCAATGCTGGATGTGATGTATTTTCTATCATCAAAGCACTTAATATAATAGCATGATTGCAAACTGATGCTTACTTACGTAGAAATAGAAAGTAAATTATTGAATAATTAATGTAACTACTAGAGAGTAACCATTCGTGACGAGACTGGCGAGGTAGGGCAGCGAGGTTTCATAACGGAAGTAAATTCTCCCAACATATGAAATGGCACTTTTCAATATTAATATCGAAAATTTAAATACATACTTTCATTGCCACGAACCAAGTATATAATTAATACCAAAATAAATTAATCACTTTATAATAGTTATGGTTGAAATTTTTTCAGCCAGGTTTCCAGAGGGTCCCAAAGATTGCAGGAACAACAATATTTTTTTATTTTCAAATGGACAGTTGCTGTTGGCCGTAGCTAGCGACCTTTACACGCTTCACGCGGTCAGAGAGGCGAGCTTGGAATGACAATAGCGTGCTCTCTATGTGTGCATACCATCCCTGTCCATAAAATGAAATGAAGGCACATCAAGAAAACTGCTGAGAACAAACTCGGAACTTGATCGGCTGAATAACTCGTAGCTACGACCGTGAATACACAGGCCGTTCCCTGATACCACTGAACAGCTGTTTATTACCTACATTTTACTATAATGCGGGTACTCACGATATTTATTTTTACATCGATATTCCGACCCAGTTGCATGGATCGTGATCACGGCTGAACTGCGGTAGCGCAACGAATGTAACCCTAAAGCTTGCATTCGTTGTGACATTCGGTGACCTTAGCCCAGTGGCGTAGCTTTAATTCTAGATGGGCTCGTCTGTATCAAATTTATTTTGGGGGCCCATGTTCGTAAAATATTACCACAACGAATTTTCTTACACATGTTAGGGCCCCCAACAGCGACCCTCGACCTTGATCAGGGCCATGAAGGAGAGATCATGAACAAGATGTTCTTTCAGGACCATTTCACTTTCAAAGTGGCGTTCTTCTAAAAAAACTCAAAATCGAACCACCCAGATTGCCACAACAGATTGCAACAAAAAGCTAATTGCCAATACTCTTGGGTTGTCACTTAGAGCGCCACTTACATGAACCCACCGCCTATATATAATATAGGTACGAGTAGCTCACTCACACTCTGCTGTAATGCTAGTCGGGACTAGGCTGGGGCCTAGGGCCGGCATTGGGGCCTAGGGGCCCCGTAACCCTGTACACAATGTGTGCTAGCCTTAACGTGCAAGAAAAACAAGTCTATTTATCTCAGTTTCCTTCGATACGGCGGCGTATAATTTGTGAGAGTTGTAGCTGTGGTATCGCAGTGGTTCCCGCGAGCCCCCAGGGGTCTCTCGGCCTCAAAACTGTTAGTTCTGGTTCATACACGTCATAATTTTTATAATAAGTCAATTTGTTTGGAAGCCGGAACTTGAATAGCTATCAAGTTTCAACTGACTAAGAGCTGTACCTAGTATTGAATTACAATTTATTTTGGTAGGTATTGCCAAATAATATTAGGTTGTATTCCGTAGTTCAAGGTCGCCTCACTTGCACCAATCCTTACTGGAACAGCTTGGTGGTTGTCTAATGGAGCTTTAGGAGGTCTGAGGCTAATAAAAAAAGAGACCATTGCCTTGCAATGAGTTGTTAATGGCTATATGGAATAATAAATAAATAAAGGTTTACACACACAATTTCAAGTGTCTCTTTACTGCCGAAAGTTTAACCCGGACATCGTTCTTCGGATGTACTTCTAAACTAATAGTAATAAAGTAGAATCAATAAACTGCAGGTATGCAAACGGACAGTTCTAGAAATAACTGCTCATTCCAGGTTGGAAGCCGGCGGCTAGACCCTCGCAGTGATAAACAGCGGAATCGAACCCCGTCATTACTGTAATGCGAACTGCAAACTCGGCGCGCCAACATGTATTAAACCTACTTCGATCTTCGAGACAAGTGCAGTGCAGGTCTATTGAAACTTGCAGTTCTACTGAACATCTACATATAAAGAGGCTAAAAGAAACAGTTACACTTCTTTTTTTCGTTTGTTTCTCCGATTTTTTCTATTTTATTTCGTATGGTAACAGGGTTTGAATTATGTTTGTTTATTATTGCGAAAACTTGTCACTGCTTTAGCTGAACCTACTCTTCTATATAACATAATTCTGCTATGGTTAATAGATCATAAATAAATAAATAAATCATATATAAATCTGAATTCGGATTATTGGGCTCTGGTAAATAAACAAGCAGTGATAGCCTAGTGGTTAGAACGTTGGTCTCCCGAACGCGGGGGCCTGAGTTCAAATCCTGGCATGCACCTCTAATTTTCATATATTATGTGCGTATTAGCAGTTAATTATCACTTGCTTCGGTGAAGGAAAACATCGTGAGGAAACCTGCACATCTGAGAGTTCTCCATAAAGTTCTCAAAGGTGTGTGAAGTCTATCAATCCGCATTTGGCCAGCGTGGTAGACTATGGCCTGAAGCTCTCACATTGTGAGAGGAGACCCCGAGCCCAGCAGTGGGACAATTATGGGTTGTTGCTTTGCTTTTTTTAAATAAATTTCATGGTCACAAACCGACCTCGTATTTCTGGTTCAAAACAATAAGAGAACAAACGTACATAATATATTTGATATATGTAAATGTGTCTCAGTCGGGTATCGAACGCGGAAATTCACGATCAGCAGCGAGTCACCAAGTAGGTTACAAGTGTTACAACGTCATCACAGCAATGCAATGGGCCAAACACAATCCAAAGGAAACAAATCGTTTGTCTCTGTACAGTTACCGCGCTGCTAGCCGACTACTTATGACAATGTTACCGAGTTAACTTTGCGGATATCCATTGTTATTAAGTAGCAGTACTTATTATGTTGCAAGGCAGACTTTAAATCTAATACCTATATGTACTTAATATATTTTCTGAATCTAGGAAACGGCTCCAACGATTTTCATGAAATTTATTCCACAGTTTACAGTTAATTGCATGAACACTTCCAATTCAAAGGTCTTGTTGAAACGCTGGTGTTAGTTGTTACCTATCATTAGAAGTCGTTAGGTAAAGCATTTGGTGACCAAAGAACTTGGGCCTTAAAAGTATGGAAACCGCTTTGTTATAAGTGTATCTATATAATAATTCCCGGCGAAATATTAATATCGTGTATAAGAAAGTTCCCATCGCGTTGCAATCAGCCCTCGAGCGAGCTCCACGGACCACGAGCCTTCATCATGATAAATAGCTCGGAAACACCATTACCACGAACTTTGAACTTTGACGTTCTTCACTAAATCATTATATAATTATCTGATGTATTGTAAATTATATACCTGTACCTAATTAGTCACAATATTATAATTTTAATGGAAAAAAAGTTTTGGTCCTTTTATCTAATAGTCTATACTTAATATATAAAGAGGAAAGATTTGATTGTTTGCATTGAATAGGCTCCGAAACTACCAAACCGATTTGAAAAATTCTTTCACTGTTGGGAAGCTACATTATCCCTGGGTGACATAGGCTATATTATATTTTTTTTTACTATATTTCCCGAAGCGAAGCGAGGGCGATTTCCTAGTATCTTATAAAATGTATTTTTAACTAGGTACTATACAGATTATTTTAACGATCATAGCGATAGTAGGTAAATATATATTAATTTATATTTACATATTATGTGGGTAGAGTCACTTAATTTGAGGGAATTACATAAATTATACGTTTAATTCATATTATTTAGGGAATGTGCATCAACAATGATTAAATCGAGATATGTTACTACTAAAACAATGTATATGAATTGTTTATTCTTTCAGTAAATCTGTGTTTTTTTAATGGTAATAGTCGACAAACGAGTTGACGATCCACCTGATAGTAAGTGGCTATCGTTGCCCATGAACATCAGCAATACCAAAAGCATCACTGATATGCGTTGCCAGCCAAGAAAGAGAGAAGAAAAAGAAAAAAAATCCTTTATTATCCATCCAAAAATCCTTTATTAGACATCCTTCCTTTTTTGAGACAATATCGGTAATTCAGTAATATAAAATACACAAAGTAAAAAGTAAAGCGCTATAATATTTTGGAAACTTTTTGCTGACAAGCAGTTAATTTTATCTCTGTATCTGTACAAACCATTCCAAGCGATAACTAAAATATTTCCTACTTAAAGTATTTACGAATCTTATTCAATACTGTAAAAATTGATACTAAGTATCACATTATAATAATAAATACCTAACCAAGTTTTGTTTTAATATGTTTGCTTTAAGTTTTAACTAATTTTAACTAAATCCTCTATAAATTTCAATTTGCTACGCCAAGAAAAAAAAGTGTGGGCCCTCAATCCAGATGCACACATACTTAAGTACTTAATTTAAAAGCGAAGAAAACAAATCCAAACTTACCGAAAAACTTTCCTCGCCGGTTACCGGGGAAACATCACTAACAACAAATCACTCCGCGAGTATTTCAATAACACAATAATCGACACACAAAAACCATTTTATTTCCAACGCATAAGTAATCTAATTTTGTAATTTACTTACTTACTGTCCATTGATAAAACTGAAAGCGTGACGAGATGTTTATGAAAAAGAAAAGCTTCGTAAATTGAATCGTTCGTAAGCATTCGTGCGTCGCCGGCAACTGCCGAGCGCGTCTCACGTATCGCCGGGAAGACCTGTATCGTCCCTTTCACACTCATATGTACAGAAAGAGATGTGTAATTTACGATATATTCTTGAAATCTTGCCTCTTGTTCGACTGTTGAAAAAAAAAAATACCATGTGTGCAATTCACACGTGGTAGAAGTGAAACTTTCCAAAATTTTGGTTTCAAGATAATGAGATGAAAAAGCCGTGTGAAAAAGTAATAAATCGAATCTTAAAGCAATAAATCGAAGCGCCATCTATGAATACAACTTTGCACTTTTTAAAAATCTATCTAGCAATAAAACGTATGTTCTATCTTACTCCTCACGCCATCTATGAATACAACTTAGCATTTTTACTGTCTGTATAATCGGCTGGTCGATCTACAGAATGAAAGAATGAAATTCTTATTTTTTGTTGATAAATTCTTTGAAAATATTTAAAAGAGCATTTGAAAGTATTTAAAAACAGTATAAAAATAAAACTAAAAAAAATAAAACTAAAAAAAAAGAAATATTGTGAGACGCGAACCTGCGCATCATCATGACATCAGCATTGTGTGTCTACGTCCTGACCATTGAGCTACGAACAACTTAAATTGAAATACGAAATTAGCGGTTATATTATCTTACCTGTCGTTTTTCCGTTGCATCCAGTTTCAAATCACTAACGGTTCTAAAGAAGTTTCACTTCAAAATAAGTTGAATCCAAAAAAAATTTTTTTTAAACGCTTTTATTTCAATGTTTAGTTTATAAAATTAGCTACAAGTTGTGAAAATTTCAAGTCTCTACGTAAAATAGAACATAGAGAATTATGCGTCTAAAGTCTGAAAATCGTTTTTTTTAATTTAACAACAAATAAACAATGAAAATTAGTTTAAAATATGATTTTCGTGTATTGTCATCGGAAATACACATGTCTGCCAAATTTCATCAATTTTCATTAAAGGGAAGTCATTCAAATTAACGTTACAAGATTTGATCCTTTGATGCTCCGAAGTGAAGCTAAATATAAAAGCGATTAATAACCTTATTGCCGTGTAAATAGAGTAGCATTTTGATCATAATATTGAAGATTTGATGCGTTGATGCTCCGAAGTGAAGCTAAATAAAAGCGTTTAAAAAGTTCGGTCCTTTCTTTAATTTAATGGATGTTTCATTGGCATTTGATGGCATAGTGGCTGAAGTTGTTTCCTTACTTCAGCTCTATAAGTTCATTATGGTGGTACTACCTTCGCGTTATTATACTAGCTATTTAATGACAATGAAGAGGAAATCTCCAAAACATAATTACTCAGTCGCATCGCAGTTTAATACGTCCGGGACGGGTTTGTTACCTTTGCTCCCAACCCTTATCATAGTTGTCTTTGGCTCTTTGCATTCATCCCGCCCAGGGATCTACATACCAAACTACTTTTAGCCGTATTGGGGCGGCTTAGAATATTAACCCCAATCCCACGCCGGAAGGGTGTCGTAAAAGGCGACTAAATCCGGCCCGCTGGTGGTAGGGCCCTCGGAGGGATTATATTGATAGTACATATTGATTTTAATTGTTTATTAATACCATTATTACTATTATTATTTCTCCAGGGGTTCGCCTGGATAGCTATCACCCTCGAGCATGAGTCAGCCGCCAAACGACTCGTCGTGTTCCGGCTGGGGGCTTGAGAGCCAGTTCTTTCCTTATTTTTCTTCTTTCTGTCTTGGCCGGCAACGCATCAGTGATGCCTTTAGTGTTGCTGATGTTCACGGACGGCGATAGCCACTTACCATCAGGTGGATCGTCAGCTCGTTTGCCGGCTATTTCCATAAAAAAATATCTCCGAGATCTACATACAAGATGGGATTCTTTTTTCTTCTAGAATTTCTTAAACTGGTATGAGGAGTACATAGGGATGCTCATTAATCGATAGGAGTCAATAGTCCCAGACCAGAAACAAAGATCCTTAAACTACATAGACTCGGTTCGCATTTACATGATGTCGAAACCTTTTTATTGCCCCGTCATCGGTAGTTAATTAAAAATTGATTGCTATTGTCTCAGTCGAAGGTTCGGGAGTCTTCGTGACATTATTAATAAGAAAAACTTAATGAGAATTGAGCATTAATTAAAGCTCGCCATTTGTGCCGTTGTATTTTTAATGTGGCTAATAAACTTTATTTTAAATAATGTATTGGTTACGTAAGTCAAGAGATTGGCACGACTGAATGAAACCACTTTCTCAATCAGTACGGGAGTGTTTTCCACTCGTTGACGTAGACAGACAGACAGCAGATACTATCGAGATAGACGAGACATATTAATTAGGTAGGTACGCTTGCGAGTCTTGCCTTTATTTCCTAAGTAATCCCAACCTAACAGTTTTCTATGTTGTAAAGAAAATAAGTAGGCACATCCTTATTTTCGACATTTCACGTTGGTCAAATTGTTGGAGAGATGGATGTTTCCAATGGGAATATTTTACCTTTTGTTCATATTAGGTACCTACTTACTTTGTAATTTTCAATTGTTTTAAATTATCGCCGTGGCGAAACAATTGAAAGTTAGAACCTGTCACGACATTGAATGGAATGTATTGATGACCACGGGGTCATGTAGGTAGACTACCTATTATAAAATATCGTGAATTCTATCCATTAAAAAAACAAAAACATGTAGTTACCTACTTCTATTGTGGGTCCTCGGGTTTTGAACAATAATTTATTAAAATTATTTCCAGTGTGCAACAAGAATGCAAATCCGAGAGAGATATTCTAGATAAGTGCTCCTCAGGACATGTTGGGACATGGCTCTGAAATAAAACGAGTCGCCGCCGCGGCCCGCGGCCGTCTGAAACATGCCGCGGCTTGCAGCTTGCGGCTTGAGGTGTGTAGCGTGCGGCTGAAGGCTTGGGTGATGCTTGGGTGGCTTGGGGATTGAGGTGTTCGGCGAGCGGATCAGTGTTGCCAATGCAAATATGTATGTACATTAGAAAAAAAGGCCGTTTTTGTATAGAAAAAACAGTCGACTACTCTAAAAGTGAATTTGAAATTAATTAATTACCGTAGAATTTGCGAAAAGCCGTAGAATTTGCTACGACCACAGGGTTGCAGTAGAATACGTGTGGTGCCATTGGCAACACTGGAGCGGATTGGGGTGTGAGGCATGACTGCGTGAGGCTTGAGGCATGCGGCATGCGGCCGACACAAAGGGATTAATATTTTTCTTTTTTTTAATCCTGACAAGAGTTAGAGGGATAATGGGGTATCCTTCTAACATTACGTAATTACTTATTTAAAACCGAAAAAATCTGACATACAGTATCTCTATTGCTAATCTACATACTCGTACCTCGGTACATAAAGAGTTGCTGTATAAATTACGCCAATTAAATGAGAGTAAGTTAAACTTGTAGTCGCGATAAAAACCACTGATTATATTAACTTGGCTATATTAAATGAAGCGACGGTAAGCCGACAAGCGCGAACTCGGTGCCTATTGGTTCTGAAGTAAGCCGGCTTAGCCCAGCCACGACTGCCACGAGCCGGCGACAGGATGGACTCTTGCTTCCTCGAACACAGGATAGTTGGGTGTGCTATGTTTATTAGGTATTAGACAGGGTCGGCGTAAGGGGGGGGGGGACAAGATTGGGCGACGACCGAGGGTGCCAAATTTGGAGGAGCTCCATATTTAAAAAGGAAAAATAAAAATAAAATTCTTAATAAACGTTCCCATTGGTTGAGCAAAAAATTTTTCGACCAAAAAAAAAAACTCAATTTTGATTTTCTTGTATGGGCGCCACAATATTCTTGCCTGGGGCGTCACTGGCTCGACTTGCGCCGGCGCTGGTATTAGAATAGAAATTAAATAAAACATAAAATTATTTTCAGTACTGCAACACTCGCGCATAAAGCTCGCGCACTTCATGGCTGGATGGTGAATGCCTTGTGTGCGACTAGTGCAGACTACAGATACTCTTTTATTATGTATGTCACAATAGGTACTCTTCAGGATAGCTTCATTACTTATGCCTATCAATTATCGTCCTACACAAAAACTCACGCGCTGTATTCAATAGCGCCAACCTCAGATCATTGATCTGAGAGCACCAACAATCTTTCCTTATTGACCTATCGATCGAATTACTAACATTGATATTAAATAATAGCGCTCTTTTAAATACGAATAAACTCATTCAATTTGCATCATTTTATCCTTAGTTTTACTAGTTTCATGACCAGTTTACAAGTACGACGTTCTAATAAAGGCACCGTGCCGGATTACTGGCTCGTTCAAATCCAACTGAACAAGTTTAGAGCAATCTGCGAGTTATGCTCGTGAATGAAACGATCTTTATGCAAATCAAATATATGTAATAGGACTTATCGTATCAGATGAATCGTGAGAACTGTCTCCTTCTCATTTGTAATCTGACATTAAAATAACTAAGTAAATATCTACAAAATATTATGTTTAAGGCTGATTTGGTTCATATGCACCTGTACGTGTGTGGCTAAGTAGTAAGACGTTCAAGCTACGCAAGCAATTCTAACATTAGTGGACAATTGGACATCTTTGCCTATGCATAACAAGATAATTATGTTTGTGTTGCAGGTCGAAACATGGCTACCTATGCATCAAAATAGGTTAAAGCAGTTGTTTTTAGTTATTTTCAAATTCACATCTTCAAAAATATTTGATTATAACAGAGCACCCTCTTGCTTGAATCACCAAAATTCTGGCTGGGGACTTGAGAGCCGTTACTCGATCGAGGTTTTAGCCAAACGAAGAACTTGAACCGAAAGAAGTGAAAGAACTTGAGCTTTTAGCTAAGGGATAAGTATCAAGAAGTAGCCTACTTATAGCTACCATCAACTAAAAATGACTATTAAGTATAATATTAGTGTATTCCAAGTGTAATATTAGTGTAAGCCTTTACAAAACATTAGGTAGTGTACTGAGGTTAAACCACATGAACAACTTGCAGAGCGCGTGTTTCGAGCAGTAACTGTCTTACAGATGGAGAGATAAGATTGTAGAATGGTCTTATAAGATCTAGGCAACCCACGATCGAGACAACTAGTAGGAAGGTACCCACTAAGACAAAATATTACCTACTATGATACCTACACACATTTTGTACTAATTAATGCTATTAAAGGTACCTTTCAACACTTTTACCACTTAAAAAGTAGAATGTTTTTTATGTTAGGTCGTTAGGTCTACAAGCGAGCAGATGAGCCGTCTGATGACTAGTGGTCACTGATGCGTTGCCGACCGAAGCAAGCAGGAGGATCGCATTAATACTGGTTCCCTCCGCTCTCGTATACTGCCACAGTGTGAAGTGCCTAGGTACAACACTTAAGACGACAAACAAGTAAAATAAGCGACTTTTGTCAATACAAATAAAGTAGAGGTGCGTACCAGTAAACTGTTACCACCCACCATCCTACTGTTTTGTTACTGTCTGTTGTTTCTGACGCGTCCAGTATTACCTAACGGCCAAGTTATTGACAAAGTAGTACTTAAAAGTTTTTATTATAAATGGAAACTTGAAGACTTGCAAAATACAATCTATGATATTAAATGATAAGTGTTTCAAGGTAGGTATAAGATAGCTCCCACGCGACATTTTCACAATCGCAGAAATCGCCAAAGATCAAGATTCCGCCCACATAAACTACTTAGCGAATATTAGAAAGTAGAGTCTGGACGTAGTCCTTCAGTTTTAGCATTTGTTCATCCTACATACATACATTTTTTAAATGTTATCTAATAGCTGACGAACTGACGGATGGTAAATAGTCATAGTCATCAGCAATACCATAAGCCATCACCGATGTGTTGCCGGTCAATAAAGAAAGAAAAGAATTAACTCTCGAGCCCCCAGCCGGAACACAACAAATCCTACTGATAGGTTTTAGACGGAGCCTCATTACCAACCTGGCCGTTTTCTTCCGCGTCTTACGACACCCTGGTTTACTGCAATGAGATTGGGATAAGTATTCTAAGTCGCCTTAATACGACCAAATATTTTACTCATGGCAAACATTATGAAAATTAGAATGAAATGAAATTAATGTTTTCATTGCAATGATTTTGGAGTCATGATTATATTAAGTCAAAAATAAAAAGCTTTTTTGTTTATTATTATTTATTAAAAATAAAAACATTTTTTAACTATATAGTCACATTGCAAGGAAACAATGGACCAATTTTACGTTAAATAAGTTTGTACAACTGACCTCAATTCTGTTATAAGAGCCCCACTTGAACCAACACCGTTTAAGTCCTTACTGTTCAACATAACAGCGTTATTAGAAACCACTGATTGCGTAACGATTTTAACACTTTCGCACTTCTTTTTATGAGCGCAACATTTATTAACAATATTTAACATCTGTTTCTTAGTCAAAAATTTTATCGTCCTTTTTGTGATCAAGTTGTATATGTGAATATATGAAACAACATCTTCCGTTTCTAACTCTTGTATGTGAGGTAGTAAGCTATACAAAATACTTAAAATTTCGTATTCGATATCACTTTTTACTTTAAGATCCGCAAAAACATCTACACTTTTTCCGCTGTTAACATTGCTTTTGGCGAAGTGTTTTCCGAATATATTTAAATCCATACTGACTATCATGTTTTGCAGTAAATCAAACATTCTCCGGACAATATTCCTATCGTCTTTTCCAATTTGTCTGGCAGCTGAGTGAAGCCAAGCTAACAGCCCGTAACCTTCTACTAAAATTTCAAAAGCCCTTGGTATCGTTATTATTGAATTCAGTACACTTATAATCTTCTCTTTAGTTTTCCTATCACTAATTACAGTAGAGTAGAAATCCATTATCATTTTTAAACACATCGTTTTAAAAATCACGTTGACATCCGTCATGGTTTTGGTTCCGTCTCTAATGATATCCAATATCCAGAGTCTTCTATCAACGAATTCTATATCACTGTCGTGGAATAGACTAAGAAAATCTGGGACAACAGTTAAATCGACCATTTGTTTAGCTATGAGAAAGTTATTGATAGGTTTGTATAAAGGATCTGACGGGGACGTCGACACCGTGAGCGCCTTAGCCAGATACAGCGCACCAATCGCTGGGAACCTTGGATTCCTGGGAACTTCGCCGTTAGGGAGGTCGATGGCCGTTGGTAAGCTTTGACGCAATGTCGTTACGAAATCTGTGAGAAGCAGTTTGTCGTTTCTGTGCCTCCTGAAATAGAAGATAATATCACATTAAAGACTGTCATTGCCATTTTTATTTTGAAAATCCCTTCCTTCGTTCTTCAAAACATTACTTGAGGTAATTAGGGTTCCGAAATAAAATCGGAAACCTTATAGTTTCGTCATGTTTGTCCGTCCGTCCATCTATCCAAAGCAAAGCACCAAGACCCTTAGTGCTAAAAAGCTGCTGTAATTTGGCATGGATATATAATACATATTTATTAAAACTCCAAAATCATAGAATAAAATATTGAATAACATTTTTTTCACAGTACTTTCCCTACAGGTAATGTGAGGATGAATTTTTTATTCGTCACGCACCCTGTAGTGAGGGGTATCGCTGAAAATGGTCTTTCAAAAATATTATGGGTCTTCTAAGATCATTTTTTAATTTAGGAGCCCGTTTGCATAATATTTGGCATTAAAGTGCTAATTTTGGTTAGAGTCAAGTGACGGTTGGAGTCGGACAAGTGAAACATTCAGAAAAATAGGTTATATTATGATGAATTTACAAGAAAAACTATCATGGTTATGTTAGCATAAGTAGTTAATGAGTAATAGTCGATAAACTTACTACTTCGGAACCCTACATTGCGCATGGCCTGACACGCACTTGATCGGCTTTTTCCTTTTGGTTTTACATAGATGGCAGTAACACAATAAAAAAACAAATTACCCACGTATTACTACTCCAATAATATAATCATACCTATTTAGATTATTTATTAATATTTATTTATTTATTGATGGATGGATGATTCATATTAGTATAAATTATACTCACGTTTCTGTTTCTAAGAGAAGACAAAATCTATGCAACACGTGATAAGCTGCAGCTCTCATATGTGGACAATTAGAACTCAGTGCGGTTACAGGAACTGACAATATACCAGTTCTCATCATCTTGAAGCAAGAAGCCACTGATCCTGGGGCTAATAGATGGCTTAAAAGAGGAAACAGAAACAATGGATCATAAATCTCTTCATTGAAATCTAAATGCGAAAGACCTAGTAGGTCAATTTCTTTTAATTGTTTTACTGCACCGTCATATTTTACTTTCATCGTAAAATCTTTGATGATGTCTTCATTATCACTTAGTCTTGCTGTTTCATGCTTTGCGATACTCTGAATCTTGCCTAAGATAACATTCACAAAACCATCTTGACATGGTAAATCAAGATTACTAGGCAATTCATAATCGTATTCTAGTTTCTGATTCACGGGAAAATTTCTAACAGTCCTGTCAGTAACTTCTCTATCAAATAAATTTAACACTTGGTTAGGTGTTGGGTGTCCCCAAAGAGAAGAACTTCTATTTTTACGTACAGAGTAGTAATTAGCAGCCGAATCGCCCCATACATAAGGCTTGTATTCATATACTGATTGGGCATTACTCTCATAGAAGTGCAAAATCCTCAAGATAATTCTATCGCTGCAACTCCGTGTCGCGTGGTAAGCGCTTAGATATACGGGTATTTGTTGAGATTTCATGATAGATTTATTCTTAGACATTAAAACAAACAGAAATTCAAGCAACCTTGACTTCACATCAGGACTGTGGTAACTTAGCATGACATTTAAGAATTCTGAATGCGAAGTAACCATGTCAAATAATGTTACAATTTCCTCTCTATTGTCTTGATAAAACAAATTAACCAAAGTGCTAAGTAAACACAGCAGTTTGGGGCCAATAGTGTTGGTTTGTTCCATTGTTCGAATTTTCAAAGAGTCCCTTAGCACTACTTTGCAAAAATTTTGCCAAACGGAACTTTCAATCACCTTTACGAACTCATCCTTTTGATCCACATTGAATCCATCAACATATTTGCACATCTTTACTATTTCGCAAGTCATTGCTATTATATCTTCAATTAATTTGTCTCCCTTGTTCTCTTTTATTGCTGTAGTTGTTACTTGCAGCAAAGACATAAAGTAATTCATCAAATGATCGTTCGTCAACCCTTTACCAAAAGCTAACATTTTCAAAAAGACAGCTTGTAGCAACTGTACGTGACTTGATTCAGCAACTTCAAATTTATGATTCTTGGCAAACATTTTGTTACAGTCTTCTAGATCCATGCATTCAATAATTAATTTTCTAATAAATTTCCAAGAGAATATGTAGATTTGGCCAGCTTTATGTGGCTTTTCTAAGAATTTTAATATGTTGCTTTTGTATTCGGTGTACACTGTCAGCAATAGATCTTTATTTTCGCGGATGTAACTGGTGTGATTGATAAGCGCTATACCTAAAGGTAAAGTTAATTCTCTTTGACTTAAAATTTCTGGCCTACTTATTTGTTTCTTAAATATATTACATAACTTGACATTATTTAATAACAAAATGGACGCGAGTTGCGAAGTCGATTTACGCATTGTGTTGGCAAAGAAAAACCGTTCAAAATCATCTTCAGTTATCAGTATTGCTTGATGTGGTTTATTTTCAAAATATTGTACAAAGGCATTTTCCAAGTTCGTTAAATTTGAAGCGATATCTTTGTTTATTAGTAACTGATTATATAAAGACACAGATTTCTTAAGTATATCCTGAGGAAAATCTAAAGTTACCGTCTTCGAATATTTCTCTAATAACAATCGTAATAATTCTAGAACAAGACTAGGTTCTTTATCGTCTTTAACACATGATTCTATTTTAGCATTAAATATTTGATCAAGAACAAGCAAGTCATCTTCATTGGAAAGCCCTATAATTTGTAAAACGTTTGTTGTATGTTCACTATTAACATTCCTTCTTTTGTTAATTTTAATGAAAGCTTTCACAATTTCATTATAATTCTTCAGCTGATAGGATTTCAAAACAAAATGTTTTTCATTTAAGTAATCTACAATATCCTTATGTTGTGTGATGATCTTTAAAATAAACTTTGTTGCTAGGATATGTGAAGAAGTTTTATTAATATCCAATGGAGAATAAATTTTTAGAAAATGAGAATTTTTTAACACATTAAGTATTATGTTTCTGCAAGTATGTACAATGTGACATTTTCTTCCAACTGCAATTATACAATCAAAATACGTTATTGCTTTTTTCAAATGGATCTCTGTTAACTGATCCATGTTTGCTAATCGAATTACGCAAAACATTAAATATTTTGCCCAAATAAATAACTCTGAGCTATCAACTCTTGTACTAATATTAATATTATAACGAACATCCATTACAACAAAGTCATGATCATCACCAGTGGCTACTTCTAAGAACGGAAATATTTCTGTTAATGGTTCTATATCGGTACTAATTAAAGATTTTGAAATATTTTTTAGAACATTATCTTTGATAAATGCTTCAGGGATTACAACTGGTCGACTTGCCCAGTCTACTACATAACTTCTTGCATCTAATTTCGAATCATCTATTAAAACTTCGGTAAGCTCAGGAGAGTAATTAAAGTGAAGCAAATTAATAACATAAAGAGATAGAAAATGTTTTAAATGCTTTTTCTTTTCTTTTTGATGGGAAATAATAAACTGCATACATCCAACTATAAATGAAGATGGTATCTTGCTTTCTAAGAAAACACTGTCAACTGTGCCACGATTGTTCATTAAATCATTGAAAAGCTTATCTAAATTATCGCTGCTACTTTCGTCAGATACTTCAAAATTCACCATTTGATTTTGAATGTATTCAGTAAGAACTTTTCTATTTGCCAAAGCATATTCTACAATATCGCCAATCAAAGACACAGGTTCAACTTTAGCATTTCGTAATGTGTAAAGCATCAATTGAATCTCGTCTTCATCAACTTCAAAAATGCCTGTACTTTTAAGAAAGATGACAAGTATATCTCTAGCTTCCCACCAAGTCTCATCACTTTCACTTGTGTAAACTTCTAATAGTATTTGGAACAAACTTTTGAACATTGGATTTTTAAGGGACATTAATGTGTTGTCTAACATCAGCCACAGTGAAACTATCTTAAACTTCAAAAGAGAGATTTGGTCAGTTTTAAGTGTCATTGAAAAATCTAAAATTTTCTTCATATCAATATTTCCCTCTAATGACTCAAAGTATGTGGGTTGAATATAATTGTAGAGCAATAAAAGATCCATAAGACATAGTAGGGACTGTGTCTCGTCAAGTTTTGGCAGCTTATAATCTTTTGTTGTCTCCGATTTATCTTTTTCATTAATAATATTTTGAATCAATGCAACAATCGTATTGGGAGGTGGAAGGTGCTTAGGTAGAAAAATATCTAATTTATTTTTTAGTTCCATTACATTTTCATTAGACACATCATTTTCCAAAATATGAATGTATCTTTTTAATGTTGTCAGCATCTTGGCTAAAACTCTAACACAATATAATGAAATGGTTTGATCTTTGCCTATATTTGTTTGAATGTGTTTCAATAATGGAACCGGTAAAGTCACAAACCGTACAAAGTTTGCAACTTGTAAAGAGCTTAAATTAGTGAATCTTGCTGACATGTCTTCAGGTTGCAATATATTCAAAAGTTTAATTACAAAATCAGTAGTTTTCTCCCAAATAGGCGAGTGAAGGGGCTGGAAACTTGGTTCCACTATACTTATGACAGCTCTGTGTAAATCAGGACACTTATTCACAATTTCAAGTATAACTTCACATTGCTTATCATTCTCCCACGGCCTCTTCAAGCTTAGAATAGCTTTATATAAATTCTGATTCTTGTTAACATCAGAAGTTCCTAAATGTTTATCTACAAAATACAGACCAAGTCTGTGAGATGTAAACAGAATTAATATAATCTCTTTCAATAGATTCATAATTTCGGGGCGAAATTCGTTTTTTAATTCTGCACTCATATCTGGTGGGCCCTTCCACATGAACACTTTGAACAAGTTATGTAGAACTTGATGGCTGAAAGTCTTCAACTTCAAAGTTTTTGACACTAAAACATTGTCAACAACATTCTTCTTGAGGATGTTCAAGAACATTAAAACAGCATCTGGCTCATCATGTAGTAAGCCGGGTATGACCAAAGGCAACAGCCCCTGCTTCTCCAGTAACGCCTTTATCAATGGAATGTGACCATCAACAAGAAATGATGTCATGAAGTGGACAAATGCAGTTCTCACATTATCTTTTTCTTTATAATTGGGCTTCTCCAAAATATACTGCAAGTGTTTTGGAGTTAAAGGCACTTGATTGAGAACTTCCACTCCTAAATCAGAATTCAAAGTAACCATCGATGTCAGGAGATTTAAGATAATCTTTCTGTGACGGGGCCCAGAGTTTTCACTGATCATGATTTCTACAGTTGGTATAAAGGTGTTGAGAAAGTACCGGCAGGCTTCTTCTGTAATGGAGATCAAGTGTGGCAAGGATGATTGCACTTTAACTATGATTAGATGGAACAGGTGGAATGCTGGTGTCGCCAGAGTCAAGTTCTTTTTATTGTCCTGAGAAACCTGTCTCAAAATTTCATGAGAGTTACCCCCAATCTTCAGATATTCAAGCATGTAATCCAAATCACTGTCAGGATTTAGACAAACCTGCAGAAATTGTGTCAACACTGAAACAAAATTATTAAAAATACAGTTAACAATAACATTAAATTTAGAAATAACATCAACATCAAAAACCAAACTTAAACTGAATTTTTAAACACATACACCCCTGCATAATGACACCCACACCCATGTGGCAGTAGACACATTTTTTATATTACATTAATCAAAGTAACAGCTGTCATACAAGCAGACAAGCCCCCTTATAGGATGTGGTGGTTATGGACCATGGACATCAGTAACACCAAATGCATTTTCAGCCAAGAAGGAAGTCATATAAAGAACTGGCTTTTAAGCCTCCAGCCAGAATTGTTTTGCGGGTGGCTCAAGCACGAGGACGGTAGATGACCGGGCAGATTTCATAGAAAGATAATAATACCAGTAATATTATCAACGACTTAATAATAATATTGACAGTGTAATCTTTACGCAGAGGCCTTTTAGGAAGCTTACCGGCTTCAATGACCTCTAATAACACTTGGGTTTATTGATATGGGATTTGAGTTTATATTCTAGACTACCCCAATATGGTCAATTTTTTGTCTTTATTTATAAGACAGGTACAAGAAGTAATAGAAACATAAATACAACAATATATTACATTAAAAGTAAGACTGTCAGGTCTCATAAGTCGACCTTACCCATGGTCTGCCCCTGCTTTCCAGCTAACTCCTTGCGAAAGTGTTTTATATCAAAACTGGCGTTTTTTAATACATCTTTCTTTTTTCTTTCAATGCCTGCATTTTGAGGTTGGTTCGGTGTGGAGATCTCTTCCAGCGAAGCTTCGCTATCATCTTGTGCCTTTTTCTTCTTAGCGGACTCTACCGAGTCACTGTCATATTTCCTCTTACCCATGCTGGTGCAATTAAATCAATAGTTAAACACAGTGAAACATGTTATTTACTTAGAATAATACCACAACGACCAACGACTTAATTAAACACGTGAAAACATTGTTTTGTCATTTTCTTGATTTGATTTTCCTCGTGAATGTCATGTCATTAAATGACAGCTATGTCAATGTTATTGGTGACAGATGACAGCTATTTTCATTTTGTTTTCACAGATTAATAGAGAACGATAGAAAAATAATGGAATAATAACTTTACTCTATAGTCTAAAAGTGCAATATGTAGCCGGCGTGCCCACCCCGCCAGGCCCTTCCCTGCCGCACCGCAAAGATCGTAAACCTATTTTATTATAGATTCTTGTACGAGATACTTCTAAGGCGTCGTCCTAATTGCCAGCGATCGTACGAGCAAACGATGCGATTTAGTCGCACGACGAAATTAAACACACACACTAAATAAGCGTGTCCTAATTAAAACTTGCAAGTCATCGCACGAGCATAATAATCATTTTCATCGCACGACGATGAACGCATCGTTTGCTCGTACGATCGCTGCCAATTAGGACGACGCCTAATGGTCTCATCTTAACACTCACATCACATCGAAATTGCAGCCCGTATCGTCTAGCATGCCTGGTGGAGCCATTCATCGTGATAGCAGATATTCATCGCACAACTCCCAATACATGTTTCGTTTGAAATTGTATATTTCTCCTGTTCGTGTGGAATGTTTTGTTTTGCAGCCCATTGCCATTTTCCACAAACCTACAATGGTTTGGTCAACTCTGGTCCGTTTTTTGAAGAATGCCGAGGGATATATTAATTTATTGAATAATGAAATTTCCAACGAAAGCGGCGTTTTTTTAATATTATAGGAACAGAGATAACGCGGTGTACTGCGAATTTTTAATCAAAATCGTTTATTCATTTAGGTATTGATACACTGTATTGTATTCATGGGGGACAGAAAAAAAATAAAACAGTAATATAAAAAAAATATAATTTTAATTGTCTTGGCACACCGCGCATTGTAAGTAATTTTAATGAAATAATTCTCAAGCGGTAACATACCAAAAAGTTACTCTAACCTTAGAGAGATCTGCCATCATATAATTATAACATTTATAACCATTTATGTATAAAAATGAAAGGACAACAGTCAACATTATATAATCAACAACAGAGCCCAGAGGCAACATTATACAAGCTAGAAACAATTATCATTATCATCAGGATAGTGTGTTCCACACAAGAGTTCCTTTAGCTGTCATACTCTTAATACTAATTACCATGCTTGTACTAATAGCATTTAAAAGAATCATTGACATTTCTTTAGTAACTTGACTTGATTTAGGTATCTGAGGGTGGACCCGGCGTCCCCTACGACCTTTCATTTTTACAAACATGCAAACATGTACTTATATCTAACTAAATATTAATAAGCAAACAAAAGTAAGAAGTCAAAATAAACTTTTTAAGATAAATAAAATAATCCAAATTTTTTCTTTACAATATGATACAAAACAGATACAAAATGTTTAGTAAGTACATACTAAGAAACATTAAAAAAAGAGAACTTAAAACTAAAAAAAAATGTTTAAGGAATAAAATATACAAATGCTTTTATGTTTGTACCAATTAAGGCTGCACATTATTTTTCATCAAAATATTGAGTTACTTTAAAATAAGATAGGAATGTCAAATAACCTACAAAACATAGTAATTTAATTGTATTTATTGAAATAAACTTCGACATACAAATTTGAAAATATTTGGTAGTTGACTAAAAAAATTTTATGGCGCCTCCTGTTATTGTCAAGTTGAACTATAATCTTTCACGGTAAATGGTTTAATTCCCATCTCTACCCTTTTGTCTGTCAGCCAATTTCCTTAAACTAAATCAGTCATACTGAGATAATATTAATTACAAATATATTACTCTTATTATACTTATAAATACCCTTTGGCAGTCTTAAACACTAAAAGATTCAATTTGGTCCACAAAGTCGTATTTGCTCTTGCATTATTTGCCACTAAAATTTAAAAAAATATAATAAAACCAAAATTTTTCCTTTGTCTCATCAAAAACTTATCAAATGTAGTTTTGTTGTTAACACCTTAAGAATCGACGTTATGTGCGTTATGCGTTATATTTGTTATTCGTAACACAGAATCTACTTTTATATATTTATGTATTTTTAATACTTTAGTATGTATGTATTATATCTTAAATAACATTCGTACCATAAACAACGCCAAAAATAAGAATAATGCTAAAAACAGACTAAAATGATCTTAGCACAAAAAATATATTATTTAGATATATATCTACCGATTATGTACATTATGTATAAAATGATTTATGTTCGACTGGTATTTTTGTACATTGCCGAGTAAAGATAGAGTAGTGATTACGTTCGCGTAATGTTTTCAAAGTCGGGCTCCAACTGGCGGAGCTTGTCCAGTAGCACGTCCGCGAGGTTCAGCCTGGGGTCCGTGTCTGGAACACAATTATAAATAAATAATGCTACACCCTCGTAGCCCCACACTAGGGTTCCCTGTGACGTGGGTGACATGGACAACACCCAGAGACAAGTGTGCTTAGTGCGAGTTTTACGTGACATAACGGGCTCGCAACGTAAGTGGTAGTTGGCTAAAATTTGTATGGGACCGAAGCAGAGCCATCTAGCGGCAGTGAAAAGAAAAGCATCGGACCCATACAAATTGTAGCCAACTCGCATTTACGTAGCGAGCCCCTTATGGGCGTTATGTCACGTAAAACTCGCACTAAGGCCTAAGAATACAGAATGACTAACGTGAGGGCGGGGTGAGGATATCCAATATCCATCCAAGTTCCATAAGTTATGCCGGCGGGCTAGATACTATCGTTATTGAAAATTTAAAGAAAACATGAAGTTAAATTTTGGGATTTGAATGTTCCGAACATTAATTTATTCTACTCATTGTCACTCATGTTTTACCATAAAAATATCTGAATTTCAGCAGGCCTAATACGAACTCTTAATTCCAGCCATGTTGCAGTGTGAACGTCAAATTCGTGTTACCAAAACAGTGACATGACACTTTTTAGCCAATCATACCCATGAATCGTACGTCGTTCAAAGCCCGATAAATAAATTGCCTGGAACGTGAATGGTTTTTTAAAAGCTCATAACAGACCGCAGACCATTAAGACTAAGGAAAAATATTGAAAACACTAAAATCACTGTAATAATAGGTGTTCTGTTAGCCTATACGTAACAGATAATTATTTGTAATCTCACCATCAAAGTAGACCAGTTCCACCTTGTCCTTGCACTGCGGGCTCTTGTCTATGACGAGCTGCAGCGTGGAGCAGAACTCCCGCACCACCGCCGCGATGTCCACGTTACTCAACTCTGGAATATACAATATATTCCATAAAACATGCTTTTAAACAAAGATGCTTCGAATGTATTTGGTTCAGTAAATCAGTAAAACAAATAAGTTTAATAATTTGACAGTTGATTAGTTAATTTTCAGTTGAACAACCTTTCTACAAATCAACATTTCAACATCCTAGTACGGACTCCAGCCTCTTACAATATTTTATATTAAACATATAATTTTATAAGATGTATGCATTTGTAAACAATATTTTGTAAGATTATTATTTATATTATTATATTTTGTAAGATATAGTTATACCACAGAAGACATAATAGTACAGAAGACGCACTCCGCAAAATCATTTAAATAAACAGCTACTCTTGCTCCGACGCAATAAAGTGTAATTCAGGTCACACAGCTCTAATCGTCAACAGACGTTGTTTATTATAGATGCTGCCTCTCTTTCTATATTTCTGTATATGTATTGTGTGTGGTGAGACAGACTCACGTTCATAGAGCACCCGGTTGGCCATGACGCGGTGCAGCGTGTGCAGCGGCGTAGCGCACTCGGCCACCAGCGACACGGGCGCGGCGGCCGCGCGGCAGATCTTGTACACCGAGTTGTGGTACGAGCGGTTCTGCACGCCCGCCACGTGCTTCGTCACGTCCTGCAGCGACTGCCACACGCACACACACACACAAATAAATAACAATACACACAATGATATTATATACAAGATATGCCAAGACGGCGCTGAAATTATGTCAGTCGAATTTAGACAAGTGTAGCGATTTCAATTCAGACAGTTGATAGCTGCCTCTGAGTGAGGCCGTCTAGTTGTCTTTTTCACTATTATGGTTTTAGTAGTGCCACCCCTTTTACATAATTTACCAATGTAATAGTGATTGGTATAGTGAAACAAAAGATAAACGTGTGTGTGTTGTAGCTCGGTCGGAACAGATTTTTTGGTTGATTTGTAAGGGCATAACGTATCTATAGTTTAATATCATTGAATACATAGTACACACTCATCGTAGCGCTAGGATTCCCTTTGACGTGGATTCCATGGACAACAGACAAATCATTCTTCCCCTAGCAGAGCCCGAGTATGCATTATATACCTTGTGCTGTCTATGTTTACCTGATTAGGTATTAGAAATAAAACATAAAATGGTTTTCAGTGTTACAATACACTCGCGCACTTGATGGCTGGATGGTGAAACGGTACCGTAACTGGTATTCTTTATTTTTATTATTTATCTAGACACGCGGTAGCATGTCAAGCCAAGTTCTAGCAAACAGAACTGGCATGCAGCACCGTGTGTAATATTACACAAACCACTTGGAGCCACTTTTGACCTTTCCCCCCATAACTCAAAAACTATTCCAAATAAATCGTCATGTATACAAATGAAAGTCTAAAAACTGAAAATTATTGATAAATAAGTGAAATTAGTGAATTAGCAGGTTCACTGTATAGAGTAATTTAACAAATAACAATAGGTATATTAATTAATTATTAATAAACATTAATAATCTCTAGACAAAAAGTAATGATATCTCATCAAAAACATAAATATGAAATGAGAGCCAAGTTAAAAAAAAGAATTGTTTAAGCTACATTAATTCAATTTTTAATTCTAAATAAGCTAAAGGGCTTTAATAAATGTGTCAAATTTCATGTATGTAGGTTAAATAGAGCTTGAGTTGTGAAGGGGTCAAAAGTAGCTCGAAATGGTTCATGTAATATTATCCATGGCGGTATATTACTTCGTTCAGTTCGCTTTTTTGAACTTTGGCTGGACACACTGCCGCGTGTCTAGATGGAGCAGATACTATGTGACAGATAAATATTTGTTCTCGGGTTGGGTATTAGTGATGTGTTATATGTGTTATCATGCCCCCAGCGACACAGGGAATCCTAATGCGGGGTATGAGAGTGCTAGAGTATAGTATTTTAATTTAATCATAATGTGTATGTGTATATACTACGAATGTATGTTCTTAAGTCAGAATCAAGTGACTCACCCGCCTGGCCTCCAAGTAGCTGAGCCCGTTGGCCCGGCAGTTGGGCTTGTTGAAGTCCTTGAGGTCCGGCGGACAGTACAGCGACTTGGTGATGATGATGAAGAGCCTCTTCACCGGGACTACGACACCTTCCCGATTCTCGAAGTTGATGACGTTCCCCTCGAAGCCGACGAAGTCAGCGCCGTCGCTCGGGATCACGTGCTGGAGGTACCCTTCGAAGAAGCTGCAAGCCATGCCCGAGCCGTAGCTGATTTGAGATGGGGCGCTACTCTGGAAACGAATGGAAAAGGTTCATAATAATAATTAAACGCTACAAACTCATAGCCCCCACACTAGGGTTACTTGGTGCCATGGACAACATATAAAGACAACACATACATCCAGACCGATGACAGAAATTCAAACTCATCATTCAAATTCGGCCTCGCTAGGAATCAAACCCAGGGCCCTTTGAGTGGCGGTCCAGTATGGAAACCATTACGTCACATTACGCCACACGGGTCGACGCAGTTCCTGATGAATTATAATGCGGGTGTTCAAGTCAAGAGCGAATGGTTAAGTTTGTGCACTTCATCTGAGAGCAACAACAATCAACAGCGTCACAGAAATGGGGATAGCCTCATGAGGGACGAGTGATCCCCTTACATTGACCCAAAGTAAACCAGAAAGTTTTGCTCGCATTAATAAAAAAATATATACCAAAGAAACTTAACTATATTCGAATGTTGTGGCTGCCTTCGTTTATTAATGGCTTTGGACATATTTGTATTAATAACAGTCATTAATATTATTTAAATTAAAAAAGAAATTCTATATACATATTGTGCGACACTGCGACATGGAATCCCAGCGCGGTGGGAGTTTTTAAGTGCATAAGAAGTATTAACAAATGCTCACCATTTCTGGATACTTAGTGATCAAATACCCGATGAACAGGAACAATAAATTTTCTTGCATAACCTTTTGCTTCAAGTAAATGAGTATGCCCGTGGATGTTCCAAATATCATGAGATACGTTTTGCAGTTATTGAACACCCTCAGCCAGTCTGGGGGCTGCCTCATCCTTATTATATTGTAGCCCAGGTTGCAAGCCTCGTGCGAGCCCTTTATCAAGAGCAGATATATGATGTACCGGGCTGAAATAATAGTCAAATTAATGAACTCACACACTCGCACCCCGCACTAGCCTAACACACATACACTGGACTATCCAGTATATGTATTGTGTTAGGCTAGTGTCCACTCTGGTAGTGATGGATTAATTAGCATTCGCATTCATTTTTAACATGTGAATGTTTCATTAGCACTTAGCAAATTAAATTTGGTTGCGAAATTTCGTGAAGTGCGAAGTGAATTCATCACTTCATTCATAGTATTCGTACTATAATATTATCATCATGCAGCGGCTCTCGGTCGCACCCACGTGAACGCGAAGTTGCGAATACTAAATTAAACTGTAAAAAATATTCACGAATAAAGTATTAGCAACTTAGCAGATGTCGCGAAAAACGAAGTTCGAGGTTAAGCAATTATTATCTTTGATATGCTTAGACTTAGTCGTATACTGAATGCGTGTGATTGTTTAACCTGTATAATAAAATATGTATTATAAAAATTTTATTATATTATCATTATCTTAATAACAAAAGAGCAATTTGTGTAATAAAACGTTATCTGCGAGTAAAAACGGCGAACGCGCTTTTTAATTCGCAGTTCGCATATAAACTAAAATTACATAGGTACCTACTTCATTTATTATCGTAATATTAGCAAATAGCATAGCAATAGCATTTAGCATGCTAATACTTATGAATTCACATGTTTATGAAATTAAAGCGAAATCGCATTCATTACCATCACTACACTCTGGACACAATACAAACACCCAGTTGGTACCAAAAAAAAAATATGTCACATAAATGTAGAGCCGGAGTCGAATCCCGGGATTGCTTGCTTGACAAGCAGGGTATCAACCGGCTGAGCTTATTATTTATTTATTTGCGCTGCAACAGATACAAGTAAAAATACTTGTAGTGGAATTTTAGTATGACCAGTATGACTTTCTACCACCCTTTGCAGCTCGTCAGATGTAAAACCCTACCAATACTACAGAATATTTAATAGCACCTATTGGTATAGAAGAGTCACTCCATAAAATCATTTCAATGAAAAGCTACTCTTGCTCCGACACAATAAAGTGTAATTCAGACAACAAACGTCGACATCTAGACGTTGCCACTCTTTCTAATCATAACTCTTATCCTTTCTAAATACGTGAGAGTTGTCTTCTTTTTTGTGATGACATTTGTGATAGATTGCGAATGTATTACACGGCAGTCCTGTAGTTGGCCCGACACGTCGAACGCGGCACGTACTTGTAACATAATACCAAAAGTGCGGAGTGCGCCAGGCCTACCAATACAATAATAATAAGTGCTGGATTCCCAATACCAACGCTGCTAGGTACCGCACTAGTGTACCCAATAATAACGTTAAAGGGAATGAACTCACCGATCACTGCTCCCCAAACACTCAACTCTTCCAACAGGAGGCTCTGGGATCCTGACGACAAAATAAGTGAAAACACCGTCAAAATTAATATTTTATACATTTTGAAATGCTCTCAACACCTCTACAATACAATATCTGAACAATTTGAAGACAAAACTTCCTTTCTACTAATAAAATGTTGAACAGTGACTACTATGGGTATAACAAGAATTTGAGAGAATAAACTCTGTAGTGTTTAGAATACGAGTACAATGTGGTATTTTATAAGAATGGTGACAGTAACTTCTTTGTTCCTAAATTTTTACAAACATAACTTTGTTCAGTGGAAAACTTCCATAGAAATTTATTCAATTCAACCTAAACCAGGTTCGAAAGCCGAAAGTTAATTTGTTGTTCTAATTTTTAATGTTGTTTATTTTTAATTTTATTTTTATGAGAGTTAATAAACTAAGTAATAAATTAAGATTTATAAAGTGAATAAGTTCAAATCAAAAATAAATTTTGATTGAACAAAACTGCTAAGTAAACTTAGGTACTAAATCCTGAGAAAAATTATCATGCAGGTAGCATTATTTTTCTATTAATATATAAAGCCATAACTAAAAAAAAACAATTTCTATCAACTTAAACATGTACTTAACCAAAGAATAGGGAACCATAAAATATGTGCAAGATCACTTATTATTTGGGTCTGATAATCATTTCGAAATATTGCATTGGATTCTAAACCCTAATCCTATAGAATGTAGGCTGTATTTTGCAAGTGGACATTGTAATTTTTAAATTAAACAACAGATCAAATATCCCTCTAAAATATTCATAATGTTCTTTTCAGGGAATTATTTACAGCAGGAAGAGATGTATTCATTAATAACAAAATTAAAGTGAACAAAATAAAGTGTTAATAATAACAGAGTTTAAGAGTAAATGAATCATACATGATAAGCTGTAGTTTCTAGGAATTTAAAATATAAGGGAAGTTTATTTTTACACTTGTAAGTTGTAACTGCCAGCAAATTAATCTTCATACATAGACAGATTAGACAGCACACACTCGAAAAAATGTATGGAGGGCATTATTTAAATTCACACAACTTTTATATTTGTATACAGGTTGAGATAAACAACACTAAATGTTAACCCCAGTTCAGAAAACTAAAACTGAATCATTATATTTTTGAAAAATCAGTTCTGGTTCAAAATCATGTGGGCATTTATACTTCTGGTTTTATACTAAGATTTCTCTAAGATATTATAGTTATATAATATTTATCTATAATAACCAGATAACTTTGGTGGTACAATATGTTAAAAACCATACACACCATAACTGATGCTGCCCACAAACAGAATCTGGAGCAGGTAGATGCATATCTTGTTGTTGTCTGACATTCTGGAATATAGACAAAGAAAATACTCATGTTGAGGTCGCCTAACTTAAGAACAATTTTATTAACATTACTGATTTTCGTATTCGGAGACTTGAACTAGCTGATGAAATGAAATTAACCTAAAAAAAGGCTGGCCATACATGATCGAGTTAACTTGTCAAGTTCTCAGCAGACTTGATGCGCCATCCAGTTTGCATGAGATAGCTATATCATAATTTTATTGCTAGATAGCCATACACCGTCAAGTTTACTGGATGCTGCATCAAGTCCACTGCAAACTTGACAAGTAAAGTTCTCCTGGATTGAGCTACAACTAAAAACTGTAATACCTGCCACATCTTTATAATAATGATGCTGTAACTTAGTTGGTAGCGACCATGCTGGTAGACTAGAGGGTTCCAGGTTTGACTTCCAGCTAGCTCAGATATTTATGTGATACATAATTCTTTAATGTTTGTTCTTGGGTGCTAGACCTAGTGTAGGAGCATTAGTATGTTTCAATGTTTGTTAGTACTTTTTGTATAATATGCAATATGCATAGTGCATAACACTATGCTTAATTATTAATTTGTCATCACGAAGTTTTGTTTGGCCAAACTTTAAATTAGGATATTTCGTTTATAGTTTATAAGTAGTGAAAGATTTTATATTGTCGATCCGTGTGGCGCAATGGTTACCATGCCGGATCGCCGCGCCAAGGGTCCTGGGTTCGATTCCCAGCGAGGCGGAAATTTGAATGATGAGTTTGAACTTCTGTTCTCGGTCTGGGTGTGAATGTCCTTGTCTTGTGTGTTGTCCATGGCACCCACGACACAGGGAATCCTAGTGTGGGGCTATGAGTGTGAAGCGTTATTTATTTATTTATTTTAAGCATACAATAACATTGCATACAATACAATATCAATGCTAGAGTTTATCCAAAGAAACTTTTGTACCTAATAGAAAAGATAAATGTGGAATTTTGTGAAAATGCTTATTATTACTTACGTGTATCTAATGTACTTTAGTTACTAATGAGTAAAATTCAAGGGTTTATACAAAAATATACAATATTTTTAAGATAAACAAACATAAACGTTTTTTTTTTTTTTTTTCAACCTAAAGTATAAGTTCTATTGGTTCTTCACAGAGTACTTAAATCACCACAGATTACTATACTAGTAGCTAGCTATTAAATCACTACGTTTGGTTCTTCTTCTAACCTACAAATCATAGAGACTAGAGTAACTTAATAAAACTTCATATTATTAATGATGTTAAATATGGATAAATTACTCTAAATGGATACTTAACTTCGTAGAGATACTTGAAGACGGATGACGTCACAACGGAATAACCATTTTTGTATTGTGTTCATGTTATCTATAGTCCCAGGATATATCATTCGATTGAGTTAAAACATTTTTATAAGTGCACTTAAAATAAAATAAAATATACCGTAATAAAAAATATTGTTTGATTTCATTATCACCACAAAAATAATCGTATAAAAAAACATCATTTTTCATGACATAAGGATAATTTTAAAAAAATTATAATAAAATGTATTAATTCAATATTTTAATTTTATACCACCAGAAAAATATCAGAAAACATTTTGAATTTTTTTTATAAATAAGTGTGGATACCCTACAATTGTGAAGGGCAATCTCAATCCAGACTGTGATTGGTCGAATAGTCCTTACGATATGACGTCATCGAACTTCAGGTACCTCTACAAAGTCAGTGATCCAGATAGAGTAATATATCCATGACTTTACGCTGCCGTTGTGTCACGCACCGTCACGCACGTAGTGTTTAAGTCATGGATGTATACTCTAACTGGATAGGTAATTTTGTAGAGGTACCTGAGAACGGATGACGTCATAGCCTAAGGACCATTTTTCTATTGTGTCCATGTTATCTATAGTCCCAGGATATATTATTCCATTATGATTTTTCATAATGATATAAAAACATCTAAGATGAATATTATAAGTAGGTACCGTAGTTGTGTGGTAGTTTGCAAAACTGCGCCAAAAAGTTAATGCAATTTTTCAAAGTGGCGATTACGGTCAACGGGGATTTATAAAGACTATGGTCGTCATTTTTGTTTGTGTTGCTTAAAATATGGTATTGTACTGTTATCAATTATCAATAAGAAAATTACAATAAAAACAATTGCAATATTTTAAATTCAGTAATTTTGAAGAAATTTTAATAAAATGTTTTACCTATTTCTGTATCATAATTTTTTACCACGACAAAATTACCAATTGAAAACATTTTAAAGAACCGTATCAAAATAGGACATAATTTTTCTAAGTGTGGACACCCTACAATTATGAAGGACAACCTCAATCCGGACTGTGATTGGTAGAATAGTCATTAAGATATGACGTCAGATATCGACGAACTATTCTGTGCTTCAGGTATCTCTACAAGGTCAGCAATCCAGATAGTGTAATATATCCATGGTTTAAGTACTCTGTCTGTGCCATCTGTGGTTATGTCAAATAAACTTGGTACCTACACTACCATAGATATACTACATCTATGTACACTACCTACTCTTGTTTTGTTTTTGTTAAAATTAATAATTATTCTCCTACCTCCTTTTATGGCTTAAAATGCTTAAGTTTTATTATAAAAAATATTGATAACGGACTCGTCAAAAACCCACCGCAGGCTGAAGAATCTAGTATTTATTTTATACAAATTGCAGCGCAATCGGAATAATGGTTGTATGCAAGTTTTTCCAGCAAGGAAATTGTCGATATGGCCAGAGTTGCAGATTTGAACACATTTACGGTTCAAAATATTCATATCACGGTATTACAAGCGCATACTTGTTTATGTCATCTCATATTAACGTTAAATATTTAAGTAAAAATATTACATATTCAGTAAATATTTTCCAGCTCCAACTCATCAACAAGCACCAATACAACCGACATCTACTGTAACTGACGAGCAGCTCGCCAACCAGGTGTTCTCGGATGTCCAAGCAGCCCTCAATGGCGGACAATGGCTGTTGTCGTGCTACGCTCCCTTCAAGGAAAAACCTTGTATACCAGGTATTTCCGACCTGTCTCCGGAAGAAGCACGTCTTTTTATTTATGAAGCTAAAGCCAAGAACAACATGGACGCTGCAGTGAGTATCATAAAGTAGACACTGTTTTAGTTTGTACTTCTCTTGGTCTAACAAAATACATTGCTGTTATATGCAATTGTCCCGGTAGTTTCTTCTACTGATAAAATATATAAATAAAATAATGGTTATTTTACCTTTTGCAGGTAGCATTTTTAAACAAACAAACACAGGAAACCAGATCAAAATTTGAGCAACTTTTATTACCCACTGCAGCAGTGATGAACTTGTTAAAAGGTTTATATCATGGAGGAAATGTTCAATCGCCTTTTACAACCCAAAATCAAGGATTTGGCACATCAAATACTTCAGCTAATTCTATTTTTCGTAGTGCCGTACAGAATACTGGGTTTGGTCAAACAAGCAATGTTAGCTCCATATTTGGTCAGGCAAATAAGGCCCTTAACAACCAACAAAACTCAAGCTTTTTTGGGTCTCAACAGGATCCAGCTAAATCTATTTTTGCCAGTGCCAACCAGAATGTGTTTGCTGCAGCTCAGCCTACAAATCCTTTTCAAGCCACTACTCAAGATCCAGCCAAATCAATATTTGCGCAAGCCACTCAAAGTGTTTTTGGACCCACTTCACCCAGTCAACCTCCTGGAAATGTGTTTGGGGGACCACAGAACACATTTGGTCAGGCCGACATATTTAAACCAAGCTCCAATGTGTTCGCTCCATCCCAAGGTCCAACATCTAATGTGTTTCAGATATCAGACAAGCCAACAACAAATGTATTTGGTAATGTTGTGATAGACTCGATTATAGACGAAGGATCTATTTATAGCAAGATGGAAGACTTGTCACCAAGTGACATAGAGGCATTCCAAGCCCCAGCTTTTAAGCTTGGTTTTATCCCTGAATTACCACCCCCGGCTGATTTATGTAGATGATTTTTTAAGATATAATGACTTTAGTTGTTTAATATTACTGTGATTATAACTATACTTATTACATAAGTTAAATTATTGTAACATATAAATAAAAGGAACTCATGATTATTTATATCTTATATTTTATGCAAAATTGGGAATTAGAGGGCACAGACTGCCCTCCTTATGATAAACAACGTATCTGCATTTCAGCAAGTTCCGAGATAAACGCGCCTAAAGTTTTTTTTCTTATTTTTGTTGTCACGACTACACTAATTGAGATATTTTCAAAATTGTTAAAATTAATTGTTACTATATGTGTGTATTTTATGACTCATTACATTTTTCTGTTTTCTAAATGTTTTCTGAGTTAATAGAACCCAAAAAGTGTTAATTTTTAAGCAGTTGCGTTGCTTATACCTAGGAAAATTATTCAGTTACGTTAATTATCACTAGGAAAGTGCTCTTACGATGTTTATGCCTTGTATTTCTTTCATATAGTTTAACGAAATCCTATAAATAATAATCGCATTGGCTCCTTGTGCCATTAATTAATCAAATTAATGAAATGTACGTAAGTATATTAGTTCATTGCGTCAAATAGACGAGATTTTTGGTATAACTTACCTATTTAATTTCAAAGTTAATAATATATAAAAACTAATATAACTCTAAAAGTAATGGACAATACGTTGTTCTTCATAAGGAAGAGAATGAAAATTTTGCACATACGTTGTTTATGCTTACCTTTATTTTTATTTCTATAATACATACGAAAAAATAGATAATAGATCTAGATAGATCTAATTTCGCTGATTACGAATATGCTAATAACTCGTTTTCGCCAAAAATGTCAGATACGTTGTTTATCATAACGAGGGCAGAGTAGTGCCACTGCCAAGATGAATGGCACTTCCTACTTTTTCTCAGTGTTCTAATATTCACAAATATCCTTTTGCACTTATTTATATACATTCAATATTTCCATGTTATTCACTCATCATGTCACATTTGTTCACTACAAGTTTAATGCAACCACAACAGTATTCTTGAAATGATGCCTGTGAAAAAAGGTCTTGCAGTCAGTTGTCGATCTCTCCTAGATAGAGTAGTTTATCGCTGGAGGCGGAGAGGATGATGGGCTCGGTGCGGTGGAAGTCCACATCGTTGACGGAGCCATTGTGTCCTGGAAGCTTGTAAAGCACGCGGCGAGATGTCGTATCCCAGATGTACACACAGCGGTCGGCTGAGCCTGCTGCTACCTGTGGTAAAAATGATTGTTAAATACGGTTGTGATAAATACCATCTATATTTAAGACAGAATAGAAGTAGCAGATTGGAAACTACATGAAGGTTAGTTGCAGTCATATAGTCATAGTCCATTTTGTGTTTACGTTATACAGGGATCGCAAAAACGTGTACAAATCCATAGACGAATGTATATGTACAAGTACATATACTATTATAGTATAGTATTACTATACTAGACAGGCTGTTCAGTACAAAAGTTTAGACACCTACGTTGACATCATATGGTGCTAACGCATTTTAGTTGGCTGCGAGCAAGCGAGACAAGTAGATGTCATTTTGAAAAACTCGGACTGTTCAAGAATACAATAACGAATAATTGTTTATTGTGCACAGATAAAACGTTTTCATTATTTACGTTTGAACTTTGAGTTTATTTAATTATAATTGATAAGTAACTATATTTTTACTTACATTTTTAAAAATTATTTAGTGCAAAATATTTAATACCGCCATCTTGAACCAAACTTGACAGAACGTAAACGTCGCTTCGCCCTCCGTATTCTATGTACATAGTGATTGAGTACTCTGTGGCTGGCGCGACTGTGACACGTAATTTGTTCGGAACAGCCTGTCTATATATTTAAGTCTATGTTCAAATCCAGTTGGGTTAAGTTGGGAGAACATGGGCTGTGTGGAACAACTGTTCCATCACACAGTCGTTGTCAAGTTACCTTGGACCCATCATGTGACCAAGCGCACCGCAGCAGGTTCTTCTCGAAGTTGTGGTGGTGTCCCGCCATCAGCTTGACGCAGCGCTCGGTCGGCGCGAACGGCCGCACGTCCCAGATGCGCAGCGTGCTGTCCATAGCGTTCGACAGCAGATATGACCCGTCGTACGATAGGGCCATGCCTGGGGATAGTGGAGTCACTTATATTATTATATTAAGGGACGGGCCAACGCGTGCTAAACACGTGGCACTTTAATTGGTCCAAAACTAATTGGAGCATTGGTAGTAGTAGGTACGTATTATCATTCAACGCGGTGACGCCATGTCACGTACTCCTTCAGAAAGAGAGAGAGAGAGAACCTTGCTATGAATTTATTTTTAAGTAACCTTTCTGTGGCCTTGCTGCCTTTTTATAAATACCCGACCCTTCAGCCACCCAAACTTGCTGCGTAAATAGCAGACGTATCGGACTGACGCGTCTGCTATTTACAAGAACCCAATCTTAAATAGGCTACCGCGTCAGTTATCTTGCAAAATGGAACTATAATATAATAATAGAAAATACAAATGGCGACGCCCCCCCCACCATAAAAAAAAACTCTGAACTGAAATGGAATTGGTTACGTTTGTGGTCTAATAGACGATGATTCTAATAGGCGTCAGGTAAATACGAGGCCCGAATGGCAGCCAAAACATTCATAGTTTCCTAAGCGTCGAGTATTTACGAGTATGCGGCCTCGCTAGCTACCACGCCTACCACCCTCTTGCATAATCCAGCTACCAACGAATGTTGTATTCTGACGGGGATGTGAGATGATTCTTTCATTCCTCTTTTCTTTCATGGCTGACAACACATTGATGATGCTTTTGATGTTACATCAGTAACAGTAAGTTCACGAGCGAGACTGACCTAAGTCGTCCATCAGATGGTTTTTCTACTGGTATGTCAGCTATATTTATATATATGAAAAATATAAACTAAAAGCATAAGAATTCTACTTTACCCGTAATTGTGTCTGTATGTCCTTTTATTGTGTAGGAAATTTGGTTATTCCTTATGTCCCACACCTTGATGACATTGTCTACTCCACCAGATATAATCTTCTCTGCTGTGTCATTAAACAGTACAGAAGTGACAGGGAATTTACTGTCAAACGACGCTATGGGGTTCCGTTTCCTTGCGTCCCATAGCTTTATGGTATTGTCATCTGATGCCGACACCAGTAGTTCTGGACCTCTTCTAGCTCCTGCAATTTATCAAGTTCTTTTTTTTATGGAAAAAGCCGGCAAACGAGCTGACGATCCACCTGATGGTAAGTGGCTATCATCACCCATGGACATCAGCAACACGAAAGGCATCACTGATGCGTTGCCGGCCAACAAACAAAGAAGAAAAAGAAAGTTACATTAAATTGTATTTGTATAGTGACACTTTTACCAATTAATCTATATTTAAACAAACCTGAAACGGAGTTGACAAAATTAGCGTGTCCCTTGAGTTTCTTGATCCTAGTCCCAGTGGGGACGTCCCAAACTGCCACTGTATTGTCTGTTGCGCATGTGTACATATGTGAACCATCAGGAGAGAAGCACAGCTCCAAGATGGCTCCTGTGTGACCCTTCATTACCATCACATTCTCGCACTGGCCGTATACGTTCCATAAGACTGAAAGTAATTTAACCTTTTTAGAAATTAATATATTTTAATGTTGCCGTTAAATTGTTACTTGTACTTCATAAAATTACTCGCATTTTTCATTCAAATTACTTGCATTGCAGAAAGAAACCATGATGTAGATGAGTTCTCTATAATATTCTAAAAGTCTTTAAATCTGCATTTGGCAAGTATCTTGAAATACTGCTAATGCTGCAATCATAGCAGTGGATCTTTATTGGAAGTTGTGATGTTAATACATGCAATTTTAACCAAATATTAAGTATATCTTACATATTTGTCTGTCAAATCCAGCTGACGCTAAATGTTTCCCTTCTGGATGAAATTTGGCTGTGAATACCTCTCCTAAGTGTCCCTCCAGAAGCATTATCGGTGCATAAAGATTGGATGTTCTGGGTACCTGAATGTGTAAAATTTATTAAAACGTAATACAATATTATCATACCACAGTATGTTAATGTGTAAAATGTAATTATTTGCTTCTAGCTGTTTCTTAGCAACTTTTCTCACCAACTTTCATTCATGCTCTGACCAACATTTAGATTGGTTAAGGTAAAAGGTAGCTCAGTAGTCCATTAGAACGGCTAAAATGTTTATCACAAAAATTATAGAATTAACGCATGACAAGCAAATTATCCTCACAGATTCCACATAAGGACTCAAGAAATAAGTCCATGATATACAAATGGCTATGAAAACATAATTTCAGGTGAACTTCAACTAACCGATGAGGTTACCACAGCTTTCTCTCTTGTACCCACTACTGAAATTTCGTGCCGGGTCTTCTTCGCCGGCACCACAGAATAATCATCAGCTTTTCTTTTTATTTCCATTTCTGGCATATTGACGGTTTTTTAATAGAAATTTATTGGAAAATAATAACACAAGTCACAAACAAACAGCGAGCACAGTGACTGCAGTGACCAGTGTTGCAAAAGTGAAACATTAAAAATCGGTAGCATCGCCAGCTAAAAATCGGGAGAAATCGGGAGATTCTTAATCTGAATAAGGCAAGAGTTGTTTTTATGTTATTAACACAATAAATTATTATTAATTTACATCTTCGTACCATCTTACTAGCCATTTTTGCAAACATGTCTTTATTTAAAATATATTATAATTGAAAAAAGTTTGATCATTTGATCTAAGTATCTATGCGGTAAAGAGTTCCTCCTATCTAGAGAATCCTACCTAAAAAGTGTAAAATAAAAAAATAATTAAAAAACACAAAAAACCCGACTGCGTATAAAATACTAAAAATGAAAAAATAAGCCCAGTAGTTAAGCACTAGGAACCCATTCTTCAACCAATTAAATTTTCTCAAAGAGCCCTGTGAAATTTAAATGCGTCCAGACTGCTAAACTTGCTTGTTTTCAAAAAAAAATTTAGAACATGATTGTGTAAGCCGTCACCACGTCTTATGCTGTAATACATACGTTTGCCCGAAATTCTTCTGTATTTTCGTTGAGCGACTCGATTTCTTTTGTTTTTCGTATTTGGAACACTATTTTTTATTTTAATTTTCAATATTATATTACATTGGTAGAAAATGCAAAAAATCGGGAGAAATGGTCGCTAAATCGGGATATCGGGAGACGGTAACCAAAATCAGTAGATCTCCCGATAAATCGGGAACTTTTGCAACACTGGCAGTGACTGACAGATTGACAGAAATTACCACCCACAGAGTATAGGTAATCAGCAGAGTTGTTTACAAGTTGTAATAGAGATACTCCACAGACTATGTAGAAATAGAAAGACAGAGTGAAAATCAACTACCCAGAATATAATATTCATGTCATTATTATGTATCATCATCATCCATCCATCCACCAGCCTTTACGCCATTTAAGACTTAAGAGTCAACTGCTGGATTGGAGATGATAGATCTCTCCTATATAATTTGCACCACTCCAAATATTCAAATATTTAGTGGGAGCCAAAGAGAAAGGCATTTATTTCAAACGAAACATACCGTTTACTTTTGATGTGTTGTGTCAAAATAAATTATATTTTCTTGTATACAAGTTCACTGTCATATTGTCTATTGACATAAGTCATGTCATGTTCAAGTTGTCAAATTCATCAAGTACAAGTTGTAAATTCAAAACAATTTTTTTGTTATTAATTGTAGAGCTGTTTTTTATAATAATCATAAATGAATAAAAACATTATGAATTGAATGTACAAAAGGTACGCATACTAAAATGCGAAAGCTGCAATTGACTCTAGCCATAATAAAGCCGCACGCCGTTAAAAACCCAGTAGCGCTTTCGTATATTAGAAACATAATAAAAAACAAATTTGTCGTGATAAAAACAAAACGGGTATTATTGGATAAAGAAACCGCTGGGAATTTTTATAAAGAACACTTGGAGAAATTCTTTTTTAACCGTTTAGTTACTTTTATGACGAGGTAAGTAAATTCTAATTCTGACGTAATGTTTCAAGTTCATCCACAACGATCCGAGTCTGCCTTGCCAAATATTTTAAATCAATTCAATAAGTGTCTGCCAATGAACTAATATAATAACTGGTGTCTGCTGTCCGAAGTAGCAATACAGATGTGATCAACTTTAAACAAAATAGTTATGAAATGAAATGAAATGAAATAATCTTTATTCATGTAGGTATCACTGATACTCTTATGCACGTCATTTTTTTAATCTACCAGCTTTTCGGAAAGGTGCTTTGTCATGGAGGAGAAGAAAAGCCGTAAAGAAACTCCTCTATTAAACTCCGTTATAAATATAAAGTTAATAAGTCAAGCTATTTACCAGTTATGATAACTGGGACGACTGCTGAAGGAGGCACTGTGGCCTGTGGACTGCAACCAGTTGCCATAACAGTGACAGAAGCTAACAGCCATTAGTATTAATATCCGGATGACCGAGCTTTGCTCGGTTTAGTGTTGCTTAACAACGCCATTTACTGAAGTAGCTTTAGTATTGCTACTTGCCAATAGATGTCAGGAAGAGTATATTGTAGAAGTTTATCATTGCCTGAAAACACCGATAAAACGACATTTTCTAAAAATGAATCAAATTGAATCCTAGCTAGATCGATTTATCGCCCCCGAAACCCCCTATACACTAAATTTCATGAAAATCGTTGGAGCCGATTCCGAGATTCCAATTATATATATATATACAAGAATTGCTTGTTTAAAGGTATTAGATTAGGGCAAAATTAGTGTTATGAGTGTTATGTTGTTTTCATATCCATTTACAACTAATTGTAGTAGACCACTTTTGAGTTATTTATAATAATTACTGTGATATATTATTTACAGCGGCTCAATAGATTTGCATGTAATAGGACATTCAAATGCAATAGAGATGTGGCGGCGAATGCTAGGCCCTACCAAGGTGTACAAGGCACAGTTCCAGGACCCTTACTGCTTGCGAGGCATGTTTGGTATCTCCGACACTAGGAACGTGGCTCACGGTTCAGGTATGCTCCAAATCATGTTCACAAAAGGTCCCATTTGCTAATTTGCTTGAGAATAAGACATTTTACTAGTTTTCTCAGAGGTTGTAAGCAGTTAAATATTAACAAGTCTTTTGACTGTTGTCAAAATGTTATAGATCAACAAAAAAGTGTTCAGAGTGTTATGTTGTTATGCATGCAACTGAAACTTATTAGCTTTGCGTCAATTTCAGATTCCATGACATCAGCAGAAAGGGAAATCAAGTTCTTTTTCCCAGATTTCTCGTTCCACAACTGGTACAACAATGAAGAAGTATTATACCGAAAGGGGCCAATCATATTTAATGATTTTCTGTTCCAGCATGTGCGAAAATTGTAGCCTAAACCAAAGAACCTGTTAGTATTATAAGTTGTTAGATTGCATGTGTTTATGATAGTCTTTGAATTACCTAATTTTTGAAATTGGGAAATTTTGTTAAATATGACATGGTCATACAATTACCATTTGGTTTTTCTTTGTTATTTTATTGATTTACTTTTAAAGTAAATAAAGTAATGAGCAAAAATAATAATATGAAGTGTTTACATTAACCTGTACTCATTGCCTATCTGGTGAGTTGTGATGCAGATTTGGCCTAAAAATCAAATCAATCGTAAATCAATATATATGCATGTATTTAAATTTCCAAATAAAGTTATAGAAACACTGTAAACCATACAAATATATCTCATTATATTAATTACGATGTAACATATATAAAATGACATACAATTAAGTAATTATACTAAGTTATCATAGGTTTATTTTATCACATGAATTTTGTTTGACTTACAACATTACAATAATTTTATACTATTTGCACAGACAAATTATTACAGATTACTAACTATCATACAATTATAACAATTTACATGGACAAGTTTGTGTTTAAATAAATCATTTTCATTTTTTATTATAAAAATGGTCACACTTCTGTTGTAAAAGTATGTATAAGCAATTGATACAAACTTTTAAAACTATTTCAATAGCTTATTTAGTCGTAAAATTCTTAGTTAACAATTTTGGACAACATTAGTACCTCACACCAAGGAACAAACTTAATTCATAGTAGACAAATATGATAGCATATTTACACATGAATTTACAATCACTCGCCAATCTTTACAAACACCTTGGGCCTGGAGAACACTTTGATGCCCTCCTCCAACTTGGCCAGTTGTTTCTCCAGTTCCATCTTTCTGTTCCGCATTCTCAAAGTGTCGGTCTTCACGGGCATTTTATTCAGTTCACTGACAAGTTCTGCAAAACCTGTAAGTGTATCTGATGTTATTAATATTCATAAAAATAGTTACACATTTTATAAAGTTATTACTTAATTGAACCTCACTAATAATCACACATTAATTTCGGCAACGGAGGATGTGGAGGATAATATTATCAAACTTGTTTACTGATTTACATACAATGCATTATGTTATATGAGTATTAACTTAGATTATCTGGAAGTTATTTTTTTATGGAAATATGTGGGAAACATGGCAAACAGCTGATGATCCACCGGATGGTAAGTAGCTATCGTTGCCCATGGATATCAGCAACATCAAAGGCATCACTGATGCGTTGCCGGCCAAAAAAGAGAGAATAAAAAGAAAGAACGAACTGGCTCTCAAGCCCCCAGCCAGAACACGAGTCGTTTGGCGACTGACTCACGCTCAAGGGTGGTAAATATTTTAATTAACAATTAAAATTATTACCAATATAATCCATCGAGGGGCAATACCACCAGCGGGCCGGATTTAGTCGCCTCTTACGACACCCATCTGGCGTGGGGTTGGGGTTAGTATTCTAAGCCGCCCTAATTTAATTATCTATCCATTACTGCTTATTAAATGTTCATTTAGTTATCAGATTACATTTGATAGGCCACCATCAGAGCGACAATCTAATATTAGTGGTAAAAATCTGTATTTTGTGTCCATTTTTTTCATGTAAGTTAATTTTATATGTTATTGACTCCAGAGTCATGTTGCTTGAAAAGTACTACAAACAAAATAACCAAATATACAAACTATTTCTGAGCATCCTTAGTGTCTCCTTTCTCTCCACATCAGGTAGAGTGACATGCCCGGGCGGGCATTGAGTCTGGTCATCATCTGCCTTCACACCATCAGTCTCCTTGGGGCCAGAATCTTTCCTCTCACGGAGGTACTTTGGTAACACTCCTTTTTGATAACCTGGAAGTAGCAGAGCATAAAACCAAATATTATACATAATTATTATGTTAATATGTGAGGCAAGAACTTAATACTCCTTTTTATGAATAATGCATGCACATAGGAGTCTGATAATATTATAGTTTAATGAAAGTTTACATGAAGAAGTTACATGGTATGCAGGTGTTTAGGAAAAAGGGTAGCATTAACCTTATACCTGTAGGTAAATATGGGTCCTTTTCTTTTCTCTCTAAAATAGCATTAATTCTGGCACGATTCTTTTCCTCCATTAGATCATCACCAGCTTTCTTAGGGGTATGTGGTAGCGCCGGGGGACTGCGATGCCTGCCAGTATCACCACTAGCTTTCATCTTGGCCTCGCTGTCACCCTCTTTAGTTGGGTACAACATTGTCAACTTTGTACTCTCAGTCAGCTTTTGTGCGAGATTGGACTCTATTGTCTGGCATCCGATGTCCCGTAACCTTCCTGATGAATCTGAAGACTTAACATCATCTTCAACTGTCTCTTCTGGAGACTTAGAGTGCCGCATCTCTTTCCTTTTTAGAAACTCTGCCATGTCGCCTTTCTTAAATTTAACATCTGTATATTTTTTTCGGACATTCGCAGATTTTCCAACATTAAGAGTTACTTTTCCACTCTTATTGGAAGGAGAAGATTTCACCTGACCCAGAGCACTTGTGGCACCGATAGAGTTAGTGAGCCTCGGTGGGTGAACAGTTTTCAAAGTGAATTTGGGCTCCTTCGGTGACTTCCCTTGTATAAATTTCAGTTGCTTCATGTTTTCTTTGATGAAGTTCTTTTTTTGTTCCTTTTCTGAAATAAGTAATCGTAAATGTTTATTAAATTACTATATAAAATACATATTTGTTGGATGTGAAAATGGATTAAATTACACAATGTTCATAAACCATGGCTTTCCTAAATTGTCTCACAATAATGTTTACTAATCTTGGAAGTTCATTGTAATTTACTGTTAATTATCTTTAAATGCATCAAGAAAACAAAGATTAATAATTTTTGAAACTCTTAAATTACTTGGCTATGGTAACAGTCTAAACACCAAATTTTTTCATATTTTTTTTATCAATATGCTGCAAGGAATTCTGTAGTAGGATGAACATTCAAAACATGTAGGTTTAATACTTGCCTCAAGAGTGATGGCCATGACTTTTGGATTATCCAAACGAATTCTAAAACCGAATCTGCACTCGAATAGCATGAGAACGGTCTATTCTACGTTTTCTTAGTAATTAGATGACACTTATATCTTATTCTTTGCAATTGGCAACTATAAATAAATTGAATTCGTGATCCAAACTCAAACATAACGAATAAAAAGATGAACGAATGACACTTACTTGGTTCAGGAAATATGCCTTTCAACGTATACATATTTTAAAACAATAGCTAGGCTAAGTAAAGAATACACTCATCATTTAGCATCCATTCTAAATACACTTTTCTAAACAATACAAAGGTTCATTTTTCACTATAAATATTTCACGAAAATTAAATTCTTGTATTTTGCGCTCGGTTTTTGTCGCTTTTATTTTTTAAACTTCTGTCAGTCGTTTGAAGTATAGACACGATTGTTTCTGGCCAAGTATTGTCGTCTTATAGTTTAAGGTCTTCAATACAGAGGTCACTGTTATAATATTAAACGTGGACTATAAAATGTTTTAGGAAAAATGGATTAAAATTTTACACAATATTTTTTTATTCCTAGTAAATAACTGTTGATTATACCCAATGAGCTGATTATAATTTAAACATTAATTGAGTAGGTTCCTTGGTATATCCCGTTTAAATACTAATTTGTCTAATGCCTGGAGTAAAATATAAGCAAAATATATTTTCTGTAACTACAACTTACTACGCGCGTTGGAAGTTTTTACAATCTATTAATTAAATATGATTCAATCGATATTACGACACAGCGATAACGAAGCAGGTGTCGGAAAATAGGTAGGTTGTTATGGATAGTGTAGACTAGAGGCACCTAAATATAATTCGGTAGGTAGGTACTTAGGAATCTTTTATTTTTTTTGTTCGTTTCGTTACTCGTTAATAGACGAGACTCCAATAATAACTAATCAATTTATAAATTCCCTAAATTCCAAGGACCGAGTTCTAAAGGTCTAATAGAAAATTATTATGTGTATTCTGTGACATTGCTGATTATGTAGGTAGGTAGGTAGGTACTTTGTGGTTTGAAAATTGAACGTGAGCAGTTTTTGATAGGTACTCACTGCCTACCTCAACATGCCTACCACAAAGTACATAAACACTGCTGCCTACCTATTAGTGCCTATACGTAAATATATTTCTATGTTTTGAATATTTTTATATAAAAAAGTTTCTGATTTTTGATGTTTGATTGACATCTCAGTAACCACAGAAGCCACAGAGTACTTAATCACTTGTCAGTAACCAAAAAAAAACTTGTGTAGATTCCTGTTTACTATTATTGTACTTCATAACATTTTTTGTATCGAATTAATCGAAGAAATCATGGCGAGTAATGCGAAGCCGTCCCCTTCCACGAGCAAGTACCGGCTGTCGCGGCGGGGGAAGAAGCTGCAGATGTCAGACGACCAACGCGTCTTGCTGGCGTTGCCCAAAGACGTCCCGGAGAGAACTTGGTCTTCATATTTTACATACACACTTTCACTTGGTCTTAGTTTGTCTTACTTTTAGGTGCAGACGTTGTAGAAAATGGTCATGTACCTACCTAGTTTGATATTGTGACTAATGAAGGTATAGATTATTCAGATTAGGGCTTCATGCTAGATCGCAGCAACATGGAACGTTGTACTGGCATTTTGTAAAACTAATTGATTAACGAGCAGTTGAGCCAGTCATCGTTGTTGATGGATATTGGTAAAACCAAAGAATTATCGATTATTACTGGCACTGCGCTGAAAAGTACATAATATAATTATGAGACCTTTCAAGAGTTTCAAGGTAGATTTTTGGTGGGTGATATTGGTATGAGGGTTAGCCAGGCGGGTATAATATCCTTTCCTGCCCCCATGTACCTAAGTACCGTCGGATTTAAATAGTTTGTTCAAAGATCTACTAAGTTTATAATGCCCTTTCAGGGCTGAAATATTACAAAAAGAAGAAAATGACCTTTTGATATTTGACGTGCGAGAGGAGATAATAGAAGAAGCTCTCAACATCTGTTATGAGAAGTATATGGAGAAGCAAAACGCACTGTTCACAGCCTTCTGTGCTGAACAAGCTTGGCTTAAGCTCATTAACTGGTAATATTCATCATCACACCCTATAACTTTCTCACTATTGGGCTCGACTATTTTTCACGATGTGAGAGCTACTGTGAATAGTCCATATTCCACTACGTGGGCCAAGCGAAGCAAGTCGACGAGTGCAAAGTGAAAAGAGTCTACATCTACACTACTACACTACAATCAATCTACAAAGCAGCTATATTGCAGATAACTCTTAGCCTGGAAATACACGTCCGATTTTGTTTCCGATTGTCTGATCAGACTATCTGATCGTAAATACTCGATACACGTCCGATTTTTGCGTCAGACTTTTTCTGAACACAGTCGTTCTCGAGCTGTGAGAGCGGTAAGTGCTTGCTTGCCAGAAAGAAAAGATGGACGGCGAATGAAAATTATGGTTACTTATTGCATATTTGCTCGTGTTAGCGCGAAAGAAGAAATAACGTCGCTATTGGATTCAATATTCAATTTCAATTCAGATTGATTAAGTATCAATCTGACATGACTTACCGAGAGTAATTTCTACTTAAAACATCCAAAATTACTGAGATACCCCGAAAAGTTTTTTGATTGTTATAGAATAAGTATAAACTCTTTTAACTCTTGTACTCGGGTCATGGGTGTTATTGGGATGTGTTATATGTGTCATCTATGCCACCCGCAACACAGGTAAAACATACCGCGAGGGTGTGTATGTATAAGCGAATTACAAATAATCTAATTTTTTTTTATGGAAATAGCCGGCAAAAGAGCTGACAATCCACCTGATGGTAAGTGGCTATCGCCGTCCATGAACATCAGCAACACCAAAGGCATCACCGATGCGTTGCCGGCCAAGAAAGAAAGAAGAAAAAGAAAGAAAGAACTGGCTCTCAAGCCCCCAGCCGGAACACGAGTCGTTTGGCGGCTGACTCATGCTAGAGGGTGGTAGCTATCCAGGCGAACCCCAATGGAGAAATAATAATAGTAATAATGGTATTAATTAACAATTAAAATCAATACTATTAATATAATCCCTCCGAGGGCCCTACCACAAGCGGGCCGGATTTAGTCGCCTTTTACGACACCCTTCCGGCGTGGGATTCGGGTTAGTATTCTAAGCCGCCCCAATACGGCTGTATTTCATTTTAACAAAAAAATAACCGACTTCAAATGAAGTAGATCCAATAAAAAAAGAATCGTCGAAATCGGTTGAATATTGAGTTATTCGTCCATTTATCACGCACATACTTAATGCAAATGTAAGACATATGCTTTCGACATGGATGCCATAATCAGATCTCGATCAAATTTATGTGGGACCACACGACAAGCACCAGCTTTCGATTAAAACAAAAATCATCAAAATCGGTTCACCCAGTCCAAAGTTCTGAGGTAACAAACATAAAAAAAATACAGTCGAATTGAGAACCTCCACCTTTTTTTGAAGTCGGTTAAAAATTGGAATAGTTAGCAGCGTGTAGGTACAGATAGCAGAGCCTAAAAATAAAAATTTTGAAAAACCCCCCGTATCAGGCTACTGCAGCGCCCTCTAGTGGCCTACCGCCATAAAACATATAATTATAAGCCCGCTCTTTAGTGATACCTTTTGGATGCAAAAAACTGCAATGAAATCGGCCCAGTAGTTTTCATAAAAACGGTAATATACATACATACAAACTAACAAACAAACAACCTCTAACCCCTAATGCATATACCGCCTTCGTTTCGTTCCGTCCGTCGTGGGTAAAAATGAAAATGAAAAAAGGGATAGATACCATATAGGAATAAAATAAGGCACAACGTATGGAGTATGAGTATTGGTAGAAATTATTATACATTTTAAGAATTAAACATTAAAATAATAAAAATAAATTAAAATATTCATAATAATATCTAAATTAAAATAAATCTTGCATGTCCTTTGGTTTCCTAAAAACTAATGATCAACAACGCAAAGAAGTTTACGACTTCCTCGTGACCTACTTAATTACTTAACCATTTTAGTAAATTTTAACTAAATTTTAAGTAAAAAGTGCCCGTCCAAACGTGTTAAGTGATAAGCCCTGCCCACCTACTTAACAGAAAAATAGAAAAATTTCTAAATTACTTATTTACTTATGTACTAAATTACTTATCTACTTAACTACTAAAATGACATAACAATGCGACGCGTGCGTTCACTGTCACGCTAGAGAGTAAACTGGCAAGTCGGAAGGAGGAATCGGACGTGTATTGGTCCCTGTAGAAAAGTATGCAGACCGCACCTTCAGACAATCGGATCGGCCATAAAATCGTAGACGTCTTGGCGCTGTTTCCGACTCGGACGTCCGATCCTACAATCTGATCGGACGTGTATTGTGTATTCAAACAAATGTATGGCACGAGGGCCTTCAGATTGTCTGATCAGACTAGTCTGATCAGACAATCGGAAACAAAATCGGACGTGTATTCCCAGGCTTAACTTCGCACCCGTCGAAGTGATAATTCACTTCTAATACACAAATATATTTTTGAAAGCCCCTTCAAGACCGACACTCAAACAAACCAATACGCGATCACTGCTACATGAATATCAATGCTGACCCTGTGCTTTGCCACTTTTGTGAAGTAATTTTAACAAAATTAATGACAAAACAGCTGCTATTTGAATTGCAAAACCTTGTTCTAAATGGGTTGGTTAACCATATGTTTATTTACTCATTTAAGTAATGTTCGGTTTGCCTCAAAATCCGTTTGACACAATAGTGCGAACACTGTTTTGTACATTAGGTAGCCAATAAGCAATGCAAATATACAGGTACAACATACCTATACTATCTACGAGCTGCACTAAGGTATCCTTATTGCCACATTCGGCACCCAAAAAGTTTTGCTCTAAAGGTACTTCTTCCGCCACGACCCTGGAGAAGACCCGAGCGCCTACCCGCCTTGCTACATCCCCAAACGGACCGAGTCCTGGGTCCCGGACGAGATGCCCGACCCGTCCCCCAAGGACACGCTGTGCAGACAGGACCTCGCCGTGCTAGAGGACATGCCGGAGGAGAGACTGAAGAAATGGCCCAGTAGTTCTTCTATTGATGTGCCGGTTATAGAGGAGATTCCACAGGAGTACTGGTAACTTCATGTTTAAATTCCACCGTCAATTCGAGTTCTAAAGCATATAGGTCCTTCAGAGTGGTAATCGTAGGCTTAGGAGGTCTGGGAGGGAATAAATCTTAAAAAAATACTAAAGTGAATATCAATATTTTATTTTTGGGGTTCCGAAGTATTATAAAATCGGAACCCTTATAGTTTCGTCATGTCCGTCCATCTGTCCGAGGGATAGCGCCGAGACCCTTAGTGCTAGAAAGGTGTAATTTGGCATGGATGGATATAAATACATATCGAAAGATTTTTTTCAGGGTACTTTCCCTACAGGTAACGTAAGGATGAATTTTTTTTTCGTAGCGTACTTACCCCATAGTGTGGTAGTACCCTATCGTTGAAAAGTTTTTTCAAAATTATTATGGGTCTTCCGAGACCATTTTTGGATTTAGGGGTTCATTTGCGAAATATTTGGCTTTAAAATGCTAATTTTGGTACGAGTCAAGTGTCCCACAGATGAGGCAAACAAAAAACAGGGTCGGTTAAACGGTCCAAGTTGGACAAGTGAAAAGTTTCTCAAAAATTTAATTTACAAGGAAAACTATCACGGCTATGTTAGCATAAGTAAGCATAATAAATAGTCGATACACTTATTACTTCGGAACCCTACATTGTGCGTGGCCTGACACGCACTTGCCCGGTTTTTTAAACATAATATTTGTGTCAGGTTTTCTAAAAACATTTATGAACCAAACTTAACGGATACAATTTCACGTTATTAATACAAATTCGGCTTCCTTTTAAATTACAATTGAATTAACAAATTTTTGTTTCAGGTTTCCAGGTAAAATTTATTGGCCTCATGACGAAACAGAGTCTGAACGGCTTACGAAAACAATCAGCTATGTAAGTTGTGATATCAATATCAAAGAAAGTATAACCATAAAATGATACATCTCTGTGGAACTGGCAATTTAAATACGGTTGCATCGTGCAATGGAACGTTGGCTTAATCCATATAACATTTTAATGTCTAGTTATACATTAATTGATTTGTACGTATGTACACGATGTTTAAAGGTCGACGCATACGTAACGTGTTTTTACCCAGGACGGGGTGGGCGTGAAATTTTGGAAACATCGTTTCATAGAAAATGTAAATGATAGCGCATACGCCACGAAGGCACGTACGGGACGGGAACGGGGCACGCACGTATATTTATGCCCCGTCGACGTTCCGTCCCCGTCCCGTCCACGTTACGTATGCTGTGACCTTTACAAGTTCAAACAGATACTTCAAAGCGATGAACCCCATTAAGAATTTTGACGTGATAACGTCTATTAAAACGATGCTGGCCCCACGCATGAAAAAGCATGACTCATCTGTCACGTTACGCGAGCGAGCAAACAATGGAGAAAGCGCCATCTATGAACAATACTATATACTCAATTAAGTCAGAAAGGAACTTGCTGAAAAAATAGTTTAGTTCAGGAGTTCTAGATGGCGTTGTAGTATAAAGATAAAAGTTTCTAATTATAAGTTAATTTCCAGAGATAATATTATATTCGAGCACAACTTCATCAATGTTTTGTCATGACGTTGTCACGTTAAAACCGACTTTACAGACAACCATTTTACTGTATCAATGTAGGAGTCAACTGAGAGTCCAGCCGCCGGTTCTGGCGCCAACTTCGGAACTGAAAGCGAGATCCTGCAGAAAGTCACAGACTATAGCACAGAGGAATTGACTGCTAAGGTGAGTAGATTGATGTCGTAAGGCGTAGATACGTAGTTTGGATACGAGGGGGTGGTAAAACTAAATTGGGATGCATTTTTTAAAGACGTCCGAATAACAGTATTTATAATTCAACATTTTAAGGGCACTCATTCACAAGGTCATTCATCGTTCGCTGAAAAGCTAAGGGTCTCGGCGCGGCGCGGCACTATGCCTTGGACAGACGGACAGATGGACGGACGGACGGACGCTAAAAATTGTGACACAAATTATAGGAGTATTCTCATGGACTTAGTTCCTAACACAAGGTTGCGAGTGTACAAGGCTGACAATAAAATAATAATTTGCCAGGAATCGGCTCTGAGTGCTCTGAAAACCACGACTCCCGTTGAAGGGTCTCTCCACGGCGCTGGAGACTCCGTTGTCGACAAACTCAAACCCAGGAAGAAGGTTATGGAGAAGAGCAAGGTTTTCAGCCGACCAAGGTATTTCCATGACTTTATCACAATTGTGGTAAACAGCTAGACTTGGACTCTGTTGAAAAGGAAAAGTTCAAAGCCCAATCGTCTTCGCAAATAGCTAAACTTTTCTCATTGCGTTCTAAATAATGATTTACTTAGGACTCGCCTGCAACTTTTTAGTATCCAACTACGGCGAAGACAAAATAAGTTGATGAATTTTCATCTGTTACACATTCACTCAGGATTTCTTGTGTCGCGGGTGGCATGGGCATATGGGCTACACCACTACACAACACATTACACGACCCAAGAACAAACTTTTATCGGTCACAATTTATTATGTCTGCCATCGTAATTGTATCCGTATCGTATCTTAACCTCTCTTGGTCTTGGCTCCAAGCCTATGTTCTCTAGTATGTTAACATTGTTAACGCATGTTCTGGTTGCAGCATGCTGGGGCGGTCAAGAGCCACGCTGCCGCCGCTGGACGGGGACTCCCGGTCGCGAGTCAGCATCATCTCCGACTGTCGGTTGAGGAACCTCAGGTAAACACACTTCTTTGTACTACTACTTTAGTTTCAAAGGTTGCTTTGGTGATATCGATACAACCATACAACCACCTCTTCTATATATTTCTCTGAATTTACCATAATAAATAACTAGCTACCTATGGAAGTATTAAATACATATAAAACTCATAAGGATCGTATGCATGCAGTTCCGCGATTTTGCATTCCAAGTTCCAAGATAAGGCACTAGCCGTATTGGGGTGGCTTAGAATACTAACCCCAATCCCACGCCGGATGGGTGTCGTAAGAGGCGATTAAATCCGACCCTCTGGTGGTAGGGCCCCTCGAGGGATTATATTTGTAATATTGATTTTAATAGTTAATTAATACCATTATTACTATTATTATTTCTCCATGGATATGGATACTATGGTTATTTCTCCATGGATATCCAATTCCATGTTCGCCTGGATAGCTACCATCCTCGAGCATGAGTCAGCCGCCAAACGACTCGTCGTGTTCCGGCTGGGGGCTTGAGAACCAGTTCTTTCTTTCTTTTTCTTCTTTCTTTCTTGGCCGGCAACGATGCCTTTGGTGTTGCTGATGTCCATGGGCGACGATGGCCACTTACCGTCAGGTGGATCGTCAACTCGTTTGCCGGCTATTTCCATAAAAAAAAAGTATTGTAAACGTCTCACATATTTAATTTTAATCGTTCTATTTGAGGTCGATGGCTAATATTCCTGAGGGCCATTGTTATTTGTAGTATTGTAGTGTACTTAACGATCGAATGAATATACGTTACGTATTGATACTAATACAATACTAAAATACAAAACATTTGGAAATGTTTAAAAGCGAATGATGATTAAGTAGGTACTAGTGAGGGTACTTTTATAATCATAAATAACCTAGCACATCTTAGGTATGTACAAAGAGAACTTTATCATTGAAGACTACAATTATATGTATTTTAATAAATAATGGAAGTAATGGAATATTATTTAAACTAGGACCTACTAGAAACAATAACTTCCTCCTTGTTACAATTACTTGACATTAAAACACTTGATTTTATAGTGTTTTGTTAACTACCCCTATTATTTACGCTGCGGTCTGCCTCTGAGTTCACCGGCTGGTGAGAATAGAATTTATTCAATTGCGCAAATAGAAGACATTCGAGTACTTTAAGTATTATATTTTATTTAGAAAGGACAACACGGCAAGCTATTGTGTTGACGTTTAGAAATAGAAAATAAAGGATTAATGTGGGAATAAGGGGAACATGTTCCACACGTGCAAAGTAACAAAGAAAGAATGTAGATGAATACCTTTAATGTACTGATGTTTATTAAAAAAATGTTGAAATGGGTCGTTGACACGGGTTCCGTGTTGTTTTACAGATACATTAGTATTGAAAGCAATCTTCCTTACTTCCGTGAATCTTGATCGTAGCGATTTGCAATTAAGTATTTTTCTTTTTATCATTCAAGTTGGTAGCCCGTATTTTAATAGACCATTATTTCTATTTAGACTATAGTTACTATTTCTATTTGCATTCCCAACATCCAGACTCCACGCGAATAGGAAATTTCAACCTTGGTTTGCCTTCTAATTTGGCATGGTAAAAACTATCGTTGAAATAAAATGACATGGGGCTCTTCAAAAAAGGTGTAAAAAGGGTTCTCCTTCAGGGCCGGCGATGCATTGGCGATTCCTCTGGTATTGCTCATGTCCATAGGTGACGGTCACCGTTACCATCAGGTGGCCCATCTTTTTAAAAGACCTTTTCTTATTGTACGATTCTGGGGTTTTAATAAATTTGTATATCCGTGCCAAATAACAGTTTTCAATCACAAAGAGTCTCGGCGCGGGCGGCGCTTTGCTTTGGACAGACGCGTAGACGGACGGACAGACTTACGGACGGACGGACGGGCGGACTTGACAAAACTATAAGGGTTCCGATTTTACTTCGGAACCCTAAAAAATAGTGTTGTAAATTGAATCACTTGGAACTGTTTTATCAGGAGATAATTTTTTGTTGAAAGTATTTTTTTCGAACTAATAGCCATTTTGAAAAGGGCTGTTCCTACTTTGGCTCTTATCAGCTCAAGTTAGTAAGAGATCCCTAATATTATAACGTGTAACCCCGGGGGCGTTGACCTCGCAGCCCAACCATTGTCTCGGATTCTATTTGAATGTGATAAAAAGTACGCATTTGCAGGGGGACAAAAAATCTCTTATAAGTATTTATCAATACGAGTATTATGCAGCGTGTGCAGTTAATGGTGGACACTTGTGGGCTAGTGCTTAGGGCTGTCACTTTTTAATAACATTTTTTTTATCGTGAAGTTTTTATGTATTTTGTTACTGTACGTTACCACTCAGCATAAATACGTCTATCTGAATCTCTAGTCAAATTGTATTACTGGCAGCTGAGAAAATGTTTTATTTCGCTTCCTTTAGTAACCTTTGCTATCAACATACACCTTATCTGTTTTACTATAGTCTGTTTTTATCCTATTTCATAAGTGCACCCTGCCATTCAAATGTACTTCGTATCGCCGCAATTCTGTAGTTATGTTGTCTGGAAGAAATCGCTTTTTAGCGATAAGACCGCCTTTTGTATAAATTGCTATTATCTCTATTTTGTTGTAAACTTCTTGTTCTGGTATACAATAAAGAGTATAAATAAAATAAGTAAATATAAAAGGAGATCTGAGCTCGTATCTTATAGTTATTTAAAAGTTCCTAGTGTGCTTGCAGCTAATTAGGAAGTTGCTTGGCTCAAATGTATTGTGCAAATTATTATCTGCAGTAAAAGTTCTATCGTGTTTACTCAAAATTATCGGTGTATATTAAATAACATAGTTATTTCATAAAATAAAATAAAACATAATTGAGGAAAAAAGCCTTAATTTTTTACACAATAATTAGAATCAAAATACCTAGGTTTTGATTGGCTTGCAACATGTGCAACCGAAAAGATGTTGAAAGCCTGGTGCAATAATTTTCCTGAAGATTGGGAGATAGGATGGGGTGTTATAAATGGAGTTGAATATGTTGCATTATTCTTCAAACTTTATGAGATTGATTCGTGGCAGCCCTAAGCAACAATGTCCCAGGTGTGCGGGGTCAGCGACCGCATCAGCTCAGGACGCAGTGGCCAATCAGAAGGACCGGGTCAAAGCGCGCGTCCATGTGGCACTTTGGTTGGTAAAATTGGACCATTGCGCATTGTTCAGTACGTATTAGTCAACATGGTGACGTTGATTGCACTCAGTTCGTAAGAAAGAGAGATGGCGCTGCTTTTTACTTGTATGAAGAACATCTGTGAGAAATGTTCTGATGGGCAGGCCTATCCATCCTTTTGAAGTCATTACATGGAAGTTTTAACTTTAAATTATATCTTTCCTACCAATGTAATTACATTGCCTCACCCTGCCTAGAAGTCTACAGTGCTAGGGCCTCCTTATACAGGTTTTTTTTTGCTCTGCTAGACAATACGGTGAGCGGTGGCTCTGCTATAATTTTTTAACAAGATGTGGTTAGGATTTATTTTGAAGCTTGTAGAGTTGGCTTGAATAGGCAGAGGGCTTGGTTCTTCCTAAGATTTGATAACTTTCTAACGGTGAAAGCTTTGGAGCCTTGGCACCTATAACCTATTTTATATGAAATGTTTAAGGTGGGATTAAAATTTCGTAATTACATTGAAAATATCTCTAGTATAAATACCTGTATAAAATAATATGATTTTAAAAATGTGTTCAAAATATTGTAAATAACTGAAAAAAAGTAATAAATTACTTTTCAGTTGGAAATTACTCGCAAGAATTTACGTCACATTCTTCCTTCTAATATACTGTACGTCACGACTTGACATGTTCATTATTCAGCCCAATTTTTACTCACGTTTTATATGTGAAGTAATAAAACTAAAAATGCGACAGCAAAATTTTCTAATATCTTTTTATTTGGTTCGACGAATATTCAGCAATGGAGGTAAATTGGCATGAAATAGGCTGGATATGACTTATTTCAAATGATTTCAACTTGATGAAGAATATTAAGATCTTATACATTTTATGGTAATTCTACCTGGTTAATAGGGGTTGTTTTAGAAAGTCTATTTTCGAATTTTTTCATGTGGAATAGTTATTGAAGTGTTACACTAGAAGTATTGATTTAGAGATTAAGTTGTGTTGAATCAGAAATGATACTTAAATCACTTTTGCTTCCATATTTTTATTTTTTTAAGCTTAATAATTTTACGTGGGTCACACTGAAAATGTTTAGAACTGGCCTGTTAGAAACATTGCTAATGAAAACTTTTTTTTAATTTCAGTTTTAGAACTCTTTGGTAACCTAATGCAGTATATTGCATTCATTTGTCATTTGTTTTTGTGAATTGGCGGCAAATCTAAAACTCTTGTTACACGTGAAAATGAACCTAACGCGAGGAAATTTTCGGTCAATGATTTATTATGACTTTCGTTGTGGGCTTACTCAACAACAAAGCTATGATAGGCTGCGATTAGCATTTATTAATGAAGCCCCATGTCGTGCCACTATTTACAATTGGTTTAACGAGTTTAAGCGTGGAAGCAGTAATCTCAATGATGATCCGCGTGAGGGACGTCCTTTAACAGCGACTACTGAAGATAACATCAATGCTGTGCGACGCATGATAGAGGAAGATAAGAGAGTGACCTATCAACAGATACGGGCAAGCCTAGGCATTGGTATGAGTCAAGTTCAAAAAATATTACACGAACATTTAGGTGGCAGGAAGCTTTGTACCAGATGGATTCCCCATACTTTAACCGACGACCAGAAACACCTTCGCATGGACTGGTGTCGCCAAATGTTAGATAAGTTCAACGGCGGTGACTCAAATGCTGTATTTGACATCGTCACAGGTGATTAAAGCTGGATATATTGCTACGAACCCGAAACCAAAAGACAATCAGCTCAGTGGGTGTTTCCTTTCGAGGATCGGCCAACTAAGGTAAAGAAAGGAAGAAGTCAAGGAAAAAAGATGATTGCCTCATTCTTTGGTCGGAAAGGTCATTTCGCGACAGTTGTGCTAGAAGATGGAAGGACAGTTACTGCAGACTGGTATGCCAATCGCTGTTTGCCTGTTGTCTTTGAAAACATTCGACAGCAGCGCCCTCGAAGCAGGATCCTCCTTCACCACGACAATGCTTCAGCGCTCTCCGCAAAACGGACTGTTGAATATTTGACTATGGCAGGTGTCGAGATAATGAGTCATCCGCCATACAGTCCTGACCTGGCGCCCTGCGACTTTTATTTATTCCCAAAAACTAAAGATAAAATTCGAGGTATTCGCTTTACGAGCCCTGAAGATGCGGTGAAAGCGTACGAAAATGCCATAGAAGAGACCCCTAAGGAAGAATGGGCCCACTGCTTTTCTCAGTGGTTCGATCGAATGCGACGATGTGTAGAGATGAACGGAGATTACTTCGAAAAACAATAAAAGTATTGGCAACTTTCTACATTAAGCAGTTTTTCATTTTCTAAAAATTTTTAGTGTTACCCAGGTACTATCTATGTCTGTGCATAGACTACTTTACTTCCTGGCTAGACAATTATGAGTTCTAGACAAAGAAACATTTTGTTGGCTATGATGAAAAAAATCTACATGTATTTAAAGTTTCGAACATTACCTTATTATCCCTTTGCGGTTCGACATGTTCTCTTCGGTTACAGAGGCCGTCCAACCCTTGTCCGCATCAAATGTTGATTATCTTCATTGTTCACATATAGGTACAACTATTCACCAACGAGTTATCAAAACCATGTAAAGTTCATGTGGTCCTAAATCCGGAGTATTAATATTTGCAGCATATCTAGAATCTAACATGTCTTCTAGTGTCCATAAGTACATACATCTAATTATAGTTTAAAACATTGTTGTTAGCTACACCTCGTTTTTTTCTTTAACTAGCTATTTTCATCCTACAGTTGTTCAATAAGTCCTTTTGACTTACTTTCTATAACAAAGTCTCTCTCTCTCTCTCTCTCTCTGTATTTTGTATTCATAAGTACTACTTGGACGGTCCACCCTACGCCCGTGCCGCTTCTTTTTACAAAATTTTTTTGATCGTCCTATTTCGTACGCCTCCTTCCTTGATTTAGTAAGCGCACAAGAAGTATCTCGAATTTTAATGTCTTCAGGTAAGCCTCGTACCTTATTAAAAATCTGTTCACCCAACCCCAGAAAACATTGACCCTTGGGTTGACCGAAATGGTGAGATGTTCCCAGCTTCCAGAACTCTCCATGCTCCGGTCAACGCCCTGTCATCACCCGGTCGATTCCACCGATGACCTGCATAATATCACACCAATTATACGGCTGTAAGATACCCTGAGAAAAAAAATATTAAAATGATCCAATTGAATACCCAAGGGAGGGTATACATGAATTTGAAATTGAATTGTTTTTATACATTTCCATAATAAAACGTCTCACATGGTTATAATGTGCATAATAAGCAATTCTGATACATGTTTAATAAACATAAGTAATTTGTTAGGCTTTATCCCCAAGTCCACTTGCGTGGGTATTAAATGTAGATAGATACAGAGAGCTTTACCTCAGAGTTTATGCCGTGTTCAATATCCCATCAATACTTTCTGACTCAACTCGAAATTTGAAGCTATAATTTCAAGTTATGCCTTCAAAATAAAGTTTTATGGGCACTTGAGGGGCAACATCCATTCTTATGTCCCAAATCCTAGTCCCCTACGTGGTGCATCTTATTGAAAATCAGACGAATTTGTGCCAATTTCCTCTTTCAAGACGTCGCTGGATTCTATACCACTCGGATAAGTTTCATTCCGACGGTGCCTTGGTGGTAGGGTGTTTTTCCATTTGGCTACTTATCTCTCATTCTAGAATTGACCGTAAATAGTTTTTTTACGTCTTAAGCTGGCCATACACGATCAAGCATCCTTGTCAAGTTTGCAGTTTGACTTGATACGGCACCCAGTTTGCATGAGATATAATTATACCTATCTTATAAGGCCAGATATCCATACTGTGGCCATACACCGTCAAGTTTACTGGACGCTGCGTCAAGTTCGCTGCAAACTTGACAAATATACTTGATCGTGTATATCCAGCATTACGGTAATAATGTAGGTGACCTATTACCATTTCCTTGCTTACCATCACGTCACGCGTCACTCTGCTCCTTTGCCAGTTATAAAAAAGAAAACAATGCATAAAAAAATATCAGAAAGCTGTGATGTTAGAAGCGAATGTTAGGTAGGTGGCGATAGCGCTTAAGAAGACGTTATTTGACACAAAAATTTATATGAGAAAATTAAACGACTCTTTAAATTATTAGCGAAACTGAAATGTTCTCAATATATCTTGACACGCGGTAGTGTGTCTAGCCAAAGTTTACAAAAAGGGAATTGGTAACACAGCGCCATGTGTAATATAGTTCAATAATAATAGAGTAAATAGGCTTTTACTAAATTAATGGTAACTACATCATCATCAGGTGGGATTTTTAGTCAAGCATTAACTTATAAGATATAAAAAAAATTACACGAACCATTTTGAGCTACATTTGACCCCTTCACAACTCAAGATCTTTTTAACCTACATACATGGGCACAATTATAACCCCTTAGTTTATTTAGAGTTCAAAATTTGTAAAAACCCACATTTTGGTGACTTACTAACTGACATAGGATCAAAAACCTAACCTATATATTTCCAGATGACCTAGAAACTTGATATTTGACATCAAAGTAAACTATTAGGCGTATACAAAGGTAAAAATCTAAAAACTAAAGATTATTGATACTTTATTATGACTATTCATTACATTTAATTATTAATTTGAATTAATTACTAAATATCAATAAATACTAATAATTTTAAAAAAAGTAATGATATTTCATCAAAAATATAAATGTAAAATGATAGCCAAGTTAAAAGAATAATAATTGAGATCTAAAAGGGTGCCAAGTTCTGAGTAGAAAATCTTAAAATTTTTGTGACAAGATCATGGCGTAATACAAGTAGAGCCTGAATTTCATGATCTACTGGTTGTGACTAAAATTTTAAGATATTCGATTCAGAACTTGGCACCCTTTTAGATCTCAATTATTATTATTTTTTGAACTTGGCTACATTTATGTTTTTTATAGATTATATTTATTCATAATGCTCAAGTTAGTTGCCTGGCAACTTTCAAAAGTTTTTTATTATTTCAATTTCTATCTCACCTGGATGTAACGGATAGAGAGTGTCCGTTAATCGCGATCGACGGATCAAAATTATAAGATGCAACAACGCGACGCAGCAAAGAATAAACTGTTACTAGGCAATTACTGTAACCTGTAACACTTCCAAATACATCATTGGAGCTTTTCTAACACAATAACAACAAAATGTATACCATATTCCTTTGTAATAAGAGCTAGTAACGTAAGAAAATGGTTTGTGGGCAGACTGGCCGTTGTCAACAAAGGGGAGAATTAAGATGAAGTTGGTGTTTTTTGGAGCCGGTTTAAGTAGGGCCCCGCCCGGTCGCTCTGAATGTGCGTTTTATTGGATTAACTAGCCATTAGCACACTTTATCTGTGTTTTGTATAACGTTAACACAGAGTAATGACTTCCTAGAGATTTTAATGACTATGTAATTGTTTTGGATTTATTATACAAAGCAGATTACAAAAAGCTTCCTTGTAGACTGTTTTTTTCTTCTTTTTATTCCATAAGTAAACGCGCCTATTACCGCCAGTTTAAGCCGACTTTGGATGAACTTCAGAAAATTACATATATGCTGTTATGCTAGAAAAGGTATTTTAACTTATTCTTTAACATGATTAAATATCCTATGATATTCAGTACGTAAATTCAGTATTAAATCACACAATATTTAATAAATAATAATTGAATCTAAAATAGCGATTGCTTCTATTACCGACGCATAGATGATGTTTGTTTCTAATACCGTTTTTTATGTTTCTATTACCGACCACTAAACTAGTATAAAATTAAAAAGCTGCCTGCCATCAAAAAAGGTATCATGATATTTTACCTTTTTGAAATCCTTATGCTGTGCTCTTTAGTTTGATACGCACATTGCATTATTCGATTTATTTTTATTTTTTGATACTTCAAACAGTGACATCTCATAGCCACCATTTTTTTAATGTCACTTATTTAGGAATACTTGGGTTATCAAAACGAATCTAACGATATCTTGATTGTATTATTTGGTCCAGCCGTTTGGAAGATACGAAGTAATAAAAAATATTACAGACAAACATAATATACTTAGGTGATCACTTCGGTGATCGGTGGATAGGGCGAGGAGGACCTGTGCCATGGCCGGCGCGCTCCCCGGACCTCACACCGATGGATTTCTATTTGTGAGGGGAGGTTAAAAGTGTTGTGTATGCTACGGAGTATTCGAACAGAGACGAATTAAAATTAAGAATAGTGACTGCTTTTGATAATGTTCGAAGTGAAGTGTTCTTGTGCTAAACCGCGTAAAGGACAATTTGTGCAAACATGCATGAACTCTGGAAAGACCAAGGAGTATAATTTGCCGTTATGTATTGCCTATGTGGTCTATGAGAAAGCCTTTCATTCTATTGAGACCTGGGCGGTACTAAATTCTCTCCAGGGGAGCCGGATCGACTACTGGTATATCGAGGTGTTGAAATGTTTGTACTCATCTGCCACCATGTCCGTCAGAATTCACGACACAGCAACGAGCCCCATCCAATTGCAGAGAGGTGTCAGACAAGGGGATGTCATATCCCCAAAACTGTTCACCGTTGCGTTGGAAGACGTGTTCAAGCTGATGGAGTGGAAACGACGTGGCATTAACATCAACGGCGAATACATCACACACCTGCGATATGCCGACGATATAGTCATCCTGGCGGGTTCCCTGGAAGAACTTGGTACAATGCTTGGGGACTTGAACAGCGCCTCACAACGGGTGGGTCTTAGGATGAACATGGACAAGACGAAAATCATGTCGAATGTCCATGTCACACCCGTACCGGTTGTTGTTGATGGCGCTGCTCTCGAAGTTGTAGACGAATACAATACCTAGGACAAGTGATCCAGATGGGTAAGTCCAACTTCGAGAAAGAAGTCACTCGTAGAATCCAACTCGGATGGGCTGCGTTTGGGAAACTGCGTCATATCTTGTCGTCCAAAACACTACCTCGTACCTGAAGTCGAAGGTATTCGAGCATTGTGTGTTGCCAGTGATGACATACGGATCCGAGACATGGTGCTTTACTATTGGCCTAATCCACAAGCTCAAAGTAGCGCAGCAGGCTATGGAGAGGGTTATGCTCGGTATTTCTCTACGTGATCGCATCAGAAATGAGGAGATCCGTAGACGAACAAGGGTAACCGACATAGCTCAAAGAATTAGCCGGCTGAAGTGGCAATGGGCTGGCCACATAGTGCGAAGGACCGATTACAATAAGAGATTTTTATAAATAAGACCGTATGGGTCGGTAATAGAATTAAGTATGAAGATAACTTTATTCTGTTAGCGACAGCAAAAATAAACAATAACTGGCTAAAATTTCTGCTTTCATGCAAACGTGTTTTGATGGATGTCATTGCTATGATTATTTTTCGGTATCAAAAAGTTTCTTAGTTTTGATATGAGATATTATTTAAAATACATTGGCCATACATAACTAAAAATTATTGTTTACGTCGAATCTTGTTTAAAAGAAAATCTATGAGACAAAATGTATGGCGTTAATTGATCAAATTATGTAATATACTCTTAAGAATCAAACAAGTTAAAAGAAACATAGAAAATAACGTATTAAAAGAAATAAAATCTAAAATACTAACTGTTGTAAAACATCTAACAACGCCATGAGGCGGTATTAGAAGCAAGTTATGAATATTATGTTTCTATTACCGCTTTAAGGTAAAATTCGAATTAAAGCACAAAAAATAGTCAGAACGGTAATATTAGATGTGAATCTAGAAAACCAATATATTACTTATTATATTTACACATTTGCCTGCAGGTATACACATTTTATTTAAGTTAATTTATCTTAAGTAATAATTATGTTTACTTACGTAGCCGAGAGCGCAACACTATGAGACGGGCGGGCGTCCGTTGCGGGCGCGTCTCAGTTATTATCCAATTATTCTGTTTGCTGATTATTTACGCACACAAACTTTATTATTTTTGTTTCTCAATATACATACCTAAAATATTTTTAGGCTACAACTTTCATGAAATGTATAGTATGCCTTAAAATAGTGATTTAAAAAACTGGCGGTGTTGGATACAGATTTTGGGGTGGCGTTATTGGGCGCGTTTACGTTAATTATTTATTACTCGACTGCCAAGAAAGGGTTATGTTTTTCGCGCGTATCTTGTATGTATGTTTGTAATATTTTTTATTACCTCATATCTTCCAAATCGCTGGACCAATTTATATAGTTACTTAGGATATCGTTAGATGCGTCTTGACAGCCCAAGTGTTCTTAGATAGGTAAGTAAAATTTAAAAAGATATGGTGGCTGTGAGATGCCATTGTTTGAAGTATCAAAAAATAAAAATAAATGGAATAAATAATGCAATATGGGTATTAAATTAAAGAGCTCACTCTTAAGAATTTCAAAAAGGTATACCATGATAGCTTTTTTGATAGCAGGTAGATTAAAAAAAAATATACTAGTTAAATTAATGTGCTTGGTTATTTATTTATTTATTTATTTATTTATTTATTTATACAGACAATTTTATTGTAAACATTACAGATCTTAAAAACATGTTATGTTACGTGTTATGTGAGAATTTAGTCCAGTTTCTTGGAAAAATAATTGAAGTACCTGGTCTGACAAAATAAATAGTGAATAAATACCTTTTTAGACGGGATCTTTGTTTCGTTCCTCAGTTGTTTTTCAGTTTCAGTGACGTATACCCAGTTTTGTATCTGAAAAGAAAAAAAATCTTAAACTGCTTTTTTATTTTTACATAACTGTCAAATGTCATGCATGATGACCCTATAGCCTAGTTCGTGGCAACCCTGCGAAGCGAGGGGTCCCAGGCTCTATTCCCTACGGGGCAGATGTTTATAATGACAGATAGATATTTGTACTCGGGTCATAGGTGTTATTGTGATGTGATATGATATGTGTCGTCCACACCACCCGCGACACAGGTAAAAATCTACTGCGGGGATATGAGTGTGTAAGCGTTTACTTATTTATTTATTTATTTATTTAACGCATAGTCTAAACGAGACGGTTGCGACATCTCAGATAGGTCATGCCATTCGACTCAAATGGATAGGTATGATATTGATTGAGAACTCATCAACTCCTAGTGAGGTGTCCACCTCCACACTCTGTTACCGTATATTGATCTGTGGATACACTCAATTCGGTGGTATCGATGTAAACTCGTTAAACAAAGTCCTCCACCGCTCCTATCACCTATCACTTTGTAAGACAAACTTTTGATTCCGGTAATGTAATGATACTGGATGGAAGGGAAATGTACGAGTATCTCATTAATTGTATGGAAAATTGATGTTTGGACAAGTTCATAGTGCAACGATTCAACCATCTGTTATCTATACTAATATTATAAAGAGGAAAGATTTGATTGTTTGCATTGAATAGGCTCCGAAACTACTGAACCGATTTGAAAAATTCTTTCACTGTTGGGAAGCTACACTATCCCCGGGCGAAGCGAGGGCGATTTCCTAGTATTATGTAAATGTAAAATGATAGTACAAAAGCAACAGAACTGCAAAATAAATTTTTAAAAAATATTACAAAAGAATAATTACTTTTCAGAATAAATGACACATAAGTAAGGTATAATGTTGTTGACGGTACTGCTTTCGAAGTTGTTAAAGGATATGTACAACCTAGGGCAAATGATGGGTTAAGTAGTCCGACTTAGGAGGTCCCTCGAAGAAGTCTTGGATGGAAATTTCGATAAACTACGACATATTTTCACTTTCAGTATGTCTCTCATTCAGTGCCTGAAGTGGAAAATGTTCGAACAATGTGTGTTGCCGGTTGTGATTTACAGACTCGAGATCTTTTACTGATGAACTCATTCGGAGGTTCAAAGTTACACAATGCGCTATGGAAAGAGCTATGTTAGGTATTCCGCTACGATATAAGATTGGTAACGATCAAGTTTTTTTGGCCGCCAAAAATTCCCGCCACAGCTTCCTTTTGATATTCGGCTAAAGTCACTGGATTGAAAGGGTCCAGGTCTGATCGGAGAAACTCCAATTAGGAGAGGTCTACGTCAAGTAGTGCACTTCATAAAGCTTTAAGAAAACCAAGACTATAACTTGCGTGTTCATAGAAAATGATGACCACTCAAATTGAGTAACTGATTCCGTAGACTGTTTGCCAGTCTGCAATTATCTCATATACTTGAATTGGCCACCATGTTTAAAACTCACATCTACGGCCGCCATGTAGTGCCACGTACCTAATGCCCGAATGGTAATCGGCTTTAATTTTCTGAATATCTGAATGTTTGATACGACTTTGTTTGCCACGACAACCGGCCGATCATTTGGTGAGCTGCCGCATCTTAACGCGGACATTATGTATGCGGATTCTTTGTCCAGCCACATCGCCCGCATCTGCAAGTCACCTTCGAATTTTCCGGTCAACCACTGCTGCATCAGGGTAACTACACATTGACTGGAGGAGTGAGATCATCTGTATTATTTATTTGAGCTAAATCACCTACCTTGATCTATTTAGTCACGGCATTGGTGTTTCTGACATCAGTGTGTCTGCGTATCTGTGTGTCTGTATGTCTATCTGTGGCATCGTAGCTCCCAAACGGATGAATCGGTTTTGATCTAGTTTTTTTTATTTAACCGAGAGTGTTCTTAGCTATGTTTAGTGTAAATAAAACTCTCGGGGTTTTTTAATTATAATTTAATTATTACTTGATGTAAATACAATAGGATCTTTCAGTACCTGCAGTTTATCAGTGACCTGTGCTTTTATAAGTAAATATAGTTTGAGTATAGATATATGTTATAGATCCATAAGGGTATCGGTTGAAGAGCAATTTCATTGTTTCTAAGCAGCTGTCAACATGCTGTCGCAATAAATGTGATCACAATACTCACGATATTTGCGAGTGACTGAGTTATTTCAAGACGTAAGTATGGGTACTAGCGGTGCCATGAATTGCTGCACGAATGCCACTGTGTCTCTGAGAGCAACTTTTGTGGTCACAATCTGACTGGAGGCACTCCGTCATGACTTCAAAGAGTTTTGTGAAGATAGCATAATAGAAGCATTCTTTTAGTGTATTTTCTACACTAAAGAATTTTACAATATAAAAACTTCGCTACTCCAGAGCGACTTGATTATTTCCCCTGATACCAAATAAGATAGGAAGTGCTAATTGTAAATTTCATTATTTATGAATTATTTTTTTAAAGTAATTAGATACGCATGAAAATTATATCGTTCTAACTACATACTACTAGTAGTTATGTTACTTCTTTACTTCTACTGTTAACCCGTACTCAAGTTTTATCATCCGTAGATTTCAACTTTTGTATCTCTAGAAAATTCTTTGAAATCCGGTCATTCTGAAAGGTCCCCATGAGCCGTACAAAAAATATTGGATCACCTACCACCTCGGATGGTAATGATATGGGTGTTGATGGTCAGCGCAATATTAAAATGTCTGCTTAGCAAGTCAATGTCCAAGGTTCTCCCGGAGTCAACGTTCGACGGATCAAGTTGAACCCATCGCGGGGTTCATGGGAAACCTTTTTGTGGAAATCAAGTGGTAAACACATCTTTATTCCACAAAAAAATCTAAGCCCCTGTCAATACGATCATGAATCTTGAATTGTTTTACGGAAATTTTCAAATCATATTTTCATATATTCAGGCACAGTGGATCGGATTGTATTAAAATCAAACTCAAAAGGATGGTTTATACGAAGCCAGTGCGCTGGCGCCAGTCCTACAGACAAGCCAGCGCTGGCTTAATTCGTGTTGTTCAGATGAAGACAAATCAGCCTGGATTTTTCTTGCACTGTGTACACGTTTGACGTTAAAAAATAATGAATTCCATCCGCCAGCGACTGGCGCCATGGGTCTACACGTGTCCGCAACACTGGCGCGGGGGTTGACTGGTGAGGTGTATGCGGGCGAACGTCACTGGCTTGAAAAATAGACGTGCGCTCTATTCTCGCCAGGATTGTCAGCCAGCGCTGGCTTGGCTTGAAAAACTGTTTATAAAAGGCTAATACCAAGCCATCGCTGGCTGCTATTGAGACTGGCAGCCAGTGATGGCTTCGTATTAACAAGGCTTAACGCCCCAACTCAGAGTCACTAACGATTAGATACTTTAATCGCTCCTTAGTAAAGAATCATCATACAAATTCTGTACTAAGGAGTGGTTTGAGTAAACGTTAGTGATTCTGAGTTGGGGCGTAACTAAGGGGTATCTCTGACACCAAACACATTTCCGATCAATTGATTACAAAATTCCTAGATTCCTATAAAATGAGGAATCAATCACCAATCACAAAACACAAGTTTTTAGTTGTATACGCGGTTAAATTTGCTTCCGTGGCTGGTGGTTACTTCTCACGAAGTGACTGGTTTTTGAAGCTATTTGACGATAAGTGGTTATTGCAACCCATGAATATTATGACTCAAATGTATCAATGACGTGTTGAAAACAAAAGCCGAAAACTCTTTGTTTTATGGCTGATTCTGGAATAGGAGTGGAGGCTAGGGTAGACAAGTGAGTAATATGCATGCCACTTCATAAACACTTCATAAACACAGCGATAAGCAACGAGGTGGTTCTCAATCTTTCTATTTTTTCAGGCTGGAGACGAACTTCGAGATAACATCGGAGAAGCTTGATACTCCTCCAGGTGAAGTAGTGAAACGAAAGTAAGGAGCACGCCAGAACAGACAGGACATATATTTTATGATAAAGTTAAGTTTCTGAAAAATTTGTTGTCAAATCATGTCGAGTACTTAGTACCTTTTTAATAAATGATTATTTTAATCTTTATCGTTATAGTTACTTACATGACAAATAAAGTTTATTAAACCATTAGTGGCATTGGTATCAAATATAATATTTTGACATAATGTCATAGATAATCCGTGGAAACAGATTTGTGGATAATATGGAAAATGATTTTAACTAGATTTTCTACTAACTTTACGATTTATTTATCAACACCATAATTATAGTGTGGGCCTGTTTAACTTGTAGCTTAAAATTAAAGTTAGAATAAAATACATAAATACATAATATGTTCTGTAGATTCAAATATTTTATGCAATGTACAGGTGAAAGGTGAAAGAGTAATGCAAAATTATTTGTTTAACTTTATAGATCATCTTCTATGGACACTAAATTGATAAATCTGTTTTCTTCCTTGGTAAGAACTACTTGATTAGTATACTATTTATGTATATAGGCCCTTTTACGAGCACGTAGGTATAGATACCTGAGTCCAGGCAAGTCTAAGCAATGTATTCCCTTTAACAGCTATAGAACCTGCGTTTTTCAGGTCATCGACCCACTGATATATAAATCTAGTTAATTTACGTTGGTAGACTTCCTCACTTGTCTGCCTAGTAAGTAGTAATAGTCCCTGTACGAGGAGCTGTCTGCGTCTATGTTGACTATTGACATTAAATCTAAGCGCGGAAATCATTATCTTCTTTACCTTAGATTTGCTTTATCTTGGGTAGTATTATTGCTCTTTTGTTATGCAGAGAAAAGCATATGAACGCACGAAACTTACTCCCATAAAGGTGACGCCATCGCTTCAAATAAAACCGTAGTAAAAAATATATTGAGAAAAAGACGGTAAATATGTCGTAAAAACAAGAAAATCTCCACGAGCTGAGGCCACATTTACATGATTATGTGCATATGGGGATAAAGCAATGGAACTTATGTTAAAGCGACTGCATAATCTGACGGAAAATTATGATATTGGGATTTTATAATGCGCTGGAAGCGGAGGGTGCAGTTGACTGACGGGAAGTCGGGAACTTCAGGGACGTTTAACCGAGATGCTTTGGAAAACTGATTAATATTTATGGAGTAGGGGATTTCACGCAAGAGTAGCTTTAGCAACGTCAGGCCCAACCGGGAGTTGGGTTGGAGACGGTGATTGCTGATGGTAAAACTCTATAAGCAAATAAATGTGGAATTATGAAGTGATAAGTCATTGGATTCAACTGTTATCGTAGGATAACATTGGTTAACTTTGTTGTTTTGTAGACCTTCGGAGCTTAGAATTCCGAGAGTAGCCACATCACCTTATGGTCACTGGAAAAGCGTGTCCTCTCTGTGACTAGGCAAAATATTTTTGTAGATAAATTGGGCCACTACCGAATTAGATAATAGTAAAACTATTTTTTCATAAGTTGACGCATTTCTCTCGTGATTTCAATTCAACCTCTTTTCATAATACACATTGGAACTACATAAAGAAATTACTACAATAGTGAACGTTGCGGGTCGAGATTGGAGAGATCCTTTGATGACGGCACCATTGTGTTGACCTTTGTACAACAGAATAAATAATACAAAAAGTAATTCTGTGTTATTTATTACAAAAGATGAACTATGAAACATTCTCCTTTGTACTATCTACCTACACTTATTTCATTACCTACCACACGTATTCATTGGATTTATAAAAATAAAATGTAGTTTCCTTAAATTACCTGAATAAAATAAATAATAGTTAAAAAAAACTAAAAAACACGCTTTTATAGAAAATCAAACTAAAAAAAATAGAAAAAAAATTTGAATTAAGAATCGTGTAATTGTAATAAAAGTGTGGGGTTGCATGGGTGTCAATGAGTAGAAGGATTATCATTTTGATAATATCTTAAAAAGCACCCCACGCTTTTATTACAATTACACGTTTCTTAATTCAAATTTATTTTCTATTTTTTTTAGTTGGATTTTCTATAAAGGAGTGTTTTTTAGTTTTTTTTAAACTGTTATTTATTTTTTATTTTTTAGTTTGAATTTTTGAAATGAAATTTAGGGTTTTTTTCTTTCTTTCTTTTTTTTCTTTAAATATTGAATTGTCATCGGTCCTCGATAAGTCTACAAAGTTTGAAAGAAATCTGACCATTTAAAGTGGGTCAAAATCAAGTCCAAAGAGAAGTTACAAACAAACATACAGGTGAAGCTAATATAAAAACGTGTAAAAAGATAAAACCGGGCAAGTGCGTGTCAGGCCACCCGCAATGTACCTAGGGTTCCGAAGTAGTAAGTTTATCGACTATTACTCATTAACTGCTCATTAACATAGCCGTGATAGCTTTCCTTGTAAATTCATCAAATAGTATATTTTTGAGAAATTTTTCACTTGTCAAACTCCAACCGATTAGCCGGCGCGGGAGGGGGGGGGGTACACTAACCAAAATTAGCATTTTAAAGCCAAATATTTCGCAAACGGACCCCTAATTCCCATAATATTAAAAAAAAACTTTTCACCGATACCATGCACTATAGGGTACGAGACGAATAAAAAATTCATCCTCACGTTACTTGTAGTAGCAGGGATAACCTAGTGGTTAGAACTTTGGTCTCCCAAACACAGAGGCCCCAGTTCAAATCCAGGCACGCACCTCTAATTATCAAATATTATGAGCGTATTATAAGTTAATTATTATCACTTGCTTTGGTAAAGGAAAACATCGTGAGGAAATCTGCACACCGGAGAGTTCTCAATAAAGTTCTCAAAGGTGTGTGAAGTCTACCAATCCGCACTTGGTCAGAGTGGTAGACTATGGCTCGAAGCTCTCACATTGGAGACCCCAAACCCAGCAGAGGGACAATTATGGGTTGTTGCTTTACTTTTGCTTTGCTTTTACCTGTATGAGAGGTACTTTGAAAAAAATGTTTTTCAATATTTTATTCTACGATTTTGGAGTTTTAATAAATATCTAGGTATATCCATGTCAAATTACAGCTCTTTCTAGCACTAAGGGCCTCGGCGTGCGGCGTTGCTTCGGACTAAGGACCATATTTCTCAGAACCTTAAAAATGCTGTTATTTTTACTTATATTGAAACACTAGACATCCTCCTGGTGATAAGTGGCCACTGGAGCTTGGTTTTCCCTTAAAATACCTACATTTTGTAACATGGCCCCCTATTTAATATCTGTTGAAGTTGGCTTGTGTAGCTTTATAATAAGCAATCAAAAGTGTATTTATATTATGATTGGTGATTCGTGTCACTAAATTGTTACTAATTGTACATTTGGCTCCTGGCTCAATGGAATTAAGTATTCCAGAACTCCGCCCTAAGCTAAGAGACTCCTTAGATCGTAGAACAATTTCCACTCCCTTTCAACAAAATTTTAGTGCGAAATATACCTAAAGGCTATTCTAGGCATTTCCGTGTGGTTGGAGTGGAGGAGGGCGTTTTTAATATAGGTAGGTACGTACCTACCTTTTTTTAACGCAAGATTTTCAATTTCGAGTGAGTGCACAAAATTGTCGTCATCCAATCATGATGCCAGTTAATAAAGCGCCCAAGTGTACCTTCAAAATGAAAATTCGAAGTAGATGTCGAAGCCGAAAGAAAATGTATTTCACTTAAGTAATAACGAATTTCGTATGCTATGAATAAAAAAGTCGGATATATTTATTACAGTACCTATCTGACGTATTCAGTCAAAATAGAGGCATAACGAGGCAATAGGAGTCCCCTCCCCACGGAACAAGACGCGGGAACTCGGCAAGTGTTTCTCGTTATGAGAAAAGGAAAAAACGCTTTAAGATTGATAAAAGGCCGTAAAAAGGTTCGGGAAAGGGCCTTCGGAAATAACCCTGACAACCCTCGGGATAAAAATCTATTTTATATAAAGAATCTCTCCGATACTCGTGTGTACAGGCTCGTGGCTTGCGCGACGGCTGACCGGTTCTGTTTTCGTCATTGATCGATCTTTTCTATTTCGAATAGTCGCTTATTAAGTCCTTTTGAGAATTTGGTGACCTCAAACGAGTCTTATGAATTAACAATTTAATTATTAAGTAGATATTATTCGTATGTACAGTTTTTTCTCGTAACTTTTTTCGGGGTACTACGTTAAGTAAATTAAAATAAATGTGGTGTTTCATGAATCGAATCGGAGAACCCTACTACTATACGGGGTAACTACTATTAATATAATTAATAGATTGAAAGTGGGTTTCACGTAATGTACCTTTAAATTTTTTGAGTTTGGTTATAACGGGTGGTAGATAAAGCAGCAGAAGTGTAAGAGTATCATGGTATAGTTCCCAAGTCCACGAACAAGGGACCTTAGCTTGAACTCAAGGCTGAATAAAAGCCCTTACATTATTATACCATTTGATACTTTCACATCAACACAAAACTTACAGTACTTTGTTACAGAGCTGTAAAGGGATCCTTTATTAAATAACATTCCTATTTATAATGTAAGTATGACCCGGAATTGGCCACGAAATATAATTAGAGCGTGGTTATTTACAGGTCACATTAGGGGCCATAAACGCGCATATGAGACACAAAACGGCCCTCGAGGGGACTATCGCCAGATTCGCAGGGCCACCGTTATCTCCCTAATTGCGACTCGACCCTTCCCTGAATTAGTTATTCCGCGAGATTGCCGCGACATCGTTTGTTGGGAACAGCTTTCCGTGAAATCACTTCGTAATGTGTGCCAGGACTGACCGTTACTGTTGCAATGCTGGAATCAGGTCTTCTCTCAGAATTACAGATACAGAATCTATGCATTTATTTATTTACTTTACAGTTTACACACATTTATCTTTTTTACCTATAAGGGTCGGTCCTTGCACACCACGCATATATAGCAGAATGTTGTATTCTATGGTACTGGTTAATAAATACATTCCTTTTACTTTTCACCATGATATATTTTCAGTTCTAACGTTCACATCAATATTCCAAAGTACTTCAACTCTACGTGCCTCTTTTTTATTAAACACAATATCATTGCTACGTGATAAATAATCATCTGTTCTTCCACAGAGTACTTAAACACTAGGTAATTGTTCTACGTTATTGACAATTTTTTAATGTAAATAACTTATTTTATTTATTGACTAGCAATTGCCCTCGCTTCGCTTCGGAAAAAATCTTAGGTGCTCTAGTTAACTTACATAACATACTCTTAAAGCAGCATGATCACTCATTAGAAGAACGTTACTATGAAAGGTCAATACTCGAAATAACGATTCGATATTTTTAGGGTTCATTACCTCGAAAGAAAAAACACGGTTCCCTTAAGATCACTTACTCCATTGCCCGTCTGTCTGTTTGTATTTCAAGACCTTTTTTCTCAGGAACGTGTGAAGGTAACAAATTAAAATTAATCCAACACTCAGGTCTGCAAAGGTCCCTAGGAGCTGTGAAAACATATAATATTCTGTATTCTCAACGCAATCAAAAAACATTCGGCTAGAAGGAATGTCTTAGGTAAAACGTAGGTTAAATAAAAAATCTTAAAACTGTGAATTTGTAAGTATCACAAAAAAATAATTTTAAACCTATTTTCAGAACTTGGTAATTTGATCGGGACCCATATCGATACATATATGGGGACAACAGTTTTTCAACGGCAAAGTTAAATTTGTTCCGTTTATCTTTTCGTTACACAACTATGTTAGGTTTTACTAAACAGTTAAGTTAGGTTCAACAACCCTAGTTCGCACTGAGCCGGTTGCTTTTGCTTATTATTATTATTTCATCATATTATTTTCTAAATTTTGTGTTTCCTACTTAACCCTTAGTACTTAAATCACATTGAATAAATAAATTGTATGATGATGTTTGCTGATCCATAAGTATTTCACATTAGGTACCCAGACTTTAAAAAAAGAAATAGTCTTATATCGTTCTCCAAGGTACAATCTATGTCTTTACCAAAACACATCAAGATTGGTTCAGCGATGAGAGAGAGTTAAGGTTAATTCGATGAGTTATATGAGAATGGTAATAAAGGAGCAACACATTTTCGCATTTATTACATTGTAGTTTTGGCAAATCAATAATTCGGCAAAGCTTCACAGAAAATGAGAAAATTCAGCACTCTGCACTCTCAACACGATGTTCCTCAGGACTGCATTATAACAGAACTACAACATCACTACTACGGAACTCTAAAAATGACGGAACACTTTGTTATTTCAAAGAACAATGCTAAGCTTGATTTAACACGCCGCAATACGTTTAATTTCGTGGATTTATGTATTTTATGATCAATTATTCAATTTTTTCAATGTCTACTATTTGTACAACAACAAATTACGATTTTCAACCCCTTCCAGGGTAAAATACAAAAAAATGCTAAAACTTTGGAGGCCATAAAACGCAATTAATGATTTTAAAAAAGTGAATATAAAAATAGATATTTAGTAAAAAATACTTCAGTGCCGTATTCTAGCTCCATCTTGCGAAATACAAATAAACTAAGAAATGCGTGTGTGCCTTATTTTGTGTGAAGAAAAGGTTTTTGAATTTTTAAAACAAATTAAAAACTCGTTTCTCGGTTTTGGTATCGTGAAAGTATAGATTTACAACTTAAAAAATCATTTATTTCGAAATCACAGACATTCACTTCAGTTATATTTATGTGTATTTGAATTACTGTAAATTTGCAAAAAAAATAAGTACTCGCTTTGGCTCCACCTCGCAAAATATAAAAAAAACTAAGAAATGTATGTACGTATGCCTCAATTTGTGTGAAGAAAAGGTTTTTGTATGTTTAAAATAAATCGACTCATATTTTATTTTCTCGCTTTGTTATGTAACCCTAAAAAATTTCCTATAATTTAAGTTGAAGACTCGATATTGGAGTAAAGTCCTATTGAAATCCGTTCAGTAGCTTCAGAGATTAATGAAGACAAACAAACAGACAAACAAAAATTAAAAACTCATTTTTCGGTTTTGATATCGTGCTAGTAACGATTTATAACATGAAAAATGCAGTTATTTCGAAATCACAGACAGACATACTAATTATATTATATATTAAAGGTGTATGTATTAAAGGCGTTGGCGTGAATCAACACATACAGAGCCATCTAGTTGCCAAGATAGTAATCGATTATTTATTGGATATCGGTTACTCATACAGACTTAATTTGCGTTTTTCTACCACTTCCCAGTTGAAATTTATAAAATGCTGAAATTATATTGGAGGTCATAGATACGCAAACAATATGCTTTTAAAAACAAAATACAAAAATAGATATCCACTCAGTAATAGGGATTTGAATTAATGAAAAAAATAACCTTTGAATGCATTTTATGGCCTTTCGATGCAATATAAGTAAAATCTAAGAAATGCATGTATAACTCTTTTTGTACGGAGAATACGTTTTTAATAGTTTAAAACAAATCAGCTGATATTTTTTTATTTTTCCATACAAACCATCCCTAAGGAACCCTTTAGTCTGGAACCCTAAAAAATTGCTTAGTTGTTAAGTTGAACACTTTGCAATATCCTAGAAAAGTGTTGTTAAAATTCGTTCAGTGGTTTCGGAGATTAGCGGAGACAAACAAACAGACAGACAGACAAAAATTTTAAAAACTCATTTTTCGGTGTTGGTATCGTGCAAGTAACGATTTGCAACTTGAAAAAATCATTTATCTCGAAATCACAGACAGACTCTTCAATTTTATTAATATGTATAGATTAATTTTAAAAATTAAATATTTATTTTAAATATCTTATTTACTTTTTCTTTATAATATTTCTTATATGACATCCTCTGCATTGGACAAGCGTTGTAGGATAAAGAGCTCCGACCCTGGACCTTCGATGGAGATTCATGGCCTCACTGACATATGTATTAATAAAATTTAAATGTCTGTCTGTAATTTCAAAATAACTCTTTCCTCAAGTGCTTATAGTTAATTAAGATATTTTCACGATAATAAAACACATTTTTTTATTTTTGTCTGTGTGTCATTACAATTTTTGGAACGTCTGAACGGATTTTTATGGGACTTACTGGAAGATAGAGGTGGTTATAGGGCAACATAAGAGACCCTCAAACTTCTAATATTGCGAATCCTCACTGGTACAAGTGATACTTAATTCCTTTGCGCAAGTTATTTGTGTATTGTCTTTAAAAAAATAAGTTTTAAACTGGAACTAAAAAAGTTCATTTAAAAAAGTCAGCTAGCTCTCTCAATTGATTTCAGAAGTAAGGAAGTTCTTTTCATTCGATTTTATTCGCCAGATGCTTATAAAATTGATAAATATTGAGCGCCCTTTTGAAGTAGCCTATGTAGAAATTGTAGAACTGGGGCAGTTTGTTATAGTCTGCGTTATCAACCCCCTCTGGTGATTTTACTATTTTTGAAGATACATTGGAGGACATACTTAAACAGCTATGTGTTTCTAGAAAAGGATTACTTAGTGATTATGTAGCGATTTTAACGCACATATTTTATTAGATACTTCGATGGCTACTAGGCTACTAAGCTTGTTTTAATGCTTTAATTTAAACCCATTATTCAACGAGCCAAGCAGAATAACTGAAACTACAGCTACATATTTAGATAATATTTTTTGCAATTGCGAAATCTTAGATATAGAGATATTCAGAAGTTGAGGTCAGACCACTTACTGAATCTTACACATCAAAAGATTTCGGTGTATAATTCTGTCGATAAGAAAAAACAATTATTAAAATGTACACCAGTAACTAAAAATAAAATTTCAACTTTTAAAGAAAAAAACATTTAAAATTACATACGTAGTTATCGTCACAACTCACAACAAAGTCATCCTATTAAAATATACAGGGTGAATTTTTCAAGTGTGCCTGGATGGCCAAATCCGAAACTATGAGGAAATGCGAAAAATGCTCAAAGGAGTCTCGGGGCCAATTTTGATGAAAACTAATAATAATAATAATAATAATAATAATAATAATAATTTTTTTTTTATTTCAAGAAACTCAGTCTCATTTGTTAGTACTGCTTAATCTAAATTGTGTTAGTAATCTTAAAACTAAAACTAAAAACTAAATTAACTTAAATATCAACTGCTGGGGGCATGCAGCCCACAGCAGTGCGTCATATAGGGACAGTCCAGCCTGCCCGCTATCATTCTCAGGATGCTGTTGTGGCTGGCACGCACCCGCCGCACAAGCGACGCTGCTCGCAGCCTCATCGTGGCCCAGAAGCAAGGCACACGAGCCTCCGCGAACATGCCAGATGCACTGCAGGAGCGGGGCAGCCCCATCAGCACCCTGAATGCATTATTATACTGAACGCGAAGGGCTCCATAGGCTCGTTGTGTATAACTCCTCCACAGGCTGCAAGTGTAGAAGGTGGTACAGAATGCTCTGAATAGTGTCAGCTTCACATCTTTTGAGCAGCTAGCAAACCTGCGGGCAATCATATTAGCTCTGACCGATAGAGCCCTTCGCTCCCGTTCAATGTCCACATTGTCCTTGAGGTCACTGGTTACTATGTGACCCAAATACTTAAATTTGTCAACTCTTTCTAGAGGAACGGAGTTCAGTTGTATAGTGGGCACATCCGTGTATCCGCCTTTCTTGACCTCAAAAACCATGTACTGACTTTTCCGGGCGTTATATACTAAGCCATGTCTTGCAGCGTACTCTTCACACACCTTCAACAGCTGTCTAAGACCACAGACCGAGGCACTCAGCAGCACCATGTCATCAGCATAGCTTAAATTATTTAAGCAAACCCCATCAATATGACAACCGACACGCATGCTGCTGAGCTCCTCGATCAGCTCATTGACATATAGGTTGAAGAGAGAAGGAGAGCTTAACCCACCCTGCCTCACTCCGCACTCCAACCCATACGGTTCTGATAATATCCCTGCCCATCTCACGCTGTTGACCTGGTTCCCATACCAGAACTTGAAAATATTAATGAGCTCATGGGGTAGCCTTATGGATTCTAGCTTCCTCCATAGTGTGTCATAGGATACCAGGTCAAAGGCCTTTGATAGATCAAGGAAACAGGCATAGACAGCTGTCTTTCGCCTCCGATAGTACTCAACCGTATGCTTAAGACTCAATATAGCACTGTCAGTGGACAGTCCAGGTCTAAACCCAAACTGGTTATCATGGAGTCTTAGATGTTTATTTAATTGAGTATTAAGCATGCAATCAAGCACCTTTGCACATATGGTCGCAAGCGAGATAGGCCTGTAGTTGTGCCGGTCGGAAAGGTCTCCAGTTTTGTTCTTAACGACAGGCACCACCACAGTCCTCATAAGGTCTGGAGGGAGGTATCCATGGCCAATACATAAGGTATAAAACATAGCCAAAACTTTTGATATATGGTGACCACCATATCGCAGGTGCTCAACACTGAGACCATCATGACCAGGTGATTTCCCCCCAGATATTGACTTAATAGCTTCTCTAACCTGTTCTTCTGAGAAGCTGGAAAATTTCCCATCTAAAAAGACCTCAGTGTTGTGCTCAGACTTAGACTGCCCCAATGGAGACTTTACTATAAAGTGATTTCTAAACATATTGGCTATTAGTTTCGGATCACTTTCCCCATCTACACTTACTGGAGGGCCAGGCCGAACATTCATTCTATTTGTAGTTTTCCAGAATGACCGAAAATCTTTACTAGAGTGCTGTGATGCCAGTATGTCCTGCTTTATTTGGTGTTGATGGTTTTGACACCATTTTAATTTAGACTTAAATACTCTCCGGCTCTCACACATTTCATTATACTCAGTACCAACTGAAGGTTTTCCAAACCACACCCATAAATGAAATTTCCGCCTAAACTGCATCATTTGATTTTTTAAAAATTAATTAATCAATCAAATTAGGCAAGAAATCGAATCCGTTGAATTTGAAAAAATACTCATCCTGTATTATTACACCATCCGATAGTGTTGCTAGCAAGGATCGAATTCTGGGAAGCAATGGCGTGATTGAGGAACAAGCATCCAAACATCTTCACAAATCTCACATTTATAATATTAATAGCTTGATGAAGACTGTAATGAATCGCTAATTTGTAAGGCGTCCTGGTGACAGTCTAATGGCCACTTCCAATCAGATAAACCCCTTCCCCTATATTTATTAGTTTGCCCTTCAATAAAATCATTGAATCATTACTCAGTTCAAGTACCGATAAAAGATCCGATTACGACCCTTTATTAAATAATTGTAACTTGACGAGTTTTCTTTACAGATCAAAATTACCGCTTTCAACATAAGGTGGTAATATAAATAAATATTAGCAATCCACAGGCCCCGAGGTCCAGCGGGCCCCAAAGCGAGATAACATATAACAAAGGAGTGTTTTGAATAATTTTAATGAGAATTTTATTTGTGTTCCGGCCTCGTCGCGGCCGCTCATTCATTAATACGTTACTTTACGATTATAGCGGTCTGACTGCCCCGTGTTACTGGGGATTTAGTACTTAGATCTACTAGGTAGGTACTTAAAGTTACAAGGGCATGAATAATACAGTAAAGTAATTATCTTTGTAAAAGAACCAACCGTCAACTGGTTACGTGCAAAGATTACCTGCAGGGTTTGGACAAAATTAAATCGAATTTAGGAAGGGCGAATATCGGTATTCCTCACCAATAAAATATGGTTTATGTTCTTCTCTGAATTACTCCAGCAAGATTAGTAACGCAGGGATGACGTATGTGTTATTGAAAATAATATTATCCTGGTATGACATTGTGCCGACAATAACTTTGGCCCCTTCAGACGCCACCCTGTTTCTCTCAAACTTGTCCAGATAAATAACATCTAAAGCGGAAGTGGTGATGGTGTGGTCCGTTCGAGTGGTATGTTAAACGACCTCGTATTGTTCATAAAACGGCCAAGCAGAGCGACACAGTAAAAGCGGTGGATCTATAAAAGGGGCCATATTTTCCTTCGACATACCGCATAGATATCGCGAGCTTTTGTCGTATATTTATAGCTGGTTTCCATTCAACTACGGCGTTTGCGTAAAATACTTGTGTTGTGAGTTGAATCCTGCTTGCGTCAGGTTATGGACCAAGTTAATGAACTGTCAGGTTTACTCAGATTTAGCATAAAATTAATGCTGTATTAAGACGTTCGTTGCGTCTACATTCTGAAGAATATACTCACCGGAACAGTAAAGAACTCGCAGAGATTTTATTGTTATGTAAATTATTATCAGTGATACAACAGTTTTTAGATAACCTAAAATCATTAAAAGTATAATAAATAATTCTAGCCGCAGTTTCCAAGCGAAACCCAACCGATCGGGTAGATGATGGTTCACGCTTCAGCAATTTCACAAACGTCACGTATTCAGTGTGTTGTGTTTTATCGTATCGTATGTTGCAATGGAAACCAACATACAAAGTCTCGGAGCAATATTGTCGGCCGTAAAAATCCTAATATTATTACTATTTTTTACGGCCCGTCAGTGGGGTGGGAATGATTGCATGTTCCGTCAGATGCTCGGAGTTGAGGGTTACCTCGACCCTGAAAAACAGATCAAACTCATGACGTCTACTGAAACCGAAACCGCTTCTAGAAATATGAAAATTTCACAGCTGTGCTTTGTGAGAATTAAAGGTTTTGGAAAAAAAGGAAAAAAGAGTAAAACTCGTTAACCTGGGTACCTTTTGTAATTTCAGTCGTTAGTAAAATTTATAATGGAAGTTCCACGCGGCTGTTACTTCCTGAGAGCTCCTAACTATCATTAAAATAATTGTTTTTGTAGGTTTAAACTTTCTTAACTTTTTGAAGTTTCTGATATTGACATAACTATTTCTTATCCATGTAACGTGAGGGGGTACCTGAGTACTTTATAATATTTAATTCAGATGTAGCATAGTTTTTCATGAATAATAACTCTGCGAACCCTTTCAATCTTACTATTCTCTCTTGGGACTCCTATGGTAATGTTTATAATAATATATTGAATATAGAGAATATTCAAAGAATATTCTTTGTTGTTGTGTTGAATTTTCAAACTCTGCATTTTTGATAGTAAATTTGTAACTTACTCAAGGTCTTCTTACTTTCCTTCTTGATAGAAACACGTCGAGGAGTCGTGCAATAGGATTTATCAAGCCTTCCTGTTTGGCCTCCTTCCTCGTAGCTTAAATTGAATAGATCCAAACATTATACAGGCGATCTCATTGCATGATTTGTTTCGTTGCCGATTATAAAGTTTCAAGTTTTGGTATTGTTTATAGACTAGTGGAATTGAGTTGAATTTTTTTTACCAATTATAATTAAACTACATTGAATAAGACCGTGATTTTCAGGGTTTTTTCAATTACAAGAACACTGAAGCGAATGTAACAAAACCGTACTCGATAAGTAAGTTTTTCGGATATTTTATTTGTTTTATACTAGGATTCGTATTGGGGCGGCTTATGCCGCGTTTCCATGCTTGCCAAGGCTCGGCAAGCGTCCACAAGCTCCAAGCGTCCACAAATCTCGCTTGGAATTTGGAAGTCGTTTACACGCTTGTGAATGCGTCAGTGTGCTACGTACATCCAAACGTGGCGGACCGGAACTTGTATCGGCTATTACGTTTGGTTTAACCTACTTTTATTTCAAATACAAGCAAAGTAAAACAAAAGTAAGGAAAGCCCGACGACCACAAAGATGGTGGATGATAAAGATTCATAGAAATATCTGGTAATATTCCAAAAACGATAAACTCTCTTCGTTCGACCAGCCTCTCATTTTGGAAATATACAATATGTGTTCGTCGCGAGATCACTGCGGCTACTAAGCGCGCGCCAACATGAGAACGCGGCGCAAGCACTTGCCGCAAGCGCCCTTTGATCTGTGTCCAAAAACCGACACTAGACCGGATCGGATACAAGCGTCCACAAGCTTATGCAAGCCAAGCCAAACACCCTCTATAAACGCTTGTGCTTGTGGACGCTTGCCGAGCCTTGGCAAGCGTGGAAACGCGGCATTAGAATATTAACCCCAATCCCACGCCGGATAGGTGTCCTAAAAGGCGACTAAATCCGGCACGCTGGTGGTAGGGCCCTTGGAGGGATTATATTGGTAATACCGCTTAAAACTTAACTTATACACATACATACTTCGTCACAGTCAAGTGGGTCATAATTCAAAGGACTGTATATGAATTTATCTTCAGAAACTCAAATAGTTTAAGTAGGTATGTACCTAGGTATGTATGTACCTGGGTACCTCGTCACCCAAATTATGCCCAAATTACAATGTTTTATATGTCACTCGCTTAAGGGTTAAAGGTACCCTTAATTTTATTGTAATATAATACTTTTTAAAATAGAAACCACAAATTATACAATACGTACAAGTTTATTGCTTCGAGTTGCTGTGTTGTAATGTAACTGGAATCAGGAAAATTGTGATGAATTTGGTCTAATCATCAATTTAATAATAATCATCATCTTTTTAAAAATAATACAACGACCTTGTGGACGAGCCAAGAAAGCCACAGTCATCAAACGTATTACAAGTCAAAGTTCGATGGTGGAAGGATACCGCGTGTTTAAATTCCAATCTATTCTCAAATTAACCGACAAAATAAATGAAACGGTTGTTCCGCACGCAATAAGATTTTGCCACTGCACACTGCAAACATTTATTGGAATCTGTGATATAGTTCTACTACCGAAAGCTGGCATGTTTAACCCAAAGACAAATTGTGCTTGTGATGTTTCATTGAAAATTATAGCAATGTATAAAATTATCATTTTTACACACACACACACACACACACACATAACTAATACTATTACTTCCACTAAAGCTTTTGAATTCCCATCCATCGATCCAACGAGATAATACGAGCGTCAGTAGAGCGTGTCCAATACCAAGCAAAGTGCTTTCGTCAGGGTTATATATGTTTGCCTTGGGTAGATTCCACCAAATGTCATATTATATCAGAGTTACCATTCTGATACACAGTAAACAAAACAATGATAAAGTCATTAGTATACAACATAAGAAATAACAGTAGTTAGGTCTGTGTTGTGCAGTTGTGCTACGTAAATCTTCTAAATGGTTCCCACACAGCAGTAGCTTCGCTTTGTGATTCGCAACACAAATTTTAGAAAACTAACTTTATGTACTTCTAGACTAGTTATATCATACGAATACACAAATTTTCTGAACTTTCAAATAACCCACACCCCGCTTGGATGACCCACATGGTCATTTTAAGTAATTCTGTGTGGTTAATAATAACGAAATTTTTCCTTGACGTTGTATTTCCTCTAAAAGGAAACTAACATGATTACTATCTGTCATTTGATGGGAAAAGCGCCACTCTTTGTTACACGTGAGTCCCGCCTGATGGGAGGGCTCGGGGCCCCGTGCGTAGCTTGCCGTATTGATTGACACACCCTTTTATTGTCCCTTTTTGATAAAGCTCTGTATTTTTCATGACGTTTTTGATGTTAGTATGTGCTTTAATCAATTATTTTCGCCCATCAATGTCGTTTGGGGAGAGAACAAACACTCGGTTTAGTTATTTCTGTATTTCGTGGTTCAGATAATATTATCGCAATATTACAGTGATCACAATTTTGAACCACAGTCTACCATATTTTATAAACTTAGTTTGTTTGAAGACATGTCTTAAGTAGACACGATTATTTTCCTTCATAGAAGCAAGATGTTTTCATTTCTATTGCGCATGTCCGACATATATTATTTACCTGTTTATGAAATGCTTGAAAGGTTCAATTAGTAATTCTGTTTGAGGTTGACTACAGCTAAAGTTATATGTCAGTGCCTCAGTAGAAAAATAAGACGAAGAAGAAGTTCTCAAAGCATATTTTCTTCATCAAAAAACGACAGAGTGCAGTCATGTTTACAGAGTATCCCCTCGAAAAACGTTTTGTTAAAAAAATTGTTGTTTCTCATGTTATAATGATTGATGCTTGAAGGCTCTACTTCCCAGGACTCTTGCACGTTGTTCTAATTTCACTTCTGTCTTCATTCTTCTCTTTTGTCGCTCAACACTTTCATGCTTTGAATATGCGATGTTTACACCAAGTCTGGTATGAACTTCAATCAGCGTAGCCCTACTTGTCAAAATATTTCACGGTAGGAATTGTACTATTTAACATAATAATATGCCTGCTTAGGTCATAAATCTACCAATCTTCACCTTCAATCGACACCTTCCTTCTTCGACGGTGATCAATCTCTCCATTTGCATTTTAATTGCCACTTCAATCGTGATTACCGGCAGTAAAATAAAATAGTCTTATAACATTAATCGTGTAACATGAACTTTACAAAAGTGACCCGAATTTTCGTGTATATCCCACCCCCCTCCCCCGTACGTAATTATACAGAAACACCAATAATACACTCGTAACTCTACTTAAGTACGTTCATAAACTACATTTACGGCACGAGCGACAAATACACGAGAATATTTAAAAATTCATCATTGTACGAACGTCACCACAAATTACTATCTCACGGGGAAGCTTTGCTACGAAAAGCGTCCTTTACTCTTCGACATACGACATAATTTTGTCACCGTCAAAACTTCGTGTGGTGAGACCGAGTTGGCCCTCCGAACACCCCCGGAGGCTTTTAACTGAAAACTCTATAATTAATTCAACCATAAACTTAGAACTAAAGCCGCAAACACACAATTTAAACTTAAGCGCACCTGATACGGTGTATGATTATAATTAAAAAGTTTGTAGCGCAATGTTGGTTGTTGGTTGTATGTTGTGTTATATGGCTGGCGAGTGATGGCTGTTGAGTTTGGAGAAGATATTTAGATAATAGGGATGTTGACTAATTTTAGGATTCAATTTTATTTAATAGATAGAACCTCAATATTCACGAAAAAAATATTATAAAAATAATAATCTTCAATTTAAAAACAAAAATTGGTAAATAAAAATCATTATCAAATTTCCCATCAAAAACGTCACGTGACGTCATTAAACGATATTCAATACTATCTGTCTACTAAGTTTGTTGAATTTCCATATAAAATTGTTCCAATGACGTCATATTCTCAAAATGGCGTTTGAGGTCACGTGACAGTGAGTACAATTTTTAACATTTTAAATTAATGATATTTAATTTATTGTGATTGATTTCAATAAAAGAATCATATTTTAGGCCTTTAAATGTTACCACTAATATTTTAGACATAAATTTATATTAATTTATAATTAGTGTCAACATCCCTATTATTGCAAGTTGCCAAGTATCTGTGACGTCAACAACAATAGAAACCGAAGACTACACTTGTAAGACTAATGAGTTCCATTAGAAAAAGTATTCACCTTGGGAGTTCCTTGCCGCTTCTTCTAAGAAAAATAAGAGGTATTTTAAGAATTTTAATAGAGTGATAGTAAAAATAATTTTTAAATAGTTATTTTATTTAAAATACGTGATCGTTTCTCGCACCGCGTTCCCGGTCGGAAACGAATTATAAGCCGTGTAATGGTCGGAAAACATCGGTGTCACCATTACCCTTCCCCCTCCCCTCTGCTAACGACACTCGCAGCCCTATCAGCCCTATGTACTCGTACTTAGTCGGATGCTAAGAGTCACGTTACTTAGAACACTTCTTAGCTGATTAACTTAAGTAATTGGATCCGTAATAAAATTAAAATAAAAACATGAGAGGTGTCAAGGGACACCCGGATGGAACGAAGTTCCTTTCGATTTAAGTATTGTTTTGTTGTACAGCGCCATCTCTGTAAAACTCTCTGAATCACTTCAAAAAAAGTGTCGTCATTCGTAAGAATCAAAAAGTGTTGTAATTTTCCGTCTAGCCCCCTTTCACAACGCGCGATAAGGCACTTCGTTCCAATTAACTGATTATTTCTACAGAGCTAACACTTCCTAGAGTTTAATACTGACACATTCAAATTCAACTTATCAAAGAAGAGAAGAAATGGAAAGAAAATTCATGAGCAATTTTTTTCATAAAACATTTTCATATTTTTTGTCATGTATGTAAAGTATTTATTCTGTTTTTGATAATTCGTTAGGTAGGTGGGTCAAACACAAAATCAATGACTCGTGAGGTCTTAAAAATGAAACATGTTATATTGTTTTGAAAATCAGCCTTTAATTGTAAAGTAATATCTAGCTTTTCTTAATCATATTGACATAGATCAGTCTTTCATATTTTCTCGGAAAATCACAATTGTATTTTTTTATGGCCACAGAAAAGATCTAATTGTCTACAGGTAATAACATTATCCTCACTTTAGTAATCAATCAACTATAATTTGTTTACAGAACTTGGACAAAACTGCTGAAAATATGCGTTACATAACATCAAAGTCAAAAAATTATGAAAAATTAAATTATTTTAGATAATAAAAAATAATTCACAATTGTCCACAGATTGGATAACTTTCCTGTAGAAATTTTACAGTAAAGAACTAAACGTCTACAGAAAATAACATAATCCTCATTTACGTTAAGTTTTTATAGGGAAACATTGTAAAAAAAACCGTAAAAGTGCATAATCATGCAATTGTTAGTGTGGGGTATAGGTGGAGCCAGAAAGTTTAAAATTCTTTCATCATATAAGTACATATATCAATTTGGTAAGCCTAAAGCAAAAAAATAGCATTAAAAAAGTGTCTGGTATAAAATCTTATCTCTTTGGCGTAATTAACGTACGTTTTTAAGACTATTATAACAAGGGAAAATAATAAAACAGACTTTTTAAGAGAGGTAAAAAATAATTTTAGTAACAAAAGAGAGGTTTTGCATCTCTTCTGTAGACAAATGTATTTCCTGTAGACACACGCATGCACAGAAAAGACGTCCACAGGAGAGATTTCGTTTAAAAAATATAAGATGGCGGACAATGCGTCAAGGCTAGCATGAAAGCATAATCAAACTTGTAAACCTATCTCTAATTGTCATAGAACTTCGCGGTCTATATATTTATTTAGTTAGTATTTACCAATTTACGCAAAATACAGGAAAGATCTTCAAAACTCGACCAAAATCTCGTGTATCCTTTTAAATTGATATTTTTCACTAACACAGACGCCATTACTCAGAATTATGGACGAACGAATGACAGCTGAAGCAGAAATGCCAACATAATAAAATTTATTTTTTGGCTGCGTTCAGAATACTTAAAAAATTTGGCTTTGTATGTGTCCACAGGAGAAGACTGCAAATATTGTAACAATATGTTTATAGGTCTTAACTAATAATCATGTAATGGTAATTTATTGACCTTTCATATCTGAGAAGCTGTGTCATTTTTACGTCTATAAATAATGATTATAATATAATTGCCTTTGGGAAATATTTTTTTATATCTTTTAAAGTGAACGGCTATGTATCCGAACTGTCTACAGGAGAATACATTTTGATACTACGTAGGCCAAAGAAAATTTTTATTTTACCATAAAGAGTAAAAATAGTTAAATCTCGTATAATCATGATGCAGTGTATAAGTATAAAATAACAGGTACTTTTAAAAGGAGAACATAAGGACTCCATGTAGGCTGAACCATTTTTTTTTCGTTTTTGTGTTTGACCCAGGTACGTTCTGAATGGTAAAATATAGTCATTGCATTTTGGAATCTATGACCAACTTTTAAGACAACTATGATGCTTTTTCAATACAAAAACAGAGTTCATTGACTACAACGCTAACCAAACTTCCTTAAACCTATTAGACTATTTAGGGCTCGTGACAGATCTTTCACTTGATACCACACGTAAGCAATACGCTACGTGACTCTTCCATTTGTAACCATCTTTGGCAGACATACGAACATCAACAATGTTAGCTAAAATGACCTTTAAACCAATGCAATAAGGCGTTCAGGGACTTAGTGCGAAGGTCAGGTTGTATTTTGGCGTGACAAATGGTCCTTACATGAGCGGAATTTTAAGGAGTACTATGGTACGCAAATAACCGTCGGTCAGTTTGGCCAGTCGCGTGACGGAAACGCGCCCTCGGGAGATGTTTACTTTTATGAGTCTATAAACATTCAAAAATACTGCACACAAATCACACACGCCGTATATGGGAGTGAAGTGAACAAAGGGGGCACAATAATTTGTAGTGGTGTAATTTCATTACATGAAGTGCTCATGGCCCCACAGAGACGGTCATGCGGTATTAGCGGGATCAATACAATAAAACACGATTTTCGTCTACTCTACATTTGTTTTAAGTACTTTCAGATGTAAATTGGTAAACAAACTTCTTGAAAAATCCAGAGGTTTTCCAAGGCAATATCCCTGCTGGTGTTGCATCTTGCTGAATGTGTGACGAGATTGTCCCTCCATCTCCTCTCTCGGAAGTCATCGGTCTCATAACCCAGATTAATCTTTAAAGTACTCGTGCATCGTGGCTGCTCTGAACCACCTTATCAGAATATTCATCGTATATGACTTCAACCTGTTATTGGCAAACTACTGGGCACGGGTCTCTGCTCTTGAGGAGGCCTAGAGCAGACTCCACCACGCTGCTCCAGTGCGGATTGGTGGAGGGGTTAGTGACTAACCCAAGTGTAGATGAAGGACGCCGACATGGCTTAACGACTAGTATCTTATGATAACAACCGGGATCAACGGCGTTTGTTGCCCTACGAAGCATGGCAACGCTCCAAAGTTTTTGCTACTAACGGTCACACATCCAAGTACTGACCACGCTCGCTGTTGCTTAACTTTGTCGATTAGTTAGGGTTGACACAGTCGCTGGGCTATGAGCTGGTAATGTTTTGCTCTTAATATTTTCCTGTGCCATTCCCGTGTGGTGTCGTGTTGAAGTTTTAGTAGAGGGCAGGTTCTTAGCTTCTTTTGTAGATGGCAACACTTCAGCACATTTCAACACTAAAGGTCGTAGCTCATTTATACGACACTGATCCCACACCGCAACTGCACAACACCGCCTGTAAAGCAAGCAGACAACTCGCTGTCTCCGTGCCTATTGCTAGCAGGCTACACGCTTCCCCGCGCCTACAGCTAGCAGGCTACACGCGGACCCTGCGCCTTTCACACGTATGCGACGGAGCCAGTTGCGACCTCCATCCACCCGCGCACGTACGCCGTCCGTTAGCGGGCTTCAAGCCAGCAGCCGCCGTGCTCAAAGCATGCGGGCCGCTCGCTTAAGTGTGCGGTACGCCAGATGTTAACTATTGAGGGGCAAGGTTGCGGTTAGCTTGCTTCCCGCGCGCGGCCTGCTAATTTTTGTTGTTACTGTAAAGTGCACCTACAGAGCACGATTTTAAGTCTATATTTGAATTCTCATACTTCGGTTGGGTGGGAGCGGTGTCGTTTTAATGAGCTACGACCTTAAAGCCTATTTTCTCCTGTAACAGCTAGAGGCTTGAAAATAGTACAATAATCCATCCATCCATCCATCCATCAGCCCTTGGAGGTCCACTGCTGGACATAGGCCTCCCCTAACTTGCGCCACTCTGACCGGTCCTGAGCCTTCTGAATCCAGCGGACGCCCGCTGTCCTCTTCAGGTCGTCGGTCCATCTTGTCGGGGGGCGTCCTGTACTTCGCTTTCCGAGACGCGGGCGCCATTCGAGGACCTTTCTTCCCCAACGGTTATCGGTCCTTCGCACTATGTGGCCAGCCCATTGCCACTTCAGCCGGCTAATTCTTTGAGCTATGTCGGTCACCCTTGTTCGTCTACGGATCTCCTCGTTTCTGATACGATCACGTAGAGAAATACCGAGCATAGCCCTCTCCATAGCCCGCTGTGCTACCCTGAGCTTGTGGATTAGGCCAATAGTGAAGCACCACGTCTCGGATCCGTATGTCATCACTGGCAACACACACTGCTCGAACACCTTCGACTTCAGGCACTGAGGTAGTGTTTTGGACGACAAGATATGACGCAGTTTCCCGAACGCAGCCCATCCGAGTTGGATTCTACGAGTGACTTCTTTCTCGAAGTTGGACTTACCCATCTGGATCACTTGTCCCAGGTAATTGTATTCGTCTACAACTTCGAGAGCAGCGCCGTCAACAACAACCGGTACGGGTGTGACATGGACATTCGACATGATTTTCGTCTTGTCCATGTTCATCTTAAGACCCACCCGTTGTGAGGCGCTGTTCAAGTCCCCGAGCATTGTACCTAGTTCCTCCAGGGATCCTGCCAGGATGACTATATCATCGGCATATCGCAGGTGTGTGATGTATTCGCCATTGATGTTAATGCCACGTCGTTTCCACTCCATCAGCTTGAACACATCTTCCAATGCAGCGGTGAACAGTTTTGGGGATATAACGTCCCCTTGCCTGACACCTCTCTGCAATTGGATGGGGTTCGTGGCTGTGTCGTGTACTTTGACGGACATGGTGGCTGATGAGTACAAATACTTCAACACCTCGATATACCGGTAGTCGATCCGGCACCGCTGAAGAGAATTTAGTACTGCCCAGGTCTCGATAGAATCAAAGGTACAATAATATCATGCTGGAAAATACAAACAAAATATTTTACCGGTAAACAAGGCAAGTAATACATAGGAGTATCTTGGGTGGAGGTAGGGACGAATCTTTTAACCATTCATTATTCGCTGTAATGACTATCAGTGGGCAGAGAAGATAAGGTGATAAGCTTCACTATATTCATATGACGGTATTTATATGCCGAAAACGTTGTCCAATATCGTAATGGAAAGTTCCATTATACGGAAATATTTCCGGACACAATAGATAGATAGCCTCCGGAGAGTAATCAAGGAACAGCCTTAGTGGATAGTATTACCAGTATAACCCTATTAACCAATTAAAATGTATGTAAGGACCTGTCTAATATGAAAATTAAAAGCAATATCCTAATGGATTATGTTATGTGATATGTCCATGTATGACCATTATTTCAACAAAGGTAAATTATGGTTTATCTTCGAAGCTGTAATAGATTTATAGATGGTTTAATTGAACTAATAATATGTATTACTTAGAAAACTTTTCATTCGGTTATATTTTTTCAAAATGTTTGTTACCTTATCCTTACCATCCTTATACCAAATCGGTTGAGTTGGAAAATTCTTTTTTTATTTGGATAATAGTTACTATGTAGAAATTTTACTTCAATTGTTGATAACTTGACTATATCTAGTTTCAAATATTACAAAACTCGGTGAGCCCCTTGCCTACCGCACCGTATGCATGGCCCCGGGGGGCTTCGGGCAGATTACCCCTCCAACATCCCAAAGGCCTGCACTGGATCATTTCTCGTTGTATCTAAGACAAAGGCAATCTTCGCCTTTTTGTAACTGTTTTATTTTCCAATTTGTATTCCCTCAAGCTCCGTTTACTCCTTGACCTAATTTCCCATTTCCTTGTTCTGACGTCAGATCAAAAAATATATAGGAAAACATGACGTGGACCCGTTGCTATGCTCTCAGAGAAAGATCTCTGTGATGTATTTTTTTAATTATTTACGTATAAATATTTCATCGCGAGAGCCGAGCAAAACAACACTTCATTAATAATTCATGGTTATGATATTTTTTCCCTAATTTGTTATGTTTGATCTGCAGTGCTGATGATACACGAAACGTCAGTGTGTTCGTATTATTTTGTAGTGAGTTATTTTGTATAATACAAGTTATTTTGCAGCTTACACGAATGTCCTTGACATAATTAGTCACTGTGGAGTCTTATTGGAATTCCTTTCCTTCTATATAACCGACAACATAAAGGTTCTTTCCGAGTGTAAGATACGATTGACTGAAAGTATGATTATGTATACTTTTTAGATTTTTAGAATTGCGTAGTCAAAACGAAACCCATATAGCTTGGTCATGTCCGTTCATCCGCGGCGTAGCCTAGGAAGCTGTAATTTGTGGATATAATTACCTACATTTATGTAAATAGCTGAAAAAAGAGCCCCCCGATGGTGAGGTTCTCCCTCGCTACCGTCCGCCAAGGGCATCATAGGTATCACCGATGCATTGCCGGTCAAAAAGAAAATATAATATTTCAAGAAAAAAAGAACTACGAGTAGCTCAATAAAAAGAGCTGGAAAACGAGTCATTTGGCGGCTGACTTCAGCAAGAAGGTGATGACTGATGAGATGGCAGCACTGGAAGCTAGCAAGGCAGGTTACAAAGGCAAGATACAAATGCTAGTATCTACCTAAAAATATAAATGAACTCATAAAATAATATCATATATTTTGAAGACGTTAAATTAAATTATTTAATTATTACCATGTAATTGTAAACGTAACAAGACGGTTGTTACGTTTTTGTAATTAACAAATATTTTTGCCACCCCATGGAGGCTGTCGGTAACTCAGTTTTAACAAAACACCCCTCGAGCACCGTGAATCGAAGTAAATATTATTTGAACGAAAATAGAATGAACGGGGAGCTGAATTAGCGCACTCGGTTCACTGAGCCGCCCCGAGAGAGATTGTAATACGCTTTTGTCTATTAAATACTGATTATTTATTGTTATAATATTGCAGAATACCTACCTACAACTACTCAAATGAGATATTAAAAAAAACATACAGAACCGTAAAAATTCTTTCAATTGGGTTTCACATGAAATTTTAGGTAGATATTTTTTGGTTCTACCAAAATTTCGGAAAAGAAATTTTGGAAGCACCTTGGTGGAAATTTAATGCAGGAGAAGAAAATGTATCACAAGAAATACCAAGAAAATAGACCCTGTCTTATTCCTGATCGAATTCGGCGTTTATTTTGTCAGTTCATTTAACTTCTCAATTATTGTAGCTTACTAACGTAACTGTTAATACAAAAATAAGTTTACTGCCTATTACCTAGATTAAAAAAGTTCATAGTTAGCACGATCCATCCAGAATATATCATGCTAATTAAATGAAAACAACTTAGAAAATACTGCCTAGATTAAAAAAGTTCATAGTTAGCACGATCCATCCAGAATATATCATGCTAATTAAATGAAAACAACTTAGAAAATACTACCTAGATTAAAAAAGTTCATAGTTAGCACGATCCATCCAGAATATATCATGCTAATTAAATGAAAACAACTTAGAAAATACTACCTAGATTAAAAAAGTTCATAGTTAGCACGATCCATCCAGAATATATCATGCTAATTAAATGAAAACAACTTAAAAAATACTACCTAGATTAAAAAAGTTCATAGTTAGCACGATCCATCCAGAATATATCATGCTAATTAAATGAAAACAACTTAGAAAATACTACCTAGATTAAAAAAGTTCATAGTTAGCACGATCCATCCAGAATATATCATGCTAATTAAATGAAAACAACTTAGAAAATACGTCCTCATTTTCTTTTCCGTGAAATGAATGAACGAAGTATTAACTCATTTTAAAGCTCGCTCCAGCGGGCTGGAATGAGCTTTCAGGAAAGCTTTTGTACTTTTATTTCAGGATCCCTACGGCCCGTAGAGACAAGTTTAACTTAATACATTTTCTGTTAACATAAAAACTTCGACGCACCGGGATGTTAATTTTATTCTATTGTTCTGTCAGTTCGTTTAAGGATACTGGCTCGATATTATTATATTATCTTCTTTGTTTAATCTGCTACGAGCTTGATACTTTATTCATTATAATTTTATCAAGTTGTTTTATGATGTCGGGAAAAATACTGGACAAAACTTTTATTGTTTAAATTTTGATAATTAATCCTACTCTATTAAATTTTCAGCAATTTTATTAGAAGGTAGTTGTGTGGCCTCAATACTTTTTTGATGTAAATGGCCAACACGAGCAGACAAACCATTGGATAAGTGGTTGTTCGCGCCGATAGTGGCATTGCATTGCTCTATCCCCTCATTTACACTCATGACTCGCGGAGTGTCTCGTCACGGTACAAACACAAGTATAATACCATTCGGTAAGAAGTTGTACCACCATCATCTTCATAAGAGTAATCTTTTTTTAGCGCGCTGATTAGGTGCTGACCTGGGTCTATCCACTGAGACGAACGCGATTGTTGCACAAGATACACTTTTCATCGCAGGTAACAATTCGATTTAAATAAAATTCGCTCGTGTCTATACCGATTCAGTAGTGCTATGCATGTGGCACCCACTTACCTAGCTCTTGACTTACTTAGCTTACTTAGCTTCCGATTTGACGCAAATGCTTCAATGTTGTTTTGACACTAATTCAAAAGCCCGCAGCAAACTCAGCTGTAGATTGATTTGGATCCGCTTCCACTATTGCCTTCAATTCGTCGTTGTCAACAATTGTTACCGGCCGACCGCGAGACTCGTTCTTCAACTCAGAATTTCCAGATTTAAAGCGATTGACCCAATAATGTACCGTGTATGCAAGCAGTGTTAGGCACGTACACGTCATTAATGTTTTGTGTTAATATTCAAAAATTTTACGAATTTTCAGTTTATTCATGGCGCCAAAAACTACCACAATTTTATAAAAACAAAACACTATCTTAACCCTTATGTGAGTGACGAGGTACCCGGGTACCTTTTGCAATTTCAATCGTTTATAAAATGTATAATAGGTGTGCCACGTGGCTGTAACTTCCTGAGAGCTCCTAACTAGCATTAAAATTATTGTTTTTGTAGGTTTAAACTTTCTTAACTTTTTGAAGTTTCTGATATTGACAAAACTATTTCTTACCCACGTAACCGAGTGACGAGGTACCTGGGTACCTTATAATGTTTAATTAATATTTAACATAGTTTTTCATAAATAAATTAAAGCAGTAAAATTTAATTGTTACTGAATATTATATTTATTACTTGTAAATAAAAAAAAACTATGATTTACAGTTAATTTTATGCCCATTGATGGCATTAGATACAGTTATTGAAGGTTCATAACAAACTGGCCTGAAATGATATCTGACACAATATTTTCGAATTTTTCTTTGCTTTTTATTGATTATATTGAGTTCTCTGCAAGTGATTCAAATACCTACAACATAAAGGTACGATTAGACCTTCGTGTTGGTAAATTTGAAGGCTCTGGAGCTGACTCAGGTCGTTGCGACTGTAATTCATGTCCAGGTACGTCTTGTATTGCAGATCTCACGAGTAATTACGATATTATTGTAAAATTTTATCTCTTTCTTCTATGTTAGTTTGATATAATTGAAGGCTTAACTCCTTGAGAAACTTTCTTCTTCTGTCAGTCAATGAAAGTGTAGGATTATCCTCCATATGAATAATATACGCCGCCAGAGCAGCAATTGAAGAAAAGCACTAAAGGCCATTGATTTGTCTTGTTTAGCCGTTTATTCTATCGTATCGTCTCTGCAATGCTTTTACCTGAATTAGGGAGCTCTGTATCATGTGGAACTTCAGCTCAGCATCTTAGCATCATCTGAGCAGATATGATGTTCTTCATTATCAGAAAGTACAAAATATTTTTCTAGTTTCTTCAGAATTATACCTACTGCTGAACAATATTACGTGGGAAAGTATTGTTTCGTTATCCGTGTTTAAAATAATTAGGATTAATACAAACAAAACACGATGTAAACTCTTCGTAACTGTCTGTACCAAACTAAGTTTAATAGAAATATGTTTGTTTACCTTTAACTTTATCTTAATTTTTAACCACTTTAAACTTAACTTATACACATAAATACTTCGTCACAGTAAAGTGGGTCATAAATTAAAGAACTCTAGTGTGAATTTCTCTTCAGAAACTCAAATAGATTAAGTAGGTACCCGGGTACCTCGTCACCCAATTGCGGTGTTTTATTTGTCACTCACATAAGGGTTAAAAGAAATGACTGAATTTGAAATTAAAATAACACGGTAAATACAGCTTTCGAATAAAATTTATTTGAATTTCAAATTGCGCGCCAATCCACAGATAAATAAATCTTAAAATGCAGGTTATAAAATCTCCAATTGTTAGGCAAGGGATATTATAGTGTAGACGAGTATTTAAATGACAAAGACGCATGGAAATGACCAGCTCTGCAACCAGTTCCGCTCAGAATAGTAAATACTTTTGTATTATTATCTTTTTTGTAATATTTTTTTAAAAGATGTGCTGAGGAGTTTCTTTAGGCTTTTCTTCTCCTCCACGACAAAGCACCTTCCGAAAAGCCAAAAAATGACGTGCATAAGTGTATCAGTGATACCTATATGAATAAAATATTTTGACTTTTGACTTTGACTTTGACTTTGACCAATTTCATAGGTAAAGACTATAGATAACCGTAAAGACCTATTAATAATAGGATTAAAACGAGGCAAACCATTCCTTCGTTTTTTAAACTCCCAGCCTCCCTCCTCTCTTTCTGGCAAGCGCACTTTTATAAAGCGGAATCACTCGCATACCGCGGAGTTTGAAATGAGAAGAATAATAATTAAAAATGAAGTCTTCCCGTCGACCTCGAATGCAATACGCGCCCATTGACAAATAATTAATTAATTTACTCAGATATCCCCAATTCGTTAGTGTGCCTAATTATATTAAATTTACATTACAATTTTAAATAACGTACAATTAATTAGTCCGCATCTTTATACATATAAACCGCACCCCCCTTAAGCATTCGATTAGAAATTAATATCGCCACATTAGCGCTCCCGCTTAATAACTCTCGCTAACAACAGTAATACCTATTACTGTGAAGTGCAATAGTGAACCTCAACAATCATACCAACACCATAGAATCATGTGGGGCAAGAGTGCGCTATTTCTAGTTTAACCCATGGAAAATAGAAAATAACAAAAGAAATAAAAGAAATGTGAGTCAAATTGATAAAATATCTATTGTTGAACTTCTAACAATAACTAAAAATAAAGTACAATACAAATTAGTACACTTAACCCGAGGTAAGGGTAAATGTGTACAGTAATGTGGGTAAAAGTACGCAACAATATTTTTATACTAATTTGTGAGTAAGCAAATTGAGTTTATAGAAGGACAAAAACCAATTCTAACAAAACCTTAGGCAGCATTACATGTTTTGAAAGGCCTTGTGCCAAGAGTGTATTAGCCGCTTCAAGTTGATTTTTCGACGTAACACATCAATCTGGAGCTTTTCTTTTATATTTTCGAGGCATTTACAAAGAACCTGCTAAAACACAAAGATATTTTACACACTTACCGATTATTTATTGTTCAAAATGCCCAAATGATAAAATTAAAGGAGAATGCCCATAGCCAGTACTCTTAAAAAAATAATTGTGTCACAATGATTTTTGGACAAAAAATTTAATTAAAATATTTCAAGTATTTTACCGTATTTCCTAAAAAAATCCTTATTGGGAATAATTTTCTGAAATTAATGAGTAACTTTACTTCCGTTTTACAAAAGAAAACCATTGGGCCATTTATGTTTGGATAAGGGCCAATCAGGAATCTTTTAAGATCCTTCGGGCCAATAGGTTGCATTGATTCTATTATGATACATCAAACTAGATGACGTAAGGGGACTGTCAAATGAATTAGAAAATTATTATAATCAGCCAGGAGTAATAGTGTTCTGTGATTATAATACATTACAAACTACATGGTGTTTGGGACTGTCAAATGAATTTGAAACTTAAAAAGATCGACATTACATACGCAATCAACTTTAATACGCTTGCATATAGTCCATATTACTGTGAGTGTAATATAACCTAAATTCATACTAATTTTGTTGAAAATCTCGTATTTCCTACTATTAACATTGACTAAAGTTAGTATGTGTAATTTATTAAGATAACATAATCAAATAAAGGTATTTTTATCAAGACACAGATATTATTTCAGACACAGGTATTTTTATCAGACAAAAATGTTAAAGTCAGTACATTTCTCCATACTAAATGGGCGTTCTCCTTTATATTCAAGTCATATTATTTACTCACTATAATTAGATACCTACACAAGATTAAAAAAAAATAGTTTTTTATTTATTTTCACGCCAACTTCAATTCAAATTCAAATTCATTTTCTATTTTTAGTTGGATTTTCTATAAAAGCGTGTTTTCTTAGTTTTTTAACCATTTTTCATTTTTTAGTGATTTTTTGAAATGAAATTTAGGTTATCTTTCTTTATTTCTTTTTTCTTTAAATATTGAATTGTCATCGGTCTTCGATAAGTCTACGAAGTTTGAAAGAAATCTGATCGTTTGAAGTGGGTCAAAATCAAGTCCAAAGGAGTCGGTTACAAGTTACATGTCTTTACATCTAATAAGAAGTCAGAAGAAAGGAAGATTGGATACACTCGATGCAGCTAATAAGTGTACCGTAAAAGCCTCGCAGACCACTCAGGTTAGTGTGCTTGCCAATCCACCAAAGAAACCCTTGATTTTCTTACTACAACGCAATCTACAGTCCACCATTATCGATTTTCACCAGTAAACCGCCCGCAGCCTTCAAAGGTTTGCCTCGCATTTCCACCACAGTGCTTTTTTATTTTAATACTGTCAAACTTCATTTATTTATATTAATTATATTATAGCCTTTTATTATATACATTATTAACGAAAGTAACTTTTACTTTATCCTGCCGGAGATCCCATGACACCTGTTTCATTACTTAATTTAAACTTGTTTGTAAAATTGTCATAACAACTTTAGTAGTTATCATAGCAAGTTTGACTTGCTGTTCATAAACATCCAATGTCATGTAAATGGACATAAGTTCTGTTAGTGTAGAAAACTGGTAGCGGCTTACCGGTGTAGACTAGGTAGCTACTGTGAAAACTGGACTTACTGGACATCAGCTCCAGCGACGAAGCGGTCCCGTTTCCGAGGGAACGGGTTCCAAACCAATTGCTTGTGATTTTCCGCTGTGCCTTTATGTAGCTACAGAAAAACCAGACTCCGGATAGAGTACGGCAACTAGTTTGATGGAGGGGTGTCAAAATATTAGGTTTCTCATGGCTACATTGTACCACAGAAGAAATAATAGTAGTTGTACCTAGGACACTAAGATGTCGAGTTGTTTACTTAATTAAGCTATTATAAGATAATGCATCTGACACTCGACGCATAAGTTAAGCAGAATTCCGATATACGGCATAATGGAATACTACGGAGATAAACATTTAAAAGAAAATAAGAGATGAGAAAATAATAGATCGGAATAAAAGTCTCCTTCTTTCAAAGTTGGTTAATTTACCTACTCAAATTGATTTGAAACAATATGCGTTTTGTGCAATTATGGCATGTGTAAATTTTTAACAAATGGAAGCGAAAAACGAATTAATTTGAGACGAATTCGAGTATGCACGTTAATCACTTTTAATACTGTTCAATCAATATTATTTTAACGCCTGATATTGACAATTATTTAATAATTTCAACTTGATTAATGCAAATTAAGAATATCATTGCATTGCTAATTAAACACATCAGGCGCACATTGAAAGTATTATAAAAGATGTTTTACTTTTGTTAAAAATTATAATTAATTTTATAGATGCAACATAATTCGGATTGTTTCGTTCTATTGGGTCGGCCTAGTATAATATCCCCAATCCCACGCTGGATGAGTGTCGTAAGAGGCGACTAAATTGGGCCTGCTGGTGAAGGGATTCTATTGGTAATATTGATTTTAAAAGTTCATGGATAGGATAGCTCTTTCTTGCTTGAGTCGGCCGCTAAACTACTCATCGTGCCCTGGTTGGGGGCTTGAGAGCTAATTATATCTTTCTTTTATCTTTCTTGTTCTCTCTTTCTTGGCTGGCAACGCATCAGTGACACCTTTGAAGTTCCTGATTTCCATGGGCGACGATAGCCGCTTACCATCAGGTGGATCGTCGGCTCGTTTGTCGCCTGTTTTCTCCTCGTCATTTACTATTGGCTGACCGATCCATAAAGGAGCATCATCATCACCCTACTTCAAAACTGTAAGTTGTAACTATAATGTCACCAGTCATCATGTAGCTTGAAGTACGTGTTTCCTAATTAATATTAATGTTACCTATACTGAAATGTTTTTAAAAACACTAATTTCAATGCTGCCAGCATAACAGCGAAGTGCAGACTTATATGAAACGCACTATACACGCGGCCGAGCAAACATTGCTCACGCGTACAAGCAACGTACGATTACACGCACTTTCTCTCGCAAATGGCCGTTGTTACACCGAACTGTGTTCTGCGATTAGCATACGGCTATTATATTTATTGATATGGAATTAGAAAACGGTCATACAATCCATGTAGCGCTATAGGCTACAATAATAAACACTAGTTCTGTTTGCTACTAGCTACCATTTACTCCTGGTACTATTCAACAGTAGATGCTAAGTTGCAATTTTGAAAATGAAAAATGTTTTACTTAGTACTTATTACGGATAGGTATGATACAGTGCGCTGTAGCAATACTAGGTTTATGGGCTGTGATTTTGGGTTACCTATTTCTTTTTTGGCCGGCAACGCTTTGTTGATACTTAGACCAACCAGCTTTAGTAACTTGTCTAGTTACCATCGGATGGTTCTTATGATCACCTTGTTGGTTATTTATATAAAAGTGATATTATAGACTAGGTATTAGGTACATGGCAGAGACTTTACTTTAAAAATCAACGTGCCAGGGAGTGGGGGTTCTAAACAATATTGTACCTAAGTTTAATCCTTATTTTGAAATTACGATGAAAATACTGTAAGAATTATTTACCAAACAGGACTCGTTCAAAAAGTCTTCTAAAAAGAGTAGTTAAGTGATTGTAGTTAAGATAGAAAGTTCTCCGATATTTAATGATCGGGAGTTGATAATTGACGAAACTTCTTTCTTTTCTTCTTTCTTTCCATAGAAATTGGCGGTATCCACAGGTTCTCGAATTGTTAATTAACCTGTCTGCATCGTAGTGGATTTCAATCCATTTGTAAGTTACACGTCGGTGCAACAGAACCTCTATTACGTACAAAGTAAGTTTACGGTACATTACTCACGGGATAGGAGATACAACTCGCTTATGTCACGGTGTAGCGAATGAGGATGTTTCACTCCAATTTCCGTAATCACAATATTCAAATCTCAATGTCTTATTTTTTTTGGAGAAGATACGCTTGTGTTTTTTATTGAAGTTAAAGTTCACAGATTGTTAGAAGAAGGGGTTATCACTGTTACGAGGAAGTGTACTTGTTCATACGTGTAGGTGCCTATTATGATAAGAATCGTGTTTATGATTTTTTTGTGTACCTACTTAGGTATAATTATACAATTCAAAGCAGAAGTGCGGCCGCTTATTATTTATATAAATATTAGCCAATACAATCGTATAATCATCATTTTTATTACACATCTTTGCTGTACACATATTATCTGTTTACTTAATGACAGCTTAGTGGTTTGGATATCGGTTTTCCGCATGGAGAAACCGGAAATTCCTGCACGCATCTCTTTCTTTATACTTATCGAGAGGTAGTTATTATTATTTACTAGCGCTTTGACCGCATTTTTCGGGATAATAAGAACGATTCATCCTATTTCAGATAATAGTCGAATTATGTGCAAAATTTAATGAAAACACGTTTAATAGTTTTTGTGTGAAAGAGAAACAAACATTCCTACAAACTTTCACGTTTATAATAGTACTAGCTGACGTTGTTCTGCAACATATACAATTTTATCCCCTATTTCGCCCCCTTTGGGGTTGAAATTTGAAAAATCCTTCCTTAGTAGATGCCTACGTCGTAGTAGGAGTACGTGTGCGAAATTTTAAGTTTCTAGCCCCGGGTTTAGCGTGCGTTGATACATCAGTCAATCACTTTTGCCTTTTATACATATATACAGATAGTATAGTAGGATAGGTAGTCATGGTTCGCATTTGTTTCCTAATACATACAATGTCAGTAAAAAGGTATTATGATTAGCATATCTACACAAGGTCCAATTAAAATCAAATGTCTTATTTGATTGGATTTATGAACACATCCTACAGGTGGCAAAACACCTGGATATAGGTAGTTTTAGTATTACAATATTTTTAATTTTTTCTAGTCATGTATAAATTGGCTTAAGTTGGTGAGTTTCCTCTATGTGGGATTACAATCCCACCTGACCTAGTCTACAATCAAGGTCTAGCTTTATATAACTTAGTAAAACGCATATAAATTGGAAATAAAATCAATCTCTAGGGACAACAAGTACGTTCCTTGTGTTCATAGAATTCTGATACTAATGTCTGGATAAAACTGGATCGTAAGGAGCCCAACTTCAAAGGTAGGGACTTAGCACTCATTAGAGTGTACCACGTGGATGGCTTATGTGATTGGATATACATCCTACAATATTCTACTAAATAAATAAATAACGCTTCATACTCATAGCCCCACACTAGGATTCCCTGTGTCGTGGGTGCCATGGACAACACACAAGACAAGGACATTTACACCCAGACCGAGAACAGAAATTCAAACTCATCATTCAAATTTCCGCTCCGCTGGGAATCGAACCCAGGACCCTTGGCGCGGCGATCCGGCATGGTAACCATTGCGCCACACGGGTCGTCATAATATAACGTCTACTTATCCGAATACGATTCAAACTAACAATTTCCCAGGAAAATATGAACTTAAATAATGAAAACCGTATCCAAATCGGATCAGTAGATTTTGGGCAAATCGCGGCCATGCATACGTACATACGGGTTGTATACAGAACCTCCTTTTTCGAAGTCTGTTAAAAATGTATCACCAGAACTGTACGACCGTTAACGACATATCGTAAAAAATATAACAAAATATTTTTTTAATAAGGTGAATAAAGTCTACTGATTTAGTACGAGTATACTTAATTCACCTCGGCCAGTATACTTAAATCACCTGTGTGCACAGGTGAATAAAGTCCACTAAACGAAGACTTCAAAGAATTAACTCAGCTGAATAACTCAAAACTCCGTCATTTATGAACTGATTCGGAAAATATTTTTTTTTTGAAAGGGGGCGTCCATAAATTACGTGAGGTGTTTTTTTTAATTCTCTGTTCCCCCTCCCCCCTGGTGAGATGTCGTGAGATTTTATTTAACCCCCTCCCCCATCCCCCAATCTCACGTGAGATTTTTCATAATTTGGGTTTCTTACGTAAACGCGTCGGATTGTTATTGTAAATTATTTTCTTTCGAACGAATTAGTGAATGATCTTAATCGTATTACGATTACGCTTAAGATTAAATCTTAAGCATGTACAATCTCGATTAAATGGACCATAATAGTATATTTTTTTTGTTTCAATCAGAAAAAAAATTGCGTGATATTTGCCGAGACCCCCCTCTCTCCAACGTAAGATTAGATGAGATTTGACTCGACCCCCTAACCCCTTAAACATCTCACGTAATTTATGGACGCCCCCAAAGGAGATACGGTCAGTTCGAGTCCATGTGTATCAAAATTAAATCTGATGATGGGATCCAAAAGAAATTGAGGGAGTTCCTCAAATATTAAACATAGATAATTATGGCAACATGTAACAAGTTTAGCAATAATAAAATTTTAGTGTTCGGTTAAATTATTCTTTGGACAATTTTTTGTTTAATCCTTAATGTTAATCTGAGATTCGCAAATGTCAGCAGTAAAGGAATTTGGGTCCTGGTAAAATCAGTGTTACGACACCGGCCACTGTCGCACACCGTTGCCCGCGGCGTCGAGTGGCGCCGCGGGGCGAGCCAGTCGATAAATCAGCTTTTCTAATGATTCGACGGCGCCATGCGCCAGCGAGAAAGTGCACGGGACCACAGACGGACTAGAACGTAACTTGACTGTCGTTGGATTTACCGTTTTATTCAATGTTGAGTCTATTCAGACAGTACTCTTTGTGACAGATGTAGAAAAATGTAAATTGCAAGTTATGTTTTAAGTAAAAAAAGAAAATAATGCTTAGGTACATTTTTATGGCAAAAATCGGCATGTGAAGAGACGGGCCAGCAAAGGTTAGTAGGCATTGTCGCTCATTGATATCGGTGTCATGAGAGGCAAAACCTTGTAATCCGACTTTTCAGCATATCAAAAGATAACAGTTTATTCTTCGAAGAAGGGTGCTGGCTAGCTTAGCACCACGGACCTTTTCTAGGTCCGTACTTAGCACGTAGTCTTTCCTCAATATTACTCCTATAATTATTGAATCCGAACTACAATACTTCAAATTCAATTTCTAAAATCTTTATTCATGTAGATATCACTGATACTTTATGCACGCATTATTTTTTAATTTACACCTAGTTGCTAGGTGGATGATGAAATTGTTTTGCTAAATAGTTAACTAAATATATTTTTCATCGCAAGTTACGTTCTACCACCATGACCTTTCTAGGCGCCGGTTGGTTCGCTACAGTTAAGGCCGACCATTCTTCTAAACAAAGTGGAGCCCAACACTGGCTCAGCTAAATGATACCTTATTGCAGTGCCATAAGGTTAATTTAACAGTTTCTGCGTAAATTACTGTAACGACATGGATTTTGTCTTGCGCATACGCACCCTGCGGCCCTTCTAGGATGACAATGTTATTTAGTTTTGAGAGAATTGTATTAAAATACAATATTTTATAGCAAATAATCTTTATAAATAAAATATTTTAACACACATAAGAATAGTATGATTTATGAACATTTATTTATTTACATGTTTATGTCACCTCTTAAAAAGAAGAAACAAAGGGCAAACTTAATGCCTAATGGCATTGTCCACCAGTCAACCCTGGGTAGATGTGGAAATAGCTGATGGCAGGTGCTAACATGAGACTTGCCTCGCTTGCAATAATACATGACATGTATTTTAAATTAAGTTTAGTTTATATTTCGAAAACTCAAAGTGTAAATCAATTAAACAGTAATATTTCACATTAATACTATTAAATTTTACTTTTTTATACAATAGCGATCCGTTAGATGACAAAAGATCCCATTCATCCACGTGTGGATATATAAATCGATTCGAAATAAAGCGTGGGTTTTGTAAAAAACAAAAATACTGTTTTTGGCAGTTTTATAATAAAAAGTGAAACGTTTTCGGGACACTGCACTGTGACTATGATGAGATATTTTATCCCCAAAATTAAAAAAAAAACATGGAGTTCCTACTGTGCCCTTTCTGATAGCAATTTGTGATAGGCCTGATTAGAATATTCTCTGGCGTGTGCCGCTTATACTAACCAACGTATGGAATATCCAGTCGGTTTTATTATGTATTGTGCCTTGTACTGTCTCGGCGCGGACAGAGTCGTGGTCATAATGATGGTGGATGGATGGATGGGCGCTCGGAGCGGTACCACGGATAACTGCTAACAAACCCTGCTTGTGAATTTGGTTACTTCAAGATACTTTCCATATCCGTCTTGAGGACTTGTCAACTACATTTACTAATGAAGCTATCTTTGTTCTGATTTGATTGTCGATGTTCCTGGTCACTAATTACGAAGTGGTATTTATGTCGATATTAGACAACCGAGCGGAATAGCCTGGAATAGATGGTATGCGGACATCTTTGACCGTCAACGCGTTGCAATGCCTTTGGTGTTCCCATTTCTAATGACCATAGGCGATGGTGACAAATCACCATCGCGTGGCTTGTAAGATATTTAACGGCTATTTACTAAAAAAACCTTAATTTTCATATTATAAGAGGACCTGGGTTCTGTTACAAAAGCAATTAATTCGTGTTAATCGAATCCTAATCGAATAAAACAGAGCCCCAAATCTAGACACTCGGTAGCGTGTCAAGCCAAGTTCAAGCTAACAGAACTGGCGAGAAGCACCATGTGTAGTGTACACGAACCATAATTAACTTCAACGAATTGACGTAAACGATCGATAAGTTAAGTTTAAATGCAATTAATTACAAGTAGCCTGGTCGATATCGGTCTATCAGACCGCCGCACGGTGGAACGTAAACTGTTCTTCATAGACTTAGGGTCACATGAAAATGAAAATCACTTTTTCTGAAATATTATTACCGAATCGGGTTTTACTTTTTAGTGCAAACATAAAATAGCTTTTGAGTATTCTCGATTAACAGAGTATTTTCAGAGATATAGCAACTTGAAGATTTTTTTGTATGGAGAAAAAGTAAAATATGGCTTTTACGGCAAGGCGTATAATTTCGTCAAGGTGCCGTATATAGATTCGTATAGTACTATGGCTGAACTACCATAACTGTATACATACTATATACCTTCTCGGCCCGGAAATGCCCGAAAATTGATTTTTAAAAAATTAATATTTTTAGTATAGAGGATAAGGTGATAAACGTCGTTTACACCAAAACCTCACCGTATCTCAAAGAGTTACTTGTAGTTTCATGTAGTAAACGTGCGAAACTCTAAAAATCCATACCTACCTACGCTGTTTCAGTTATATTTTTTAAATGAAAAATATAAATCGTCAACTTATCTAAGACGACATACTCTTCTTAAACTCTATTCCACACCACCCATGAAGTAGAGAACTAGGTGCGCTTTTTTTAGTGGTGTCCCCAGTAGGCTTACAGGCCACATTGTTTAAAAAATAATAATCTCGAGAATGCTCGATTATTAGTGGCATTTCAACTAGTAATCGAGCTTCGAGATTATTGCGATCTACGAAAGATGTCAACAGTTATTTAGGAAAGGTGACAAAGAAAGAAATGTTTGAAACTAAAATTACTCTGGCTCAGGCTCGGAAACGGAATGTTCAACCTCAAAATCTGATTGTGAGTCTACATTTACATAATCAAAATTCTCGACATCCATATCTTCATCAACAGTATCTTGTAAAACTAATAATGCTTTTGCTTCGTCTGAAAGTATTTTGTGCTTTCGTTGTACGTTTAGTTAAAATATATGGGTCTGAACTGATTAACAAATTATTTAAAATGTCTTGGTTGGTGGCTTTTCGATTGAATTTACGAGAATGGTTTAATCTGTACCGTCTAAAATCTTTATTTCTGGCCCCAGATGCTTCTTCAGATAATTTACCAATCGGAATAAGTCCAAAATTGGCTATTATATCTGCTCCATGAGCAAGAACTTTGTAAACGCTTGAAGGCATGTAATACCATTTATATAAATCAAAATACATTATCATTGTGTCTTGGGTAAAGACTCTAAAGTTTTCTACATTTATATTATGCCCCGAAGACAGAACTTGTAGAATAGTTCCGAATCTCCGAATTAAAGTTTCATCAACTCCCGTAATAGATGCTGTTTTTTTATAGTCTGCGAAATATCGTCTTGCCGTATTACTATCATTTGTTGTGCCGTGACCTTGTTTAACTATATCAACCAGTTAACCCATTTGCACCCTAAAGGCGTCTTGAATAGTCTTTTTTTTACTCTCCATAATTATTTTTTATCCCCCTTTACCGTCCAAGTTTTAAAATCTAACCTATATGCTATGTGTAAAATACATTCCATCATGCGTATCCACATATGTAATAATGAAAGGCCATATTTATATAAGTCTGTGTTGATTGTTTTTTGAGATAAAACATGTAATTGATTCATTTCTTTGGGATAAGCCTTACTTAAATCACATCGTTGTGTTGATGTATTACTCAATATAGATGAAATTTTTCCATCTTCCACGCAACCTCGGCATCCAACCAATCACCGTGTTTAGAACGAAATAAGTCTAATGTATAATTAGTTTTGACCTATTTCTTTTGATCATTTTTGATTTATACCAAAACAAATGACGCCATTCGGATACCTGATAAGCTTTCTATTGTTTACATGTGGATTTTGATCAAAACAAATGACGTCATAAGGGTGGTGTGGATGGAATCATGATTTTATATCAAAATACCATCAAATCCAGTTATGTTTTTTACTACCTTGTTAAAGGTTATTTAAGAAAAAGAGCCGAATTATGTATTTTTTTTCACAAAATTTTCATAATGCCGTAACGCAATAAATATTAACAATACAAAAAAAATAATAGAATATAAAATAACCGTATTAGTTAGTAGAATCCGATTCTACTAAATTTGGCCCTTAAGGCCACTTTTTTTGTTTTCGTTCCACAGTGCGCCGCACGCCGCCGCTCCGACCCGGGGCTATCGCACGGCGAGCTGACGGCGATATTGCTATTGGTACCTAATACATTGTAGTGATTATTGCTTGCTTTATGATATGGAAGTCATGTGCTCAGGAGTTTCTTTCGCCATTTCTTCTCGACTCTAACATACCGTTTAGAAATGGTGGTAGAATTAAAAAAAAAGAAAATGTGTGCAATTCACACGTGGTAGAAGTGAAACTTTCCAAAATTTTGGTTTCAAGATAATGATATGAAAAAGCAATAAATCAAAGTCAAAGTCAAAGTCAAAATATTTTATTCATATAGGTATCACTGATACACTTATGCACGTCATTTTTTGGCTTTTCGGAAGGTGCTTTATCGTGGAGGAGAAGAAAAGCCTAAAGAAACTCCTCAGCACATCTTTTAAAAAATATTACAAAAAAAAGATAATAATACAAAAGTATTTACTATTCTGAGCGGAACTGGTTGCAGAGCTGGTCATTTCCATGCGTCTTTGTCATTTAAATACTCGTCTACACTATAATATCCCTTGCCTAACAATTGTGTCTTTACACGTTTTTTGAAAGTTTCTATTGGCAAGTCACGTATTAATTTTGGGATTTTATTATAAAAATGTATACCAAGCCCTATGAAAGATCGCTGCACTTTACTTAGGCGGAACGAAGGCGTAACTAATTGATGCATTCTTTTCGTATGGCGATTATTAATATCAAAATTTTGTTTATACGCGTTTATATTCTTCCGTATAATAACTACATTGTTAAAGATATACTGGGAAGCTACTGTAAGTATACCTATTTCCTTGAACTTTTCACGCTAAGATTCCCGAGACCTAAGTTTATAAATAGCCCTAACTGCCCGTTTCTGGAGTATGAAAATTTGTTTTATATTGGCTGCTTTGCCCCACAGCAAGATGGCATAAGACATAAGTCATCCTAGCAGTTTCGACGTCTGTATACTGCCTTATTTTCCTAACAGCAAAAGCAGCCCTACCGAGTTTTGTCGCGAGATTTGTTATATGTGGGCCCCATTGAAGTTTACTATCTAAGGTCACCCCTAAAAAGACCGTCGATTCCTCCATATGCAATGTTTCGTTATTTAGTTTAAGAGATTTGCTGACTTTTTTAACATTAGGTAGCACAAACTCTATACATTTAGTTTTTTTGCATTTAATAGTAAATTATTGATAGTGAACCAACGCGATACATGCGAAAGAGCACTATTTACGTCGTCGAAATTTACTTTATTCCTTTCACACTTAAATATTAGTGATGTATCATCAGCAAATAGTACAATATCCGCTTGGTTCTTTACATAATGTGGTAAATCGTTAATGTATACCAGAAAAAGAAACGGACCCAAGATCGAGCCCTGCGGTACACCCATCACAGCCGGTGACCCCGATGACTTAATATCGTTTATGCTGACTTTTTGTATTCTATTACTCAAATAAGACGCGATCAAGCTAAGGGCCTTGTTTTTTATACCATAGTGGCCAAGTTTAAACAGCAATGTTTCGTGCTCAACACAATCAAATGCCTTAGATAAGTCACAAAATACTCCTATGGCATTATGTGACGCCTCCCATGCTTCAAATATATGCTTTAATAGCCTAGCCCCGGCATCGGTTGTACTACGGCCTTTAGTGAAACCGTATTGCTCAGGATGTAATAATTTATTATTGTTGAAATGGGTTAGCATTTGATTCAATATTATCTTTTCGAAAATTTTACTAAGGGTTGGTAAAACAGAAACTGGTCTATAGTTATTAAGATCAGTTTTTTCACCTGTTTTAAAAAGTGGAATGATTTTGCTGCATTTCATAAGATCTGGAAAGATACCTAGATCTATACATTTATTAAAAACTACGACCAAATATGGAGCTATAATACCTATAATATGCTGTATTATTTTCACCGAGATGCCCCACAAATCACCCGTATTCTTTACCTTCAGAGACTGAAAGGCCTTAATTAAGTCTCTAGCGGTTATATGTTGAAATTCAAATAAAATATTACATTCATTAATATGATTTTTTAATATAGAAAGTGCTTCCGTCGGTGAAGAAGCTAGTGAACTGGTTAATGTTATAGGAATATTACGGAAGTGATTTTCAAATTCGCTTGCCACGTCTTTATCAGCACTGATTATATTATTATTAATCAATAATTCGTAATTGAAATCACAGGACTTTGCGTTACCGTTCTCACTGTTAATTATATTCCAAGTGGTTTTTATCTTGTTATCCGAATTAATAATTTTGTTCTTTATGTACATTGATTTCGCCTGAATACAAACAATTTTAAATATTTTAGAATAATTTCTCACGTGCTCCTGGAAAGTTGGAGAAAAATTGTATTGTTTCTCGGCGTAAAGGTCATACATCCTGTTCCTACTTTTATAAATACCTACAGTAGCCCAATCACTAAATTTACTATTTTTAACTAGATCTACATACTTAAACTTGAATATTTTATTAAATTCGTTATTTATGTTATTAGACAATGTGCTATATAGTTTTATTGGATCTCTTTGTTGTAATGTTAACTGCGTTTGCATTTCCGAGTGGATTTTTTCTTTAAAAGTTGAAATCTTATTTTTAGTTATTGGTCTACATTTTATTATTTGTTTTTTCTTAGTGATTGAATTATACAACGAAATTTTTTGTCCGCAGTGGTCTGACTTCAACTTACTGAATATCTCTTTATTTAAAATCTCACAATTGCAAAAGATATTATCTAAACAAGTAGCTGTAGTTTCAGTTATTCTGGTTGGCTCATTGAATAATGGATTTAAATTAAAGCATTTAAACAAACTTAGTAGCCTAGTAGCCATAGTACTATCTGATAAAATGTCTACGTTGAAGTCGCCACATATCACTAATCCTTTTCTAGAAACACATAACCGTTTAAGTACATCCTCCAATGTATCTTCAAAAATAGTAAAATCACCAGAGGGGGGTCGATACGCGCAAACTATAACAAACCGCTCCAGTTCCACACAGGCCAGTTCAATAGTGCGCTCAATAGAAAGACTAACAATGTCTTTACGATCTTTACAAGACATATTGTTGTGCACTAATATTAGTGATCCACCATGAATTGCAGTCTCTCTACAGAATGCACTTGACAATTTATAATTACCTATACTGACAAGATTTTGAGTGCTTGGTAACCAATGTTCCGTTATACATAAAACATGTATATTACAGTATTTTATAAATAATTCTATTTCTAATCGAATCTTAAAGCAATAAATCGAAGCGCCATCTATGAATACAACTTAGCACTTTTTAAAAATCTATCTAGCAATAAAACGAATGTTCTATCTTACTCCTCACGCCATCTATGAATACAACTTAGCATTTTTACTGTCTGTATAATCGGCTGGTCGATCTACAGAATGAAAGAATGAAATTCTTATTTTTTGTTGATAAATTCTTTGAAAATATTTAAAAGAGCATTTGAAAGTATTTAAAAACAGTAAAAAATAAAACTAAAAAAAATAAAACTAAAAAAAAATAAAACTAAAAAAAAAGAAATATTCTGAGACGCGAACCTGCGCATCATCATGGCATCAGCATTGTGTGTCTACGTCCTGACCATTGGGCTACGGACAACTTAAATTGAAATACGAAATTAGCGGTTATATTATCTTACCTGTCGTTTTTCCGTTGCATCCGGTTTCAAATCACTAACGGTTCTAAAGAAGTTTCACTTCAAATACGTAATTGTATTGAACATGAATAAATGATCTTGACTTTCACTTTGACTTTAGTTTTGGTTTTGTTTGGGTTGTTGATGAAAAACGATACCGCCTCCCGCTGCGGAACGCGAGTGGATCAGGGTATCGCAGCAACTAGCATCATAGCTGAATCGTCAACTCATAGTCCACAGTATGGCGCCATAATATTCCGTCAAGAGTCATCTGATGGTCAGTGGTGAAGCTCGTTGTACAGGCTGACTTTTTCAAGTGTGCATAGATAGACAAATTCTAAATTATGAGGAATAGCGAAAAGTGGTCAAAGGAGTCTCGGAGCCGATTGTGATCAAAATTAAAATTGCATCATTAGATTTTTGAAAAATAACAACCTTGGCCAGGAATCGAACCCGTTGATTTTGAAAAAAACCACATCGTGTATTATTAAACCATTCGATAGTATCGCTTACACGGATCGAATTCTGGGAATCATACTCGTTGATTCTGAAAAAAAAACGCATTCTATATTATTACACCATTCTATGTATTGTCGATGACAAGGATCGAACTCTGGGAAGTAATGATACGGCAAGGTACACATAAATAATATTCATGGACTTTGCCCATTTCTGGATACCCTTAAATGATATTTGGAAATGGCCCCCGAAAGGGGGTGTTTAAACGAGATATAAATAACTTAGCGGAAAAAAGCCTTGTTTTCCCAAGACACGGAAAAACTTCTACAATCATCCCTTTTTCCCTGCTCGTTGTTGAAGCTTTGTTTACACTGAGTGCGAGTACTCGTACGAGTAAAACAGATTTACAAGTTTTACAGCAATATGTTAACATTAAAATTTAAGTGAAGTAAATAATCAGCATGTTTAAAAACTTGCCTTCTACGTACATATTTCACCCTATAAAGTTCATTATTTATCATTTGCTGGAAAACGTGATAATACATTGCTTAGTTGCGACATAAGCAACACAGTTGCAGTTTTTACAATCTAATTATTACACTAAATAACCTATTAGCTTCGCTTGCGTAGCTGTAATGTTATTGATGGTATCACATTCGAACAGGAAACCTGGAATTACGCAGGTTTTCTATTTTATGTTAAGTGTCTTCAACTCAAGATTGAATAGCTTTTACGTACCTATGTACCTATTTGAACAGGATTGAATTTAGTATAATAAATTATTATTACCACACGATAAACCATCGCCACTTACACGCTGGGACTTAGATAAGCATAAATATAGAATAGAATAACAAAATGCGTGTTATAACTTATACGCATGTAAAAAAAATTATCCAGCAGCCAAACGGACCACGAAGTAAAAACAAAAATAGAGTGCAAAAATTTTACCCGATAGAACAAGTTTTTTCCTTGGGCCACTTCCACCTGCCGTAAATACATTTGAACGTAAACAACAGATGGGCCGCCGTGGCCGCTGGCTCCCGCTCTGCTCCCCACTGCTCCCCACTGCTGCCGACTGCTGCCGACTGCTCCCAGTAAACACGAGATCAAAGACGGCGCCACATTTATCTTTTCCTTCGCGGATATCGGTATTACTTTAAAAACAACGCCCTAAATACATTACCGAGGCCATTCAGGCTAAAAGATCCCATTCATATTCTATGTCTAGTGGTTTGAAGTTTGAACCGTATTCTGTAGGATCGAAAGAGGACATAAATGTATATGTTTGTGAGCTTTCATGCAAAAACTACTGAACAGATTTTGATGAAATTTAGCACACAGGTAGACCATGATCTAGAACGACATATGTGATATTTATTATACCGGAAAACACCGGGAAGCCGCCGGCAGAGCGATAGTAAAGAAGTAAAGAAGGGAGAAAAAAGCATGTACTGGTCCTTAACCCAGTTTCTTAAATTAGTCCTCCCTTATAATTAGCATTGTTATATTGATTGTAAGCCTACACGGTTATATTGATGTTGCTACGTACACTGGGACGTAGCACAGGATACTAAAAAACTATACTAAGTAGCACAAACTTCAATTACATATTTCAATTGCTGTAACTTCACGGAAAGTCCATCCCTGTAGGTTCTCGAAGGCTGAAAGTAATCTATGGCTGAAAATCACCTTGTAAGGCTACGCACCTCAGATAATACATTATAGAAGTTCTAGAAATTTGAATTGCAGGTTTATTAGATACTTAATTATGCGTAACCCCTTGGGCGTCACGAGCTATAAACAGCTCCAAATTAAGAATATTTTTATTATATCGCAAAATTTATGAACAAATGTGACAGACACACGCTCCGGCTTAAATTACTGCACGAACATAAACTTACGGCCGGTGTGCCACCGCGAGCGAGCAGCGAGCAGCGGGCATAATGATGTTGAACAAGGTACTGATGGTTTAAATCGACACATCTAATTCAGCGCGAAAATCGACACTAAGATAGTTATCTTAATAGTATATCATAAATGTTTATCTAATATCTTTAAACGAGCAATTCTTGTATTTAAACGTATATATAACGTATATATATATAATTGGAATCTCGGAATCGGCTCCAACGATTTTCATGAAATTTAGTATATAGGGGGTTTCGGGAACGATAAATCAATCTAGCTAGGATTCATTTTTAGAGAATGTCGTTTTATCGGTGTTTTCAGGCAATGATAAACTTCTACAATATACTCCTCCTGGCATCTATTGGCAAGTAGCAATACTAAAGCTACTTCAGTAAATGGCGTTGTTAAGCAACACTAAACCGAGCTCGGTCATCCGGGTACTATTAATTAAAGTAACATTGATTTGATCACAATTATGTCCATTAAGAATACATTTTTGCGATTAAAATTTAAGTGGAATTTTATATGTAGACGTAAAAAAAAGTCATCCCCACTTTATGTGTATGTCCAGTGAAAAAAATGCTTTCAATGTGTTAAATATTTTAGTGTAGAACTTAGTAAAAGTAATAGCTACGTTTATCCATGTCAAGTTACAGCTTCCCATCACGAAGGGTCTCTGCGCTGCGGACGGACGGACATGACAAAACTATAAGGGTTCTAATACAGTGTACAGAATCCGAAAAAATATCATTATAAGTGTCATAATTTTATACTTTCGTCGGGATTACCAATTTTATGTTTTATCTTATGTTTATGCGTGTTCTTCTAATTGGATATTAAATGAAAGTCCGGACTGATATATATCTTGTACTATCGTTTACACATAATTAGATATTACGTTCACTCTATTTGAGGATAATAAGCTGAATCTAAGTTCGATCTAATCGACCTGACGAGATGGCATGATGTAAGCTACTGGTGTGCGCCCTCAAACAGTTGGACCTCTTGCTATTTGCCCGCTCAGCAAATGACAACTGTGTGGGACAAACCGTGTCGCCGCAATAATATCGCGGATCGTGTTCTGCTTGCAGTGTGACCAGGTAGTAAGATATTCATGAGTTTCGTAACTCAATACCGAGTTGTCTACCGAGCGAACAGCCTACGACAGTTTATTTACTGTTTGGTACCATAAAAAGATTTTTGTAGATGCATCGTTCAATTCCAAGTACTGTTGCAGCCTCAAGCGTTAAAGCGGAGTGCTCGGACTTTTATTGAAGTGAAAATTTGGGCGCGTTGGGAATTTCTGAGATGGAAAAAAAACCATTAAACTCGCAACACTGTTACCGTAACCAATACCTCTGTATATAAATATGTACATAATATATTGTGATAAATAAAAATTGTAATATAATTTTGCAGTAGCAGTTTATAATAATGAATAAAAACTAGTGATGGGCCGACTATGGGTTTTGCCGATCAGCCGACTAGCCGACTAATCGGCAAGAAAATTGCCGACTATTCGGCCGACTAGTCGGCAATGCCGATCATCCTTACTTTGGTCAAATTGATAAAATATAAAAAATGATAAACTATTCACACTGGCAACTTTGCTTGATCCTGGATAGATATACTACAGTTTTTCGAGGCTGAAAATGTGCGCACCGTCAAATCGCAGTTTTTATTGGAAGCCCTAAAAATAAATTTAAATGATGACAGCGACCCGAATGAGCACACAGAAAATGTTCAATATGGTCAAAATAAATACTCAGAAGTTCACCGCAATTTTCGAAGACCTTGTGTCGAGAAAAATTTAAAATATAACGGTGGAAAATCTCCTACAACTCTTGAGCTCGACATGTACTGTTCATCACCTGTAATAAATAGAAAAGAAGACCCTTTCGAGTGGTGGCGGAAGAATAATACGAGATACTCCGAAATAGGTCGTATATACTCTGTTTTATAGTGAACGACTATTTTCCAGGGCTGGGAATATTAACGAAAATAAAAGGAACTTATTTTCCGATCGAGCTGAAAGTCTGACGTTCCTTCATCATATTTTACCTATGCTTGTTCAAATAAAATAACAACACGATAGTTAAATTTAGTTTCAAATGTGATTAAAAATAAAAGTACAAACTTGTTAATTATAATATTGTTGCTACATACATTAAAGAATGTTTATTTGTTAATATCTGATTTATTAAAATATTAATTCTTGTTAAATGTTGGTTGTATAATTTTGCAGTTTTCTTTATTTACTTTTTTTTAGTAGCGAAAATAAATGCCGACTATCCGGCCTTTTTTGCCGACTATTCGTCGAATAGTCGGCGCCTAAAAAACATGCCGAATAGTCGGTTTTCCCGACTAGTCGGTTGTAGTCGGCCCATCTCTAATAAAAACACTTCATTTAAAAGTATTTCTTACACAATAAAATATTTCCTGACGATACAAAAAATACACACGTAATTGTTCAAGTTTTCATTTCTGTCGGCACTACCGGAGTGCTACTGTTTTTTTTATTTACAAGAATTTTAAAAATGACAGATTTGTATTCTATTGATCCTATATAGAAAGAAAAGAAAGAAAAAAAGAAATACTTTATTCCAACAGTTACTTACTACAGATAAACAGATATGGGTATAATAAAAAAACTAAAACATTAAGATTACAGTTAAGCTCTCTGCTGTAAGCACTAAGGAAATGGATCGCACTCAGTAATTGCTTGGAGAACTTCAGCACTGATATTCTGTGCGAACCAGTTTTGGAGTGCAGTTCGTGCCACCATATGTAACCTGAAATGATTTTTTCTTAAATATCTTCAACGTACAGCAATGCAGTTTTTAAAGATATACATTTAACAACATCGACCAGTGAGCCATATTGCGATGGTTAAAATATACCTATTACATGTTGCTAAATTAGATAACTTGCAAGTTATACTATAGTTAGCTCCTAAATTATGCTTTATGCAATTAACGATAGCAAATATACCTAGGTCACTAGCTATAGCCCTCAGCTTCGCACGTAGAAATTATGCTTTAATTTACGTTATTAAATTTGTATCTTAATTTACCTATGATAATCACACCATTCCTCCGGGAGCGAGTTACCAACAGTAAATAATATTCACTTATTAATTTTATATTCACTTACTAATATCCGTCAAAATCAGTTCAAGAGTTGATGATTACAGCGGTTAAAATTAAATGATACCAAAGGCATACTATTGAGCTAGCTAATATCAGCTGAACCACTGAATATTGGTGAACATACCCCTATGGTTAAATTATTAGGTATTGAGATCCCCACCCCTGGGCCACCGTTGCTCCACAATCCCTGTTACACCCTGTATATAGATGAAGTAATCAAAGCAAAAACCAAAATGGCCGCCAAGCCACGAGTAACATTCAATAGATAAAATTACTCATGATACATTATTGTCGCAAAAATAAAATATCTGGATAAACATGTAAATTGGATCTCATTACAATATAATTGAACATATTCGTATAGAATACTATAAATATGATATTATTAACAGTCAGAACGATGTCAAATAGCAGCGGGGAGTCTCATGAATTATATTATTATACGGTAGTTACGGTACAATCATAGCTGAATAGGCAATCGAGATTTGATGTCAATCGAATTATCATGTTATATGGAATCTGTATGTTAATTAAGGAAATTGTAGCCCAATTGGTACGGAGCCTCACAATCTCCACTTAGCGGGATCTGAGGCGAATTAAGCATCTATAGATATTTGTGTAACCGATCATTGCTGAATCATAGTCATAATCGTTTTTCCGGGAAAGTAGGTGTATATTTTGGTGTTACAATACTAACATACAATGTAGATCTCTATGTCCCGCGCGTCCCACTGATGCTCACAATGAGTCAAAAATGATGTAACTAAATCAAAACAAATTAAATCTATCTATATAAATAAAAATGAATGTTGCTAGGCGCATAACTCGAGAATGGCTCGACCAATTCGGATAATTTTTTTTGTGTATATTCCTTACAGCCCACGAAAGGTTTTTAAAATATTAAAAAATAAAAACAAAAAAAAGTTTGCAACTGTTACAAAATTATTCCCATCAAAATGGGATCAAACCTTAAATGACGCTGTAATTTCTTCAAACCCTAAGCAAATACAAGTCCACTTAGAAAATGGCCAAAGAGTATATTTAGGTGATACGAAGTTCGCCGGGTCAGCTAGTCAATAAATAAAAGTTGATAAGACGTCAGAAACAACACATTCGTTATAATAAGCCTGTGGCTTATACACATCATCATATCAGTGATATATGGATGGAAATGGATTCTTAATTATCTTGGCAATTTTAAATATGGATGGAACCCAAAATAACATTATTTCACCTTTGACTAATTGAAGGAGGCAGGAAGTAAAACTTGACCATATAATATAAATATTGTAGTTGTACAAGTGCCGTGAATGTTGCAACCCACGCTCTAACTTAGTCAAATTAAATGTACTATTTAACTTTACATCCTATTCGTTTCTCACGACTACGAGTATGTCACTCTTTACTTTTAGATTTCACATATTTTTCTATACATTAAAACAATTAACAAACACATGATTTTAAAGTTTATATCGTAGACTGAACACATTTTGCTATATTAAGTTAATATGGATATTTATTTTATTTTATTTTTTTGATATACTCACGATATTTATTTTGTACACCGACATTTCGACCTAGTTGCAAGGACCGTGTCTCAGTTCTGCCGTGACCGCAATCCATGCAACTGGGTCGAAGTATCGGTGTACAAAATAAATATCGCAATTACCCCGTTATAGTAAAATATATGTATGAATTAACAAACACTTTTCGTATCGTCTGTCCGGAGGTACACGTGTCGCGGCCATAACTTTAGACGACATCACCCACGGGCGTCATGCGGCACTGGACGCTCGTAATTATACACGGATGGACGGATGGACGGATGGACGGATGGGCCTGTGGATTATTCATGTAATTACCTTATCTACGAAGACGGTGGCTGGCGTGAGGGCGTCTCCTTTGCGGAAATGGTCAACAGTTTTGGGAACATATACATTAAGAGAAACTACGGCTTTTGTGTTCTTATTAAAAAAAAATAATGGTTAGGTACCTTATTTTTTTAATGAATGGCCCTGGTGGCCTTTACAGCTTCCCATCATATTTAAGACCATCTTAAGCTCCAGACCTCGAGAAGTAGGGGTAAGTGAACGTCCTAACGGCACCCCATGTGGTGTGCGGACCTTGACTTAGAAGTTAGGACGTCGACTATTAGTAGAGAACATCGTTGAAGTACCTTTAATGAAAAGTGTTTGATTCAAATTATGAGATCGTTCCATTCCGATATAATGTTTGTGAGAGATGTCATTAACCAAGTGCGCACATCTGATTAACTCTACATTTCTTACATATTTTTTGTAATAAAATATGAAGAGACTACATTCTCTGCACCCGGCAGTTTGCATTTTATGAATAAATCTTTAAATGAAGTCGATCTTTAATTTTAGATGGCAACATTAATTTTTCTCGCAGGCCTACCAATAGCGCAAATTTTCTACTCAGTTCGGAATTGGTCACTATCCTCTTGTTCACTACACGTTTGTAGAACCGTTCGCTAATGTCATGTTACCGATACCGAAGCATGATCTACCATATTCATGAGATGATATAGCTCCAGAAGTAGGCGTAAGTGAACGTCCTAACGGTATGCACCCCATGTGGTGTGCGGACCTCGACTTAGAAGTTAGGACGTCGACTGCTAGAGGACATCGTCGAAGTACCTTTAATGGAAAGAGATTGATTCAAATTATAAGATCGTTCCATTCCGATAGAATGTTTGTGACAGATTTCATTAACTAAGTGCGCACATCTGATTAACTCTACATTTCTTACATATTTTTTGTAATAAAATACGAAGAGACTACATTCTCTGCACCCGGCAGTTTGCATTTTATGAATAAATCTTTAAATGAAGTCGATCTTTAATTTTAGATGGCAACGTTAACTTTTCTCGCAGGCCTACCAATAGCGCAAATTTTCTACTCAGTTCGGAATTGGTCACTATCCTCTTGTTCACTACACGTTTGTAGAACTTTTCGCATATGTCATGTTACCGATACCGAAGCATGATCTACCATATTCATGAGATGATATAGCTCCAGAAGTAGGCGTAAGTGAACGTCCTAACGGTATGCACCCCATGTGGTGTGCGGACCTCGACTTAGAAGTTAGGACGTCGACTGCTAGAGGACATCGTCGAAGTACCTTTAATGGAAAGAGATTGATTCAAATTATAAGATCGTTCCATTCCGATAGAATGTTTGTGACAGATTTCATTAACTAAGTGCGCACATCTGATTAACTCTACATTTCTTACATATTTTTTGTAATAAAATACGAAGAGACTACATTCTCTGCACCCGGCAGTTTGCATTTTATGAATAAATCTTTAAATGAAGTCGATCTTTAATTTTAGATGGCAACGTTAACTTTTCTCGCAGGCCTACCAATAGCGCAAATTTTCTACTCAGTTCGGAATTGGTCACTATCCTCTTGTTCACTACACGTTTGTAGAACCGTTCGCTAATGTCATGTTACCGATACCGAAGCATGATCTACCATATTCATGAGATGATATAGCTCCAGAAGTAGGCGTAAGTGAACGTCCTAACGGTATGCACCCCATGTGGTGTGCGGACCTCGACTTAGAAGTTAGGACGTCGACTGCTAGAGGACATCGTCGAAGTACCTTTAATGGAAAGAGATTGATTCAAATTATAAGATCGTTCCATTCCGATAGAATGTTTGTGACAGATTTCATTAACTAAGTGCGCACATCTGATTAACTCTACATTTCTTACATATTTTTTGTAATAAAATACGAAGAGACTACATTCTCTGCACCCGGCAGTTTGCATTTTATGAATAAATCTTTAAATGAAGTCGATCTTTAATTTTAGATGGCAACGTTAACTTTTCTCGCAGGCCTACCAATAGCGCAAATTTTCTACTCAGTTCGGAATTGGTCACTATCCTCTTGTTCACTACACGTTTGTAGAACTTTTCGCATATGTCATGTTACCGATACCGAAGCATGATCTACCATATTCATGAGATGATATAGCTCCAGAAGTAGGCGTAAGTGAACGTCCTAACGGTATGCACCCCATGTGGTGTGCGGACCTCGACTTAGAAGTTAGGACGTCGACTGCTAGAGGACATCGTCGAAGTACCTTTAATGGAAAGAGATTGATTCAAATTATAAGATCGTTCCATTCCGATAGAATGTTTGTGACAGATTTCATTAACTAAGTGCGCACATCTGATTAACTCTACATTTCTTACATATTTTTTGTAATAAAATACGAAGAGACTACATTCTCTGCACCCGGCAGTTTGCATTTTATGAATAAATCTTTAAATGAAGTCGATCTTTAATTTTAGATGGCAACGTTAACTTTTCTCGCAGGCCTACCAATAGCGCAAATTTTCTACTCAGTTCGGAATTGGTCACTATCCTCTTGTTCACTACACGTTTGTAGAACCGTTCGCTAATGTCATGTTACCGATACCGAAGCATGATCTACCATATTCATGAGATGATATAGCTCCAGAAGTAGGCGTAAGTGAACGTCCTAACGGTATGCACCCCATGTGGTGTGCGGACCTCGACTTAGAAGTTAGGACGTCGACTGCTAGAGGACATCGTCGAAGTACCTTTAATGGAAAGAGATTGATTCAAATTATAAGATCGTTCCATTCCGATAGAATGTTTGTGACAGATTTCATTAACTAAGTGCGCACATCTGATTAACTCTACATTTCTTACATATTTTTTGTAATAAAATACGAAGAGACTACATTCTCTGCACCCGGCAGTTTGCATTTTATGAATAAATCTTTAAATGAAGTCGATCTTTAATTTTAGATGGCAACGTTAACTTTTCTCGCAGGCCTACCAATAGCGCAAATTTTCTACTCAGTTCGGAATTGGTCACTATCCTCTTGTTCACTACACGTTTGTAGAACCGTTCGCTAATGTCATGTTACCGATACCGAAGCATGATCTACCATATTCATGAGATGATATAGCTCCAGAAGTAGGCGTAAGTGAACGTCCTAACGGTATGCACCCCATGTGGTGTGCGGACCTCGACTTAGAAGTTAGGACGTCGACTGCTAGAGGACATCGTCGAAGTACCTTTAATGGAAAGAGATTGATTCAAATTATAAGATCGTTCCATTCCGATAGAATGTTTGTGACAGATTTCATTAACTAAGTGCGCACATCTGATTAACTCTACATTTCTTACATATTTTTTGTAATAAAATACGAAGAGACTAAATTAAGTGTCTTCCTTTAAATTAAGTGGAAATAAAATGTACTTACCTTTAAAGTATCGAAGACATATAGCTAAACTGTTAGCTTATAATTTAACAAATGATAGTGTTACATGTGTAACAAAGTCTATTGACCCATTTTATATTGATTGTGGTAGTACTACCACTATTCCTATAGTTGACAAATGTACCAGCTCAGGTACATTAATTAATATTTTAAACTAGATTTAATGACAACGGATAAGCACTTTAATATGAATATTGTACATCAAAACATACAGGGCTTATCGGGCAAAGAGTTAGAAATTGAATTATTTGTTAAAGATTATAATGTACATATTTTATGCATTACTGAGCATTGGTTAACAAGTGTAAGAAATAATATTAATGTATTCAATTACAGTTTGTTAAGTGCATTCTATAGAGAGACTGCAATCCATGGAGGATCACTAATTTTAGTGCACAGCAATATACCTTGTAAAGATCGAAAGGACATTGTTAGTCTTTCTATTGAGCGCACTATAGAGCTAGCCTGTGTGGAGCTGGAGCGGTTTATTATAGTCTGTATATATCGCCCCCCCTCTGGGGATTTTTGCCTATTCGAAGATACTCTAGAGGATGTCCTTAAACGGTTATTTGTGTCGAAAAAAGAATTAATAGTTTGCGGTGACTTTAATGTTGACATTTTAGTAGAATCTTCTATAGCTGCTAGGTTACTCGCATTGTTTAAGTGTTTTAATTTAAATCCTTCGTTTACTGAGCCTACCAGAATAACTGCAACTTCACGTACTTGTATCGATAATGTATTTTGCAATTGTGAGATATTAGACAGAGAAATACTTAGCAAGTTGAGATCAGACCACTGTGGGCAAAAAATAGCGGTACGTAACAGCCACGATAATAAGAAAAAAATAATAAAATATAGACCCGTGACAAAGAGAAAAATATCACTTTTTAAAGAAAAAATTCAAACAAAATTGCGTAAATCAGTGTATTCTCAAAATGGTCATCCTATTAATCTTTACAATACATTGTCTAAAAATATTAATGACGAGTTTAATCGAATATTTCAATTCAGATACATAGAAGAAAGTAAAAATAGTAAATTTAGCGACTGGGCTACTGTAGGTATTTTTAAAAGTAGAAACAAATTATACGAGCTTTATGACGAAAAACAATATAATTTTTCTCCCTCATTTCAGGAATACGTAAGAAATTACTCAAAAATTTTCAAAATCATCTGTACTCAAGCAAAGTCAATGTACATAAAGGATAAAATAGTTAATTCGGATAATAAAATAAAAACCACCTGGGATATCATTAAAAATGAGACCGGCAACTCTAAATCTTGTGACTTTAGTTATGAAATAATGATTAATGGAAACAAAATCACTTCTGATAAAGAAGTGGCAAGCGTTTTTGAAGAGTTCTTCCGCAACATTCCCGTTAAATTAACTAGTACACTATCCTCTTCTTCAACAGAAGCATTTTATCTATTAAGAGATAATGTTAAGGAATGCAATGTGGTATTTGACTTTAAGCACATTACAATCAGGGACATAATTAAAACTTTCCAGTCTCTGAAAGTAAAAAGTACGGGTGATCTCTGGGGTATTTCAGTAAAAATAATTCGTCACATAATAGATATTATAGCTCCTTGTTTAGTTGTAGTTTTTAATAAATGCATAGATCTTGGTGTATTTCCAGATCTAATGAAATGCAGTAAAGTTATACCATTATTTAAAACAGGTGAAAAAACGGATATTAATAATTATAGGCCAATTTCTATATTACCAACACTCAGTAAGATCTTCGAAAAGATCATACTGAATCAAATGCTAACCCACTTCAACAATAATAATTTATTACATCCGGAGCAATACGGTTTTACTAAAGGTCGTAGTACAACAGATGCCGGAGCCAGGCTCTTAAAGCATATATATGAAGCATGGGAGTCGTCGCAAAATGCTATAGGTGTATTTTGTGATTTATCAAAGGCGTTTGATTGTGTTGAGCATGATACATTAATATCTAAACTTAGTCACTATGGCGTGAAAAACAAGGCCCTTAGCTTGCTCGCATCTTATTTAAGTAATAGGATACTAAAGGTTAATATAAACGATGAAAAGTCATCAGGGTCACCTACTGTGATGGGTGTTCCGCAAGGCTCGATCTTGGGCCCTTTTCTTTTCCTGGTGTATATAAATGACTTACCACATTATGTTAAAAACCATGCGAACATTGTGCTGTTTGCAGATGATACATCATTAATATTTAAGACTGATAGGAATAAAAATAATTTTGACGATGTTAATAGTGCTCTGTCGCATGTCTCACATTGGTTCACTATAAATAATTTACTTTTAAATGCAAAGAAAACCAAATGCTTAGAATTCGTGTTGCCAAATGTAAAAAAAGTAAATAAATCTCTTAAATTAAATAATGAAACATTAAATATAGAGGAATCCACGGTTTTTTTAGGGGTGACCTTGGACAGTAAACTGCAATGGGGCCCGCACATAGCATCTCTCACAACTAAACTTGCTAGGGCTGCTTATGCTGTTAGAAAAATAAGGCAGCTCACTGACGTCGACACTGCTCGGCTTGTTTATTTTGCATATTTCCATAGTGTTATGTCTTATGGCATTTTACTGTGGGGCAAAGCAGCCGGTATAGAACAAATTTTTGTATTACAGAAAAGAGCCATTAGAGCTATTTATAAACTAAAATCAAGGGAGTCCTTGCGTATCAAATTTAAACAAATAGGTATACTTACAGTAGCTTCCCAATATATTTATAATAATTTAGTGTTTATACGGAATAACATAACTGCATATAAACAAAATTGTGATTTTTCAAATCGTCAAACAAGAAGGATGCATCAATTGGCTACCTCTTCGTACCGTCTTTCCAAAGTGCAACGTTCTTTTATGGGACTAGGTATAAAATTTTATAATAAAGTCCCAAAACAAATACGTGACTTACCAGTGGAATCTTTTAAGAAACGTGTAAAGGCTCAGCTCTTAGGCAAGGGCTACTATAGCATAAATGAATATTTAAATGACAAGGATGCTTGGAAATGACTAGCTAGGCAACCAGTTCTGCACAGGTTAGAGAATACCTATTTTTGTAATAGATATAAGTTTTATTTTTAAAAGATGTGCTGAGGAGTTTCTTTACGGCTTTTCTTCTCCTCCATGACAAAGCACCTTTCCGAAAAGCTGGTAGATTAAAAAAATGACGTGCATAAGAGTATCAGTGATACCTACATGAATAAAGATTATTTCATTTCATTTCATTTCATTTCATTTCATTTCACTACATTCTCTGCACCCGGCAGTTTGCATTTTATGAATAAATCTTTAAATGAAGTCGATCTTTAATTTTAGATGGCAACGTTAACTTTTCTCGCAGGCCTACCAATAGCGCAAATTTTCTACTCAGTTCGGAATTGGTCACTATCCTCTTGTTCACTACACGTTTGTAGAACTTTTCGCATATGTCATGTTACCGATACCGAAGCATGATCTACCATATTCATGAGATGATATAGCTCCAGAAGTAGGCGTAAGTGAACGTCCTAACGGTATGCACCCCATGTGGTGTGCGGACCTCGACTTAGAAGTTAGGACGTCGACTGCTAGAGGACATCGTCGAAGTACCTTTAATGGAAAGAGATTGATTCAAATTATAAGATCGTTCCATTCCGATAGAATGTTTGTGACAGATTTCAATATGCAAGTGCGCACATCTGATTAACTCTACATTTCTTACATATTGTTTGTAATAAAATACGAAGAGATTACATTCTCTTCACCCGGCAGTTTCATTTTAGGAATAAATCTTTATATGAAATCGATCTTTAATGTTAGATGGCAACGTTATTTTTTCTCGGAGACCTACCAATAGCGCAAAGTTTCTACTTACTCAGTTCGGAATTAGTCCCTAACCTCTTCTTCACTACACGTTAGTAGAACCTTTCGCATATGTCATGTTACCGATACCGAAGCATGGTCTATGGTCAGCAACCATTTACAACTGCGTCACCATCAACTCGTTTGTCCGCTTCCTAAAAAACTAGAACTACGTAGTTAAATAGAGATTCGTCACATTACAATAGACACGCATAGAATTGCTGATTAAAATTAACATAGATTTTTTGCATAATTCCCTATTTGTCCCCATTGTAATAGGCCCTCGCGTCGCAAAAGCCGGTGATTATCGTCGCTCATATCGTATCATACCGGCCGACACGTGTCCGATATCGTCTATTGTTTAAATATGCAATTAGTATTGAAATAGTGCATACAATGTGGTGATGTGCGCAGCAATGTTAGGGTAAATAACTGCATGCCGCACCGCATCGCCTGCGTCATACCGCATCGCACCGTGCCATCCGCACCTTCCGCGTATCCGGGAAAAGGGTCAAGGTTATCTGGGAACTCCCCAAGTCCTTGGAAAACCCTTAGTCGTAGTAGCCATACTCATCTGTATTATGTACTGGTACTGTGGAAGACAAAAGGTTTTGGTCTGTAAGGACTATGGACCAGTTGTTCTATAAGGCATTGAAACAATCTATGTAGGTACATTTACTAAGTTATTACTTAGTTATTACTATCGCGTGTCACCTCAGATGACAAGAGTTAACACTCGATTATTGTGACTCAATTATTGATATTAAATTATTGCAAAAGTTCTTTTAAACTCCTGACAAGTGACAACATAATTTAAACTGTGTTTTATCTCGTTATTATGAGATGAATGAGAAGTGCAGGCTCCATATAAATATCACCGACGACGTCCTATAACTGTTGACATTACAATTCACATTATAAAATTACAAGTTTATTTTTAAATTGGTGTTATGCAACGTGGAGAACGTTGCAAGTTTGGACAAAATAGTATCATTAATATGCCCATAGATATAATAATAATAGTATCACTACATACTAATAGTCCCATAGTCCCACACTAGGATTCCCTGTGTCGTGAGCGCCATGAGTGACACACAGAGACAAGAACACTCATCCCAGACTGATGTAATCAAGAAAACTCGTCATTCAAAGGAGATCGCCAAAATCCCATACACCTCTGGGCTGAGAACATCATTAATGTAATCTATTACTATGTTAATATAATAATAAGTAATTATAACTCATGCTGTCTCAGCTTCTAACACTATTTTTTGAGATATACACGTACCAAACTATAGTATTTACTCCTATGGATTGATGCACATATTAATTTTTTAGCAATAATTTTTCGCAAAAACATTAAAAAAAAACAACTTTTATTGCTTATTCTGAAAATTGACGGAATTGATTTTATAACCTTTTCCGATGTGGTCCTCGATGTGTTGTGAATTGTGATGTGATGCGATCCACGCGCGAGTGTAACCCTATAGGTATTAATATCTAGTATACTATTGTATACTATAGTATACAGTGTACTATAGTATATCGCGGTGTTGATCTGGCCCGCGAGGATAATATAATTGGTACCGAAGGCCACACGTGTATCGTACAGCGCGTTGTGGACTGATCATCGTGTTTACTACTTCATTTAGTATTACAAGGACACTATTTGAATATATTATCTTTTTAGCCAGTTTAAGCTAAGACTGTTTATTGGATTACGTGATGTGATTGTCGTTATCTGTGATTTAGAGTGGGTTCTTTTACATACGAGTGCCATGTTTACTCAATAGGGATGCAGCTTTTATAGAATCAACGTTAAAGACTCCATTGATATTAACCTTTCTATTTTAGGTCCGTATAAACCGATCACGGCCCAAGAGCACAATCTCAGGATTTAATAAATGTCACTTTTTACATGATTTGAAATATTTCAACATCTCAAACCGAATCTTGAGATCGCAGGTATCTCAAGATCAGTTTGTTAATACGGTTTAGATTCTTTTTAAGCTTAGGACACAGATTAATGATTCAACCATAGAAGAACTAATTGCCTAATCAATGATTTTCAGAAAATTTAAAATAAAAGTAAATAGGTAGATACATATTTATGTTTCGAATAAATGAGTTGGCTGTAAGAGATAATCTTGTTCTAATATATTTTTTCCTAACTATGTATTGTTTTTTAACTTCTATAATTTTAAAGACAATGGATAACTAAGTAAAATATACGAAAACTTATTGCCCGTATCGCCGGAATTAAAACTTTAAAAAATCTTATACTGTACTTATTTGTGTAAAAAAAAAGGTATTATGGTAAATAGTGGTAAAAGGTCGTAAAAGACATACAGAAATTCATTCTGGTAAGGTTTTATTTCCGTAAATGTGGAACCCAATTTTTTTTTCTATTTATAGCTATCTTTACAAACTGTTCTGTTGTTTTGTTGGAGCTGTCAAGGTCGCACGTGTATCGGTCCGAGTACAACGATTACATGCTGGTTCGTGCGTGGATCAGAAACTGCTTCTAAGAGCATGCATGAGTATGAAGTATGCACTTTTAGGTATATATGAGTACCTACACTTGTTTCATTTGAGCATGCTACAATTGATGAGAATTATTATTTTTTACCCGACTGTCAGGAAGGTTTGTTTTCGCGGGTATCTTGTATACTATATGTATGTGTGTATGTATGTAATATTCTTTATTATCTCATATCTTCTAAACCACTGAACTTATATGTATATTTAAGATGTTATAAGATTCGTTCCTAATAGTTCTTATGAAATGAAATTATATTTATTTGCAAAAATGTGGTAACAAAAGGTGTTATCTGCATGTCAAATATCGCTCACATTTTCCAAGAATAGAGGCATGCAAATTATTTATTAAAATAATTATTAATTATGTTGTAGCAATGAATTTAAGCATTTGAATATATAAAATTTATCATAAAACATTTTATTTGATTGAAGGGCTTAGACATGTGTTTGGCAAAGGGAGATCTCCCGCCAGGCGAGGTGTGTTGCCTGGGAGGCGGCCGAGCCCCGACTGACGTTGTCGGAGCATTCGTATATATGCCAGTGATTTTAGAAAACTTCGACAGCGTGATTCAGGGCGGCGTGACGTCACCGTGTGACGTGTGTGCGCTGTCGCCACATCACCCCCTGCTCAGACCGGAGGTCGATACATCTTACAGCCCGTGCGCCGCGATGATTGCTCAGCCATGTGTGTCCACGGGATGCCCTCTATCCACGGTGAGTCGGGATGGGAGGGTGAGACGACCAATGCAAAGGGCGAGTGATGTGCACTCCAGCCGTCAGTGGAGCCGTCGTGTGGACAGTACGTAGCTAGAACGGGGACAGGAAGCGTCTTGAGCATACGCTGCGATGAACCCTAGTGTGGCTGGTGATGAGACTGCGGGGAGATGTCGCTGCTGTCCGTAGGGTGTGAAATTTATCTCTTAAGCAACAAACAAAGTGGCTAGCTATTGGCTCTCAAGCAATGTGCTGCAGTGGTTCCACTAATGACAGGAGCCTGCAAGCCACGCGTTGCCTGTACTTGGGAGAGTTGCGGACAATAACAAATATTTTCATATCAACAGATGCTGACTTCTACTGTTGTTTACACTACATAATGAATGAGAGGTAGGTAATACAGGTATACATACCTATAATACGTTGGTCATCTCATACACATAAGTCATAACACAATTCATTCAAATCTAATAATGAGCTGAATATTAGATATGTATAATATTATATATCCTAAAACAAAATTAGAAAAAGAAAAGATTTGTATGTTTGTTTGTTCTATACTCAATAATTAGTAGTAAACTACCCCATTGTAGGCTAATAGTTTCCATCAAAATGATCAATTCTTTACCCTGGAAATACAACTGAAAGACAGTGATACTGTTGTATTAATATTAAGTACTAGAAAATCGCCCTCACTTCGCTTCGGGAAAAATAGTAAAATAAATATCATATAGCCTATGTTACTCGGGGGTAGTGTAGCTTCCCAACAGTGAAAGAATTTTTCAAATTGGTTCGGTACTATTGGAGCCTATTCAATGCAAACAAACACTCAAATCTTTCCTCTTTATAATATTAGTATAGATTAAAATACAATATAGTTTTGGTATTATAAGCAATTCACATAAATTAACATGATATTACACAAGGTAAGTGCCAGCTATTTTTGGTTCAATAACCAGTTCTGCAATTAAAATGCAAAATTAACTAAAACGTCTGCAATTAAAGAATGAATATTAACGATTATAATTAAGATCGGGAAAATGTTTGTGAAATACATGGGTTCCGTTACATGTGTCAGTGTTGCATTGAATCCAATAATAGAGGGGTACCACTTCATAAATCACTCGAGTGGTTGGTGCAATGGTTACCGGAAGGTGTAGTAATTGCTGGACTGCTTTTCAAAAAAATCTAAGTTAGATTCCCAGTGATACAGTGATGGATGATGATATATATAAGATCATTCATAATTAATTAATTAAAATTTCTGTTCTAGGACTGAATGCTTGAATGTTCTTATATTTGTATTGTCCATGATACCCACAACAAAGAAAATTATAATGTGGAATTATGAGAGTTATAGCGTTATTTATTTACTCTTCCTTATGCACGCCCAATTGCTTCGCTTCTACTGCTGCTTGCTTCAATTTCTCTACATATTTTGAGACCATCAAGCTGATCAATATTGACCTAGATGTGCAATTATCAATGCTTCTAACAGCAAATATCTTTAAATACGATTCAGTTACTACCCGTTGAGGAATTCCATTCTAAGTATACTATATCTCCGGAACCCATAATCAGATCCTCTCCATTGCGGGAGGCCTCTAGCCAACATTAAACAACAGCAACTGCCATTTGAGGTTGACTTATGGTAGTAATATGACAGTTATGATCTTGAATCAACAATAAGGAAGAACGACCAGTTTTTATTTTTACACGGTGTAAATGTTGCCCCGTAGTATTTAAGTTTTCCGAGGCGTAGCTTCAAGAATTAATAATGTTTTGGAGCAGGAAGTTGTATTTTGTACGTTGGTGAACTTAGCGATATACCTACCTATAATATAATATTTACACAATAAAGTTAAGAACAGATTGTACCTACTTAGTGAAGAATTTACGAGTGGTGCGTTAAAATTTAGTTATATTAAGAAAATATTACGTCAAGTTCTACTACTTCTCATGCGCTTTCAGTAATATACTAAAGTTAGTTAAAGTAACAAAACTGACTTAATCATCCACGTCCAAAACAAAAGGTTTTTTTTCCTATAGTTTATCTGTCGACGTGTAGCAAATGGCTTAAGCCGGTCAACATTATGGCTACAGCAAGCTACGACGAACTCCCTTTATTAATTAATTCACAAGATCATCACGTAAAGTAGGAAGTTCAATAAACAAAACTTGTAACTGACAGCACTTCATGTCGGTAATACCGTCAGAGCACGGGGAGCTATGCTTTTATGGAAATAGCCGGCAAACGAGCTGACGATTTATCTGATGGTAAGTGGGTATCGTCGCCTATGGACATCAGCGACACCAAAGGCTTCACTAATGCGTTTTCGGTCAAGAAAGAGAAGAAAAAGAAAGAACTGGCTCTAACAGTCGTTTGCCGGCTTCTCTGGTCAGAGGGTGGTTGCTACGTAGGCTTCGTTGCAAGATAAAATTAATGACTAAATAATAATGTTCATAATGCAATCCTCACTAACTTTAAGTGTTACCAAGCGGGCCGGTCTCTGTCGTCTCTTACCACACTCTAGTATACCGGCACGGGATTAAGGTCAGTATTCTAAGCCTATATCTTAGTCTTACCGGCTAAAAATATAATTATAAAAATGTGATACTGTGAGTCCTTCATTCGGACACAACGGACCTCATAGACTGCACTCCATCATCATCATCCATCCATCCACCCATCAGCCTTTGGAAGTCCACAGCTGGACATAAGCTTCTCCTAAGAAAGGAAGTTAACCGTTGGGGAAGAAAGGTCCTTGAATGGAGACCACGTCTCAGAAAAAGGAGCACAGGACGCCCCCCGAGTCCGACCAGGTGGACTGACGACTTGAAGAAGACAGTAAGCATTCGCTGGATTCAGAAGGCTCAGGAGCGGTCAGAGTGGCGCTTGTTACACTGTATTAAGTACTAAAAGCATAGTGTAGCTTCAGCTTCGCATGGCTGCCGTGTACCGTCCTTACGAATTCCTTTGAAGCGAGACAGTCCGTTGATAAGCTGGATGGCGACTGTTTACGGAGAAAGCCTTTTACTGAGTTAATAAAGTATTAAAGTGCGTCGCTCGTTCCACGTCAGCGACGTCTTTGGCGTTAAATCCTTGGCAAAGTTTTAATGTGTTGACGACAACTCGAGGACCCTTGCTACGATCGGGAGTGGCTGAGAGAAGGGTTCTGATTCGTTATAATATAATCAATCATAAGCTGGGAACACAACCCGGGACAATTGCTCTACACTCTACAGTATTATAGTACTGGACTAGTGTCTCCCGAACAATGTATTTTGAAAGCGATATCTATAATGACTACAATTATCGAATTACAATGATGCGCAATGATTGCAGTAATTTCATGAATTATTCAATCGAATAACGGAAAAGGTGCGTAGGAGTCATCGACCGTTTTTAACGAGTTTCGTGGACACTCGACACTGTGGCCCACGGAGCGCCAGCGTTACGGCGACACTTGTTTACGACCAATAAAAGTTTAGTATACGACAGAATAAATTAGTATTTCGGATTGACCGCGGCGTCCGCGGCCCACCCGTTCGGATAGCGCCGTGAAGTGGGCGTGTGTGAAACGGATTCTGTTGTAAATCTAAGTCCCTATTCACATGTGCGACAACGATTCGACAGCAACGCGACAGTGAAACAACAAACTGACATTGGAAGGTGTATATTTTAATAAAATGCAAAGTTTTTTTCACTTGCGAAATTTTGTCGAATCGCTATGTTGTTGATGTGTGCATATAGCCAATTGAAATAAGCCTTGAACACTATGTAAATTAATTGAAATATAAGCACAAGTAGGAACAATATACAATTTAGGTTAGGGTAGGCTAGTAAAGTATATCCTCAGATTTTAAAACAAAATCTGAGCCAATCTGAGGGTACACACATTATGATGAAGCTATAAAGGCCGCGGTGGCCAATACCAACTGTCCATTCGAAAAAAGTACACGATCGAAAAATATTATTTAGTTTGTCTATACAATATCAGTCCATAGTTGGGATAGTCTGTGGCTTAGCTCTGAGTTCCTCGTATAGCCAAGTACGATGTATATGAGCTGATATTTACATTACCTACATGTGATGATGTTTTGCAATTAATGGCTCGATGTGGTAAGTAATGATTGTGGTCAACGATACTCCATGATCGTGGAATGGAATTCCAGGCCAACCACTGCACATGGAGCATCTAGCATAGCCACGGGCGAGGACATGGCGAATTTAGCAAAAAAAAGCAAAATAAGTAATAACGTGTTTGTGATCTTCCTTACGCTAAAAGGGGTCTTTCTACTTATGAAATTGCTTAAAACTTTTAGCATTGTTAAATGTAAATGTAGTTATGACATAGGTACATACATACATGTATTTTATTATTATTTAGTGACCAAAATTAGTTATGCGGCCGGTTTGCAAATAGTTACATGACTATTGCGGTCTCTCCGACCTCTCCTCCTGTTTGTTTAAGTCATTCCTTACGAAATTTTTCTATAAATACTTTTAAGGATTCGTAAAATTAAACCGTTATGGAATGCTGCGATCGGTGAAACCTCGATGTGTTGAATGTCATTATTAAGAACCATAAGCCCATTTTCCAGTTTTAAACATCAAAAAGTATTTATTTCATGGTGTTTCATTGGGTTTCATTCGTATACAACGAATGCCGGTATAACTATCCACATTTAGTTTTACGACTATCCACGAGGCTGATGCGTGTAAATTGTGATGTTTATTCGGCCGCGACTGTTCGGGGAGTTCAGTGTTCACGACTACGATGCGATGCGTCGCATCGTGACAATACTAATAATACTATAGGAAAGCATAAATATGAAACGAAAAATGAAGAATCAATAGTGTCTATCTCAAAAAAGTAAACTTCACTGGAGATGAACAAAAAATATCTTTACTGTTTTAATGATTTACTGAAAAAGTTTTTAATATACAAATAAAGTTTATAGTATAAAGATTAGATAAAGTAATATATGTATAAATAGGAAATTAGCCTACCATTAGAACAGTAAAGATATTTTTTTTTCATGTAATGTGAAGTTTACTTCTTTGAGATAGACAGTACTGATTCTTAACCATCGATATGGTAAAGTGTTAAATGTGTTTAAGAAATAATGTTAAAACGACAAAACCTTTTTCATAAATCTATATTAATTATATATAATTATATGAATGCTTATTAGTCAGCGGTGCCACAGTAAGATTATACGACGGTTGCGATCGTAGTCGTATCGTTATCGTAAACTATAAACAAACAAAAAATATCTAATATCTTGTGTGATATTTAGGATGGTGTTACGATTTAAGTAACTTTAATAGTGTTATTGGTACGCCAGCTTTACGAGTTGGCGTCGTAGCCATCGTAGGGCGACCTGATTGAATCCTCAACGCGTTTCTCGCTAAGTACTTGTCAACCGAATTGCTATCGGGATATTTATGACATGGTAAAAATGACTTTACGATTGTTAAGTAGCTGATAAAGTTAAATGGTGTTTCTGTTGATCGCCAGTGGAACTTCGGTTAAGTAACGTTTACAAATACCTTCCGTATTTTATTACACTTTAATGTTTGTTTATTGAGTCGTAAAATTTTCAAATCGGGAGCTGTGATCGAGAGTATTTTATTAGATATACGGGACGACCCGAGATCGTCGCGCCAAGGGTCCTGGGTTCGACTCCCAGCGACGCGGAAGTTTGAATTGAATGATGACTTTGAATTTCTGTTCTTGGTCTGGGCGTTTTATTTGTTGTCTTTGTGTGTTGTCCATGGCACCTACGACACAGGGAATCCTAGTGTGGGGCTATGAGTAAGAAGCGTTATTTTTTTTATTGAATTTTTTATTGAACATTTAACTTTAAAGTCAAATAGAGAATGCAAAGCTGATCTCCTCCCATAACGTGAAAAGTTTAATGTGCTATCTACTGAAATATTTTAATCCAGTAGCAAGCTCGATAAACTTACCGATTGCCTTTTTTTGAAGTCTGTTAAATGTACTGACATACAGCTTCCGTTTTCTTATAAGTTATAGGCAAACGCTATTAGTGGCAGATCGTTTTTCGGCTAACTTAAGACAAAGTTTTACGACAAACTTTTATCTTATGGGCCGACTGGTTTATTTTATGCCTTAAATACCGTACCGAATTGTTTTATAGTTTTCATTATACCGCAACATAGAGCAAGTTAATGAAGAGAACTGTCATGCGACTGATTTTGTGTCAAAGCGACAGGAACTTCGCGTGAAAATGACATAGACTAGGAATAGTTACCCAATAAGTTTTTTATTTGCTTAAAATATAAACCATGTACTTTGTACAATATGTATAAAAGCTATAGTACAATACAAGTAAAGTAAAGTACAATACACAAACGGAATTTCCATCATTACCTCCTAAAGAATGGAATGTTGTTACGAAATGTTGCTTAAATAATTCATTTCGATTTCAGTTAAAAGTTGCAGTTACGTATATATCAGAAAATTTTGATTTGAATCGTCACTTATTTTAAAGATTTCAATCGAAATTGCGACTGTATTTTCTTCCTTGCAATTTTGTCACTCAACCAAGATTAGATATCATTCCTCGTCTCGTAGCAGCAATTCGATGGTTACACTTAGGACAAACTTAAGTTAAGTACTTTTTATTCGCAATAGTCATATAAGAATTCATTATATTTTTTGTCAAATACTTAATTAAATAATTCTTTCTCCGTCACTTCTATCCCTTTCGTATGCATTATAAGTATGTACTAATTGTGATTTTGAAGATGGCGCCTGCTTGCCGTGCCGCGAAGCCGCGATGCCCGCGGCAGCCTTCGTCTGACCGTGTCTAATGTGTAATTGGACATCTCCGACAATTTTGTGCAATTTCAGTCTCTTCATATGATACACTGTATTTATTCTAAAGTGATACAGAAATTGAAAAATAAATTTTAATGAAGAGAAGCAATTTATGTATTATATCAGTAATTACAGCTCCTACCGGTGTCGTTTTTAGGGTTCCGAAGTAAAATCGGAACCCTTATAGTTTCATGTCAGTCTGTCAGTCCGAAGCAAAGCGCCGAGACCCTTAGTGCTAGAAAGCTGTAATTTGGCATGGATGTACATATTTATTAAAACTCCAGAATTGTAGAATACAATATTGAAAAACATTTTTTTTCAAGGTCCCTCCCCTACAGGTAACGCGAGAATGAATTTTTTATTAGTCGCGTAGCCTATAAAGTGGGGTATCGTTAAAAAGTTCTTTCAACAATATTATGGGTCTTTTATGACCATTTTTGGAATTAAGGGTCCGTTTGATTTAAAGTGCAAATTTGTGACACGCACTTGCCAAAGCATTGCAAGTACCCAGTGCTGCATTACTAAAAGCAAGAAAACATTTTTAATGTTTTTTTTTAAAGCTATATTAAGTACGGAAAAAAGTTAATAATACTTTACTTAAAAAAATTACGCCCGCGCCACGCTGAAAAATTATAATTCAATTTTTTTTTATATAAACTTGTATTGGTTGAATAAACAGATCTTAGCTTTAGCAGCATGAAACAAGTTAAAATTGGGATTAATCCCAAGAGACATCGAAATCTGTTACGATATGTTTCAGAGAATTAGTTAAACTGTTAGATATTTTATTACACTATAATTTTCCTTTTTTCTGTCAAAGAAGCTCAAAATCAGCGAGAAATTTGTGTTGAAGGGCTTATTTATGACGTAATACGATAAATCACCATCATAAACATAAAAGAAGGTAAACATAATATCAAAGATCAAAGATATACTAAATCGAAATCAGAATTAATTATTTACACATGTGATAGACGTTTCTCGTGTTCTGAGTTTACGTTTCTGAACGCCATTTTTAATATGTATCTGTAGTCTGCCAGTTTTCATTTTCGGTGACTTGTTTATTTTCGTATAACAATTTTGAACTGTTTCTGTTATTCTTAGGAGTTATTATAAAAAGTTTGCTTATTTTTATAATGCTGAATAAATAAGTATATGTCTCGGATCGCATAATGTATATTAAGCAAAACTTTGATCTGGCTTCGAATATCGATAAATAAATCTGAGGATTGACGGACAGCACTAGCTAGCCTGCCAGATAGGAAACCTCACCATCTCTTGTTGAGAAAGTTAGTCTGGATTCAAGGAAGAAAGAAGCCTACTACTACCTACAATCGCTACTTTTATCATATTATTACTTTCATTCGGTCTCGGGAAACTGCGTGAAAAGTTCAAAGAAATATAATACATAGGTATACTTAGAGTAGCTTTACAGTATATTTTATAGTTGTAGTGTGGTTTTTGTATGGAATGATATAAGCGCGTATAAAAACGAAATTGTGTTATTCATAATCGCCAAACAAGAAGAATGCACCAATTAGTAACGTCATCTTACCGTCTTTGTAAAGTGCAGCAATCTGTTATGGGGCTTGGTGTACAATTCTATAATAAAATTCCTATATAATAAAATTCGAAGTTAATCCGTGACTTGCCAGTGGAAGTGTTTAAGAAACATGTAAAATCTCAACTTTTAGGTAAATGACAAAGACGCATTGAAATGACCGGCTTTGCAACCAGTTCCGTTCGAGTTATTGATATTTCTTTGTATTAATTTATATTATATTTGCAATAATTTTATGAATTTTATTTTCAAAAAATGTGCTTTGCGGCTTTTTTTCTCCTCTATGACTACGACACCCTTTCGAAAAGCTGGTAGATAAAAAAATTACGTGCATAAGTGTATTAGTGATATCTAGATATATGAATAAATTATATTGAATTTTGAATTCCTCAGAAGTAAAGTTTTTTATACGATGCACTCACTTCGACGCTTTCAGGGTTTTCTGCCTCTTAAGACTAAAATCTCCCTGTGTCACTCTCTCGTCCTTCCGATCATAGACTACGCCGATGTTTGCTACTTAGATGCCACAGAGGAGCTATTAAATAAACTTGAGCGCTTGCAAAACTTGTGTATAAGATTTGTTTTTGGTTTACGAAAATTTGATCGTGTATCGCAACTTCGCAAGGATCTCAAGTGGCTCCCAATCCGCTTTCGCAGGAATACTCGTATCCTTTGTCTCCTATTTAATATCCTCAAAAACCCTTCCTCTCCCTCGTACCTCCGCAATCGTTTTTCCTATGCCCGACCATCTATTGCACCTTGTAGGACGCACATTAGGTCGCTCTTACATTTTCCTCGTCATACTACCTCATCCTCCTCCCATTCTGGATTCATTCATGCTGGGGTGGTGCCCCTAAAACGACAATGTTACGGATTGAGAGAGCACAAAGAGCCATCCTAAAAGTTATGCTTAAAAAACCTATTCTTTATCCTACCTCTAAATTGTACTCGCATTGTAAGTTACTTACTGTTCGCCAATTATTTATTCTACAAACAGTTTTACGCAAGCACTCCGAGCTATCCTTTAAACCAGATATAGTCCATATAAAACGCAAAACCCGAGCTCATGTGGTGTGTTCAACAAAACGCTGGCGAACAGCCATAGCAAAACGTCACTATTGTTATTTAGGTAGTTCACTCTATAACAAAATCAATAAATGCCTTGATATTTATCCGCTTACGTCTAACATATGTAAAAACAAATGTCTAAAATGGCTTTTAACTCTCTCTTATGATGAGACGGAAGAACTTGTAAAGTCTTTTTAGTTAAACAAATCATTTACACACACACACACACACACACACACATACACACACATACACACACACACACACACACAAATCACTAACGTACTCATTCATCCCTAACATTTATTGTACTAACTTGTGCATATTAAAATCTTTGAAATATTGTGGAACTCAGTGTTACTGGAGGGCGTTGATCACTGCAACACAGTTTTAAACTATCGCAGGATCATCGTTATCATTTGTTTATTGTAATCATGTTTTTAAAATGCAAATAAAGTTTTTATTATTATTATTATTCATTTTCGGTAAAATGTGTATGTATTAGTGTATGCATAGTTTGTATGTATGTATGTGTAGGCAAATATGACTAGTTGGGTGGTTCGGGAATTAATAGCAACAGTGGACGTTTAAATCACTTTAGTCAGAAACTCATTTTAACACAGGTTTTACACTAGTTATAATTAAATACGCGATTAGAACTGATTGTCTCGCAAAGTCGTCTGATACTCGGTAACAAAACTACTCGGTAACTACGTAACGTGTGCACTGGGCAACGGTCGATGAACGAATGACCCGAGTTGTGCGCGTGCGCTGCTTTATATAGGAATCTGTGGTGTGAATCGAGTGACACATCACTCGATCGCTCGAATTGCCCGTTGAACGCTGTTTTTTACAAATCATTGATGGTGGCGCCGTCACGGCCATTCTGACATACGCTCGTCCTCGAGCGTCCTTTGAGCATCTGGGAACAAGACATAAAACATAAAAACATAGTTCAACTATTTTAGCTATACATCACACGTTATTCTTTGATATCAAATTGTGACACACATGGATAAAATTTCACATCATCATCATCAAAGTTCACATCAATCCTTCAGAGATTCACGATCGCTAAAACGCAGTATATTTTTTTTTTCTTTTTCTTAACCTTTTTTTTAACCCTTTTTTTAACCTTTTTTTTTTATTGACCCCTTTAGTTTAAACTGGACCGGATTATTTTTTTTCCCTGCAGTTTAAACTAGACCGGATCGCGCTAGTCCGAGCACAAGCCCAGCGGTTAGTGCTATACCGGGCATTGCCCCCTGTAACCAATCGTGCTAGTCCGGACAAAAGTCCAGATGATTGCGTTAGACCGGGTATACGCTCCTTTAGCTAGTTGCTAGTCCGAGCACAAGCCTGGTTGTTAGTGCTAGACCAGGCATTGCCCCCTGTAACCAATCGTGCTAGTCAGGACAAAAGTCCCTGTAGCCGATTGTGTTAGACCGGGTATACGCTCCTTTAGCTGAGTCAAAGGTCCGGATTATTCCCTGCAATGACTCGTACTTCTCTTTTCCTTTTTTTCCATTTTTTTTTTCAATTAAATATCTTTCCAATCTTTTTTTTTACTGCTTAGCGTTCATCGTGGTGTACAATGGCATTAGTTACAATTCTGATAGGATCTGATGATTCTGATGATGAACTCTCTAACTATTGCTATTATCGCTCAAGGTACGTGAACCAGCCGACAATGTGCTACTATTAACAGATATAGTGTAGTGGTGACATTACGTAATATCAGCACAAACTCAACAAGGAACAATTACTGTCAGTGAGCAGTTATCAAAATGAACCATAATGGAATCAATACAGATCACCTGTTATATCATGTCACCATACAATCACCGATGATGCTCCTCGTAAGCCACCGTACAGAGCCGCGATAGGCTGCCGTCTTTGTCAACAAGTGCAGGCAGTTGACGCCGCACCAGCCTTCTTTATCTCGCATTGATGCAACTTCTCGTCAACGTTTTGATATTCACAGGCTGCATGTCCATACCACTGACATTGTCACTAAGTTTATCTGAAACACACAAAAAACAAAGCACAGAAACACGAAATGTCTAAATGTTATTTTCTGAACTGAGGGTAGACGATAATTAAAGAATATCAAGACGTTTGAAAATTGAAAATTCTTGATATCATTTACAGAACGATTCTGGTGTCACAAAACAATATACTTGCACTGACTTTGAACAACTTTGTTAATCATAATTACGTTGAAAGATACTGTACATTGACTTTATAATACTTCGTTGAATAAAGCACAAATATATCGAAACGATTTGTAGTTTACGCAAACCACCATTCTAACCAGTTCTTTCTAATCAATCTTATTTTAAGGAAATCCTGGAACTTCGAGTAAGTTCCACGAGTACGTAAGCACAATAGTTTTTACTTAAACACAAATTCATGAAATCTTAACTTCGAACATTCTGTCAGGTGTTTTTGACAGTTCAAGATGACGGCACCATTTACACTGGAAGTTAAGATATTACACAAAAATACTATCAGATTATCCAATCTTGTTAAGAATAATGAAATAATATGCCATACCAAATCGCTGTCTTATAACCTCAAACCTTAATGACATTATTCCGATCCTTTGTATTCGAAATTTCGAATCCTTATTTTACATGCTTGCCGTCCACCGTTTGTAACATCATATCAAGGTATCATCCTGAAAAACCTGAAATAAAGGTTCTTGCGAACCAAATTAAAAGGTGGTACTTTTCCCTCAAAGACACGTGTTATGAAATTTTTTATTTTTTTTTGGTTTGTTTGGTTTGTTGGTTTTGGTGTCTTCGATGCTATCACTCCCTCGGCCATCTCTAACAAACTGAACACGTCCTCGTGTTCTGTGTTCAAATAGCAACGCACTCCGTTCCACCGTTCACTTCCGTCAAAATTTCTTCTCGACAAATATCTCGCGTGAGGTGAGTATCACACACATATTTTCTCACACACATATTTTCTTTGTAAAATTCCACGGTTCTCATTTACTCGCGTTTACTGTCGTAACGTTTCTCATTGCAACCAAGTCATTTCAAATATCATCCGGACCACCGTCATTCTTCATTTATTTTCCGACACGTGTGGGCGAAATTTTCTCACCATATGGATCATCCCACTTCTGATGTAGGCAAATATGACTAGTTGGGTGGTTCGGGAATTAATAGCAACAGTGGACGTTTAAATCACTTTAGTCAGAAACTCATTTTAACACAGGTTTTACACTAGTTATAATTAAATACGCGATTAGAACTGATTGTCTCGCAAAGTCGTCTGATACTCGGTAACAAAACTACTCGGTAACTACGTAACGTGTGCACTGGGCAACGGTCGATGAACGAATGACCCGAGTTGTTTTTTTTTTTTTTTTTTTTTTTTTTTTTTTTTTTTTTTTTTTTCGAATGATAGTTTGCTGTTGGCCCTAATGGCCTTTACAGCTTCACGCGGACTGGGGGCGGGTCCGAGAGGACCCGGCCGATTTGTGTCGAGGGGTGTGCAATGTCAGCGGGAGTGGACCGGATTCGACCGAACCCGGTACAACATGCCGCTGACTCTACACGAGGAGGGACTACCGGTAGTCCCCCCCCGCTGGTTTTATCGGGACCTAGTACACAATGTCATCAGGGGGTGGACCGGTTTATTCGACCGGGCCGAATCCAGTACACGAGCCTCATGACTCTTCACGAGGAGTGGAGACCGGAACTGCCTTGAAAAAGACTTAAAAGTCCGGCCCCCGCCCCCCCGCTGATTTAAGGGGCCACAGTCATCGGGAGTGGACCGGTAGTCCGGCAGAACGGATCCGGTGCACAGGCCTTTGACCCTTCACGGGGGAGGGAGGACTGGGGGCCTTGAAAAAGGCCTCACAGCCTAACCCCCCCACTGACTTAGAACCTATCACGACGTGCTAAGGGCACCCCCTGTGGGGTTCGAACCTCGACTTAGCCGCCGGTTGTAGGAGGACATAAGGTTGAAATTACTACCTAACGCGCGGGAACGCCGCGCGCCGGTCATGTTAAAACGGGGGCCTCGTCGCAGCCGGCTGCGACGGTGTATGTGTGTTGTGTATGTGGGCTGTGTGAGAGAGAGAGAGATAGACGAGCGGTCTTGGGAGTTAGCTAACGTTATCTCGTCATCTGGGTCGCCTAGGACGTGTCTAGGACGTCTAAGGCCGACTGAAATATTATCATTAGGGACATAATTAACCGCTTGGACTATAAGCGGGTTGGAATGTATTGCGGCGGTTTTAAAGTAACTCGTTGAGAGTTGCTTTATATACTGGGCTATCGTGGGCAGTTCTAGATCTCTATGTAGATCTACATTGCGTACATACCACGGTGTACCAGTGGCTATGCGCATGAATCTATTTTGGACTCTTTGAAGGACTTTAATATGTTTTGAATGACCAAACACGACACTAGCGTAGGTCATTACTGGGCGAATGCAAGTTTTGTAAATTGTCGTCTTATTACGGAGCGACATTTTACTGTATTTACCTAACATTGGGTATAATCGCCCCAGTACGAAAGCGGCCCTATTTCTCACCGTATTTATATGTTTATGAAAGTTCATTCGGTCGTCTAGAGTGACACCGAGATATTTGGCTGTTTTAGACCAAGGAATGGGCCGGTCGAATAATGACACGGGACGTGTCATTTTCTTTTTACGTTTTCTAGTAAAATAGACAGCTGAGCTTTTATCTGGATTGACTTCGATTCTCCATAGCCTAAACCATTCGCCCAGGGCGGTGGTCGCGGCTTGGAGGAATTTACAAATATAATTAGGGTTTGGGTGAGTTGTGAATAAGGCGGTGTCATCCGCAAAGAGGGCCAGCTCAACTTTGGGGGACCTGGGCATGTCGCTGGTATACAGCGCGTATAGAAGCGGAGAGAGGGCGGAGCCCTGCGGTACGCCCGCCCTGAGGGGGCGGGGCGTGGAGCGGGTTCCCTCCACTCTGAAGCGGAACGAGCGATTCGACAAGAAGTCCCGTAAGATGTGCACGAGTCTTTCTGGCACTCCCATAGTGAGCAGCTTGTATAACAAGCCGCTGTGCCAGACTTTGTCGAACGCCTTGGCCACATCAAAGAAGAGGGCCCCTGTGCCCCTTGGTCTACGTCGGCGGGTGAGGCCCGTTAGTATGTGCTCCGTGAGGCGGTGCACTTGTTGGACGCATGAGTGATTGGCTCGAAAGCCGAACTGTTCGTCCATTAAAAGTTTTTTGGAGTGAACGACCGCTCTGAGTCGGCCTAATAATAATTTCTCATATATTTTACTGAATGTATTCAGTAAACTAATGGGGCGGTAGCTCGAAGGCTCTGTTTTTGGCTTGCCAGGTTTATGAATACCTATTACGTCTGCTTCTTTCCAGGAGTCTGGAAACGAGCAGGTGGACAGGAGGACATTAAAAATGGCTAGGAGTAGGCCTAGCAGAAACGGGGGGAGGCGCTGCACCACCTTATTGGTGATACCATCTGGGCCTGGCGCCTTTTTGGGGTGCATGGACCTGAGGGTCTCACGCATCTCCTCAATGGTGAACGGTGGAAGCGGGTCCTCGGTAGGAGGGCAGGCGAGCCTGGCCTCCACCTCGCTTTCGACTAGGGCGATGTGGTCGGGGGGAGTGGGACCCGAGTTGTGCGCGTGCGCTGCTTTATATAGGAATCTGTGGTGTGAATCGAGTGACACATCACTCGATCGCTCGAATTGCCCGTTGAACGCTGTTTTTTACAAATCATTGATGGTGGCGCCGTCATATGTATATATGTATGTATGTATTCATGGTATTTTTAATATGTATCTTATATACTATTTATAAACAAGTGCACGCTAAATTAATTTTATACCACTTTTCCATTCCTAGGTGTGCTGGAAAAGATTTCTTTTAGAAATAAGCATTGCCTATGTACAAAATTACTTTTATGACCTTTTGTAACCACTGTTATATGTGTGCATAAACTGTTAAATAAATAAATAAGGAAGCTTATTCCTCAGCTTGCAAGTACGTAGCAAAAAACATCGTGAGAATCGGACCGTAGAGGTTCTCGATGAATCCAATCCATTTGAATCATCATCATTTTCTTTCCTTTTCTTCTTTCTTTCTTGGCCGGCAACGATGCCGTTAGTGTTGCTGATGTTCATGGGCGACGATGGCCACTTACCATCAGGTGGATGGTCAGCTCATTGGCGGCTATTTCCATAAAAAAGTATTAAAAAATAAAATAAATAATCATGAAATCATGAAAATATTTAAATTCATTAAACGCTTCAACAAATTGGAAACTGAGAGCCTTTGTAAACATCTATTATACTTTACAATATTTTATCCGTCGTCGTACTCATCGTCCATTATTATTTTAGGCTCACGAACCTTGAAATCGAGTGCTCATTTGTATTTACCAGTTTTGGAACTGTTCAAGTAATTCGAATAAATTTATTGTATTATGGTCTCTCAATCAACATTACCGATGTAATTTAGGCCTAAAAGCCCGCCGTCCGGATCCAATGAAGGAAAAACAGTTTGGCGCCTATTCAGACTGAAATACAAATTGTACTATTAAACTTCACGACTTTACTAAACGCTTTTGGAGCTGGTAATGTTATACAGTGGATAATATCATTATGCAATCTATTACTAGATTACATCTACTAAAAGCCTGCAAAGCGGCTGAAATACAGGTCAAGTCCGAATTGACTTGGCGTGGTATTTGAGTTCTGTATACTGAATGTAAATAAAAGTTTACCTCATTCCACTTCCACAGACTAGAAATTTTTATCACGAATGTCGTGGATGTACACGTAAAATGAGATGTCTCGAGAACATATTTTGTATTTAGGGTTCCTTATCTCAAAAAGAAATATTCCATCGTCTGTCTGCCAACTCCCTTTTTCTCAGAAATGCATGAAGGTATCAAGTTGAAATGAACACCTAAGTTTGCCCATCCAAAAATTTTCCCATCCAAAAAGCCCATTCATGTATCCTGATGTACTTAACAAAATATTGTTTCAAATTTCTAATTTACGTGCCAAACTTGTCTTGAATTTTCAATTCGATTATTAAAAGTATACGCCCTTCACTCGTCGAAAAGTTACAAACTTTGTATCTTTGTATTTAGTTATATCAAATTTCACCTTTTCAATTCGCTAGATTCAGAAAATTATTTGTGACATACAGACAGAGAAACACGCGAGCGCTAAGTACCATGAATTAATATACTTAGTAAATTCTTAGAAAGTAATTTAAATATTGTTCGCACCATTGAAGTATTATTACTAGCGTATATAACCGACACCGGAACACCATGTATGTCTCAATGCATTGGCGCCACGTGGCTTCAATCTTCAATGGATTCGTTCGTTTTTGAAAGGAGAACGGGGGCTCAATTTTGAAAATGGAACCTCCCGGGCGGGACACACATTTTAAATAACCTAAAATGTATCATAAAAAAGTAACAAACTCTTAACGGTTGTTTTGATTCCGACGAAGTTGACATTTCACCTATTCACTTGAATAAAACAGCGGGTGTCAGAGTGGCTTCTGCAGGAGAGCCCAGAGTACAGGATGGTAAGCATTGAGCACACTGGCTTTAGTAAAAGCCTATTCACTTTCTTCTTGAAGACTCCCACATTGGAGGTAGGAGCAAACACCGACACGAGCAAGTTATTTCTGCGCTTTAAGGTCTACGTAATTTAAAAGAACAAATTGCAAAAACATCTAAAAAATTTAACTTCATTACATTTCCCTTTTATCATCTCGCAATATAAATCATAATAGCTTTTTCGGTATAAACTAATTTATTTTTTGGGTCAAACTTTACCTACTGACTTACGAGCACTTCGCCAAGTAAATTTATTTGTAGGCTCACCCTTTGTCGGCTAAATGAATTTCTCTACTTCATAACTTCGGGCTTTAATTAAAAGTTATTCGACTAAAATATCGTAACGAAGTCAGCGGGGAATCAGCTTGATGAACTATTGAGATATTTTTTTGTGTAGCGGAACAGATGGGACGAGCGGGGGAAAGTGGGGAAACTCGTCTACTTCATATTTTTATTTATTCATTTACTTTTCAAGCAGGCTAGCTTTACCTGTTAATTTTGCTAGGATACTCCAAGTAAATTGCTGTTGCCAAATAAGATGAGCGAAAAAATGAAGCAATCTGTTCTATCATACAGAAGTAGCAGTATTCTGTGATTGAAAAGCGACAAGGAATATGACACGCATTGTTTTAGCAAATTATTATGTTATAAGAAATATTCTATGAGTTAGAAGATTCCAGGTTTGAATCTTGGATTTTATATCTTTACTATAATGTTTTACCATATTTGTACCTCTTGCAGAAAAATATTAAAAAAATGGTGAATTTATATGGAAGCGCTTATGTTTCGTAATTTATATTCTGAAACCCCCGATAAAATCACAAAGGATGCCTCCAGGAGCGGGCTTTGAAAAATAAGCAATATTCACATTAATTTGAATTTTCTTTCTTTTGTTGTAAAATTTTGAAAAATTGAAAAACATACATTCCAACAATTTAAGCAAGGAACATTTGTTGCAAAGAAGCAAATCGGCTGATGTTTTAAAAATGTTCCATACAAATTTTCATCCCGTTTCCCAAGGAAATATTTTAATTTTCCGATATAAAAAGTTTCGTAAAATATGACACGGAGTATTTATAATAACTTCAGAAATTTTCATCAAAATCCATTCAAGGGTTTTCATGTGATGCCTGGACAGACAAACAGACAGACAGAGAGTTAAGTTTTATTATAGTAGGTATAGATAGAAAAAAATAGATTTCATAGCTCGGTGGCTTATGTAGACCAAGAAACAACAGCGAACGCGGTCAGTAGGAGAATGGGTGACCGTTAGTGGCAAAGGCCCTGAGGCGTCATGAAAACTCCTGATTCTTGGATATGCTCTAGGCCTCCTGATATGATATACCAGTGCTCAGTAGTGGGCCATTATTGGATTAAGGTCAACCATAGATTTTAAGCTTTTAAACCATAACCTACCTTTAAATTTTAATCTTTAGATTGCTTTGAATGTGGAATGGAACGAAGATAGAGGTACCAAACGTGTAATGCTATACAACACCTTGATCACCATGTACCTCTTGTCATTCTTTTCCTAACAAGCTATAAATTGCGACCATTTTGTGTGTAAGACATAGCCATGACATAGCGGTCGAACAATAAACAGCCAATTTATGGTGAACGAGATGTCGAGATAGCATAACCCTGTAGATGCGGTGTGATGCTTATATTATAAATCTAAATATTTTAATGTATTCAAAGTCATCGGAATATATAAATGATAAAGCGGCTTACAATACTGATCCCATGTCGCCTGAACAGGCGACACAAGTCGACCTGTTCGACCATGAAAATCATATTTATAAAAATCATCCAGCTAAATAATCTTTTTGTAAATACTAGGTTCCAAAAATCATCAAAAAAGTGTATCATATATATGTTCAAAGTCCAGTAATTCTTAAAATTGCTGCACTACTTTGCAGACTGGCTTTATCCTCGAACTTGTTAGGTGTTAGGTGCGACATATTTATTGTGCTTCGTGACCACGAGATTTTTATTTTTGGCAAGTTTTGCCATCTTCGAACCTCGGCCTTTGCGTTACGAGCTAGTAAATTAAGAGCAAAGATAAAATTCGGGCCGCGTTTTCTTAGACGGCGCCAGCTAAGTTTAAAAAACCTAATAATTATCATACAAAGTGCCGATAGAATATAAAGAAGGCCAGGGAGTACGAAGGTCGCAAAAGCTTGACAAACAAATACAATTTTCCGATCTAATTGATGTCGTATCGCTATTCAGTTAAGGTGTAAAATTATGTAAAGTGTGGCTTGAATGCGTTAACTTTAGCGGCTTACGTTACGAGTTTCGAAGGTTGGTGTATGTTTGCCTTCTCGGCTTCGGCGGAACCTTCGTGTTATGATGGATGTGTATTGTGTGATGCGTTGTTAGTGGTGTACACTTTTTAATTGATGCGTAGGCATGAATTATGGCTTGACACTTGAGACATCACTAGACTTATTCGTTTTGTCACAAAAGTAACCAGGTATCCATCAGGTATCAAAAAATGTAAAAAGACTTCAAAATCGGTTAATCCGTTTGGGAGCTACGATGCCACAGACATACCATCGGTCCATCCATCATCGCTTGGAGGTCCACTGCTGGACATAGGCCTCCCCTAACTTGCACCACTCTGAATTTACGATGCGGCTTCCTGAAGAAAGAGTTTATAATGAATAAGTCCTTCTTCTCCATGAAGTTTGCCAGCAAGTGTCCTAGGTGGTTCTATCATCCGAATCCGAAGGGTCCCACTTTCATCTCGTTGCCATTTCGCGTGCCTAGTCTTGCGTTCAAGTCCCCCATCACAACTGTGAAAAGAGTTTTTTAGGTATTTATGTATGGTTCTACTAATGTCCTCATATATAACAACCTCATCGTCGGGATGTGTCGAAGTCGGCGCATATATCTGTACGATCTTCAACGAATACCGTTTGGATATTCTGAATGTAAGGTAAGCTACCCTGGCCGACACATCCCAACTTGCACAATGTTGTTGACGAGTGACTTGTGGACGAGAAACCCGTCACCACCTTGGGACAGGTGTTCGCCCTCCCGGTGATGGAACAAGTTTCCGGATTTGAGTATTATCGTGTCCTACCCCTGTCTTCGGACTTCATAGATAGATAATCCCACAATACTCCAGTTAAACTTGTCTATCACTTCTTCCAGCTCTTATCTTTTCGTCGGTTCTCAGTGTCCTGGTGTTATATGTTGCCAGGTACAGAAGTCGTCGTTTTGATGATTGGTAGCCCGATTTCTGCCGGTGATTCTTAACACCCCCTGCTCCACTGTTACCATGGTCGCTACCGTAGCCAAGAATAGCACAGCTGCCGAGGAGTGGAGGCCGAGGTTTATTACGCACAGACATAGAGATACACAGATATACACAGATACACAGACTCGTCAAACTTATAACGCCCCTTTTTTTAGTCGGGAGTTAAAAAGAAATTGTCAATCTTTAAGATTGAAGATCTTTTAACTCACTAAATGATTTCATTGCATTAATGCAGCGCGTCAGAGATGCTTTCCTAATAAGCTCCGTTTACTTTGCAAAAGACGGTGGCGGGTTATAAACATACGCGATAGCTTCATCCTGCGTCCTGTATTGGAGATGGATGGATGCAGGAATACTGGGTAAAATAACACCTGTTGCCATGTATAACGAAAATTTAATTACTAATTGAATTGGACGCAATTGATTTATATCGTATTAAAATTAGATATGTTTATTATTGTTATATCCGTATTGTGTTCTGTTAAGCAAACATTTATTGTTCCAAAATTGGATGTTCTGTATTTGCAAGCTTTGTATGGGGACAAGGGAAGTCGGTCGAGGGTAGGGGAGTTCGGGGAACGATTGGGAAATATTGTGATATGGCTTTGATGGCTTACATCTATTAATGTTATTGATTATTGTAACATTTGTAATTAATCAAAGGGTCTGAATTTGATGAACGAATTAAAGGTTATTTAAAGGTGACAAACACACAGAGCTTAAAGTTGATAACTGTTGAAAACTAATATTCTAAAAATTGTTAATATTAATTTTTGTGCATAAAACCCAAAATAAGTGTTATTATTTAATTTATTTGCCTTTACAACTTCAAATTATAAAAAAAACATATACCTACTTTAATTTATTATAATGACTATTTTTTAAAGTCTGTTTACACGTGACGCCGGCACCCCGCGGCCCGCGAGACGCGGAAGCTGACGTCCAGTCGGAGTGTGTACAGGGACCGGTTTGTCCAAATGGGTGTGTTTACTCAGATTTGTGCTTAACCTTGGGTACCGTAAAATCTATTATATATTTACCAAATTATACCTAATGTCACACGTGGGTGAGATTTATTTTATGCTCGTGTCCATTAATATTACGATGACGTTTTATTTAATTGTTAAAAGGGTTTTTTATAGAGTTTGCTATTTCTAGTTATAATTCTATTAAGTAGGTCTTGCGTAATTGCGTCTCTAAGTCTAAGCCTGGCGTTCTCATCGACGCGTTCCCGGCCTATCAAATCATTCATCTTATTCCCAATCGGGCACTGTTAGAGCACATAATAGAGTATATTCATAGAGTATATGCACTGCACTTTTACATTGACAAATCTTATCATTAAAGTCAAAACCATTTCCTTGCAACGGAACCTGCATCACAGCTAGGGGAGCCAGATGCAGGTTAATCATTTTTGGGATAATTCTACTAGACCCTACGCGAGATAAGGGATTTCATTTGGAGGGCCCCCTTTAATGACATGCACTTTAATAAATTTCAACGTGGCGCCTCTCTGGAAAAGCTCGCCAGCCGCCTAACCAACTATTGTGGACGCCCCTTTAATTTTAGCATGCATTTGTTGACGTGGAATCCGGGACGGAGAAGTCTTATTACTGGACACGGGACAACACTTAAAATATCGTGACAATCCCGGATTTCCCGGCCGTCTGGCAACCGTAGCAAATGACAGGTATCGAAATGGCTTCGTTACAGCGCAGTGTCAGTGTAATAGCAAGTTTGTTGTAGATGGTCCGACCATAGTTTCCAGGTACCAGCTACCATGGCTGTTGCATAGTGATGTGCTATTGTTTACACACGCCGGCACCCGCGCTCGCTGCGGAATACACAGGTGATTAGACCGAGGGCTGACATTGGGTTAAGAAATATTACTCGTACATACGACTTGACAACTAACACTAATCAACACCAGTTTGACAACGTAGACTGCACCGTCTGAGCAAGGAGATGGTGGAATGCAAGAGTCAGCTCAGCAGTCAGGGGCAGCATCTCTTCCTATAAAGTTGTGATTTATTTATAACAATTATTGTTTTAAAGCTTACGTCAGTTTACACTTGGTACCCCACGGCACATAAGTGATGGAATGCCGGAATTCTCGCGCGATAGTCAGTGGCAATATCTCGTCATATCACTTATACTTAACTTACCTATGTTTGTCTAAAGATTACACAGATGTGTCGGTATCTACTTGCGTTTCATTTATCTGATGATTACTGAATTATACCTATAAGTTGATCTTTAATTACATTAACTTTCTCGAAAAGAAAAAAGGCCTATCTCCCATGAGCATGTTAAACTAAGATATATTGTTGAAGTTTCATACTTTGTTTGGTGCGTTTGGAAATTTTGGGAAAACAGTTATTGTAACTTGGGATAGAAGCTGCTCGCGCTGAAGTAAGTTAAATGAAATTTTTATCACAAAAATTACTTTGAGAAAGTTTTGTTTTCGTGTTACAAACCGTTAAACTTACAGGCAACTGAAGATTCTTACCAATATTAACGATAATTAAGCCTTAAGCAAGGTGATTTAGAGCGAAGCGACATACAATTATCAACCATCACTTAACAAGTAAGTGGCAGCAGAAGATGGCAGCTAATTTGCTAGATTTTACTACATCTACTTATTAATACATACAAATATATTCACTGTAAGCTCCTAGGCTACAAACCCATACTTTTACACGTGCATTGAATGCAAACAGAGCAAGATGGCGGCTGTTGGATTAAATAAAATTATTATTGATCAGTTATGCGAAGCGACACTTCGTTTCGTAAGGCCGCAGTCACACCGACTCCGTAATGAGGATTAAGCCTATTTATATTAAATTTACATTTAAATATGATTGTGCTCCTTTATACGAAGCAAAGTGTTGGCACGCTTTTGTCTATTGATATGAGACAATGGGCGCTAGTTGCCATGCAGTACACCGGCGGCTTATAATGAAGTATGGATGGACATTGGACAGGGATTGAATGTCCATTATGTTATTAAAATGGAAAGCGTACGAGTTAACGTTACTGTTAACAAGTAGGTTTGACAATCGCTGGTCGGTCCGTTTAGGGAACACCGACATGTTGCCGATTAAACTAAAAGTAAGTCAACCATATCCATATTACTATGTTAATATTGTTATTTCGAATGATCAATCGCTTTAAATTCAAATTCTAAAACTATATTCATAATCTAACTGATATACACATAATAATATGGGTAAACGTTTTTTTAACCGACTTCAAAAAAGGAGGAGGGTTTCAATTCGACTGTATTTTCTTATGATTCTGATGATTCTTCTTTTAATAATAATAAATAAACAATGGCATCCGTGAGAAAAGCATATAAGGGTGAATTTCCCAAGTGCATTTTTGAGACGGCGAGGTTGAAAATTAATGTGTGGAGGTAAACTACAATTAGGCATAATTTTATATAGGTAGTTTAAGTAGTGATCTACATGATAGTGAAGTATTCAGAGGTATTTAATACATAGATTCTTAATAAAAAAATATCTAAGACCTAATCTAATTCCGGTGTACTGTCCAAACTGCGTTTATTTACATAATTTATTAATTTAATTTTTTTTGGTAAATAAATTTCATTGAAAGGGAATGTTTTTTAGAAATACATTAAATAACACAACTAATATATATTTATGGGGTAATTTAAGATTAAACAACAGCTCTTAAAACATCTTTTAAAAATGTCCTACAAAAAAAAGCAATACCGGTGGCGCATTTTGTATACTTCATTACTTGTTACTTCACGATTTGGAAGACACCTTACTGGCTCTCCCCGCACCGTTCAGTTGTGCTCTTGCAAACTGCGTGTTAGGATGACCAATAATTAAGTAATTAAGTAATTTTCCTGCCAAACACGTAAGTACTAACTGCGGTGGCGCAGGAATACAAAATCATTCAATTCCGATGTCATGTATATTAGTAAAAGTACAAAGCAGATTATCTAGAAATTTTATGGAGGGTTCCATTAACGGTTTTCAGCTACAATTGTGAAATAAAAGTTAACCTGTGACTTAAAGTTTTCTTTAAAATTCAAGTTTTGTCTCTGATTCTAAGTCCAGTGGCGCAATCTCGGTGGCTCCGGTGGCAAATCAAAGCTGGATGAGGTTCGTTGCTGTGTCGTGTACTCTGACGGACATGATGGCGGATGAGTAGGGGAGCGGGGGGCTTGTTGTTACAGAGGTAGGAAGTTACACGCCTTTTTTACCGGGATTTTAAACACTTTGGTGGACATAATTGGACTCATTTGTTTTGTTATAACATCGTGCATTACATAAAAACGATCAGTAACCCGCCAAGTGCCAAATTGCTAGGCTGTGTGCATGTGTCTCGATTTCTACCAAGTAAGTAAAAAAATCCTTTACGGAATTTTTGATTCCTCATGTCTATATTTTTTATTTTCTCAAAATTTTTTACCTTAAACGTTCATAATATATCTACCTTTAATTCTAAATATTGTTTTTTTCTACTATCGATATACATTAATGGTGACTTTAATTGATATTAAAAAACGTGCCATGGGGCAGGTAGTTACACATTTTTGGGGTAAGTTGTTACATGTAACAACTACATTACCGACCCCGGATTCGCCAAGTTTTCAAAAAGAAAATAAAATAGAATTATCGATACCAGGTCCATCTGGTAAACAAAGTAAAAAAAATTTCACCTTTAAAAATAAGACCCTTTCCCAAGGCAGAAGCTCGAAAACAATCCATCTATAGTCGTCGTAAACGCAAATCCGCTGTATTAACCGACACACCTAAAAAAGACTCATTAAAAAAAGAGTATGAAGAAAAACTGTCCAAGATCAAAAAAATTGTAATAAAAATAAAGGAAAAGACAAAGATAAAGGAAAAGGTAAAGGAAAGTCCTCGAAAATGAGCGAAGAAGAAAAAAATTTGCTTTCCGATTCAGATTCTGATACTGATGAATGGTTTTGTTAAGTATATAGCGAAAGTTACAGCACCTCTAAAAATAAGATTGGGTAGAATGTTTAGAATGCAAAATGTGGGCCCATGTCAAATGTGTAACGGGATACGTTCACTCATTCATTTGCAATGATTGCAATTATGATGAAGACTAATTTAATATTGGTATGTTACCTACCTCTCTATAAATAACTATTTATTTTTATAATATAAGTGCCTTTAAAAAATGTTAGAATCCAAAGTATTTTAGTTTGCTAAAATTTTATTAAGTAACTAATAAGTATAAATAATTTACTACAAGTTGTTATTTGCAGACTAAGATACTGTTTTTATTTTAAATAAGGTTTATAAAAGTTCCTGCCAAAGTTATGTAATTTTGCTACAAAATTTTTTTTTTTTAAATTACGATACAGATATTATAATTACTCATAAATGTTAGAAGACTATTTAAAGTGATCTTTTGTTTATAGCGTTTTGAAATAATAATAAAAAATATTTATCATTGATGATTTTCTTTAATTATCTACCGCAACATCGTGCCCCGAAGGTGTAACAACTAGCCCCAACTCGGGGGTAATTTGTTACAATCGACTTTTTTGGTTAAATTGTCTATTGTGAAAAAATTACATTAATTTTAGTAACTTTTCGATCATATTTTAATAGCTGAATAGACATACTAACGATAAAAACAATCAAATGTATAAATTATTTGATAGCTTTTGTCGTATTGACAATTATCTAAAAATTGTAACAACGTTCCCCCCGCTCCCCTACTCACACTTCAACACCTTGATATACCGGTAGTCGATCCGCCACCGCTGGAGAGAATCTAGTACCACCCAGATCTCGATAGAATCAAAGGCCTTCTCATAGTCACATAGGCTATACATAACGGCAAGCTATAGTCCTCGGTCTTTTGTATAATCTGCCGCAATGTGTGTATATGGTCTATGGTGCTGTAGCCTTTTCGGAATCCTGCTTGTTCGGAAGGCTGGAAGTCGTCAAGCCTGTGTGCAATGCGATTTGTGAGGAAACAGCTTATAAACGTGGCTCAGAAGTGCAATGGGCCTGTCTAATCACCGCTAAAAGGAGTCCGTTCATCTAGACTCCTATTCTTCAAAATGTACATAATATCTTTAAAGTATTAAATGATCCTGCCTTTATGATTTCTCATGGGCATAAATCAATTTCGGTGGATCAAAATCTAATTCCAGTGGTCCTAATTTCGGTGGCATTTGATAGTGTAATTTGAAAATATCTCCGGAACAAATAAATTTTTTTTCAATCTCTACTATATGACTAATTATCACTACTATTTACATATTATTTATGCCAAATAAAGTGTATTAGAAACATCAAGTTTAAATTTAATCAATTTCGGTGGCTTGGATTTTAATTCCGGTGGTCCTTTAATAATTTCGGTGGCATTTGATTATTTCAAATGGAAATATCTTATGAACTAATCATTTTTTTTCAATCTCTAGTATATGATTAATTAGTACTACTCTTTATCTATTATTTAGGCCAATAAATTTTATCAGAAACAGTAAATTTAAATTCGCCACTGTAATTAGGCAAAATTAGAGTTTGTTGAAATTCACCCATAAGTCTTAAATTAGCATGTGCGCGACAAATGGACGAATAACTCAATATCACGTCAACCGATTTCGATGATTTTTTTTACTGGAAAGGATGTACTTCATTTGTTGTTTGTTCTTTTTTGTTAAAATTTTAGATTATTGCTTCTTCTGCTGTGTTAGGTTGATTTCCGTGACGACGATGCCCTCTGAAGAAGGGTAGAAAAAAGTGAAAATTAGAAAGTTTCTACGTTGTTCTACGATTTGGTGATGCGTTTGATGATGAGTACTTCCACGGACGACGCGGTTCAAAACTTTACCTAACACACAAAACATTTTACTTTACCTAACACACAAAACATTTTACTTCACCTAACACACAAAATATTTTAAATACAGACCTACCATATAAGTGATGAAGGAGAAGTTTCTTTCAAAATTTCTTCTCCTATATGACAAAGCAACTGACCGAAATTGTGGTAGTTAGATTAAAAAATGTTCGTAAGTGTATTGAAAACAACATGAATTTAAATGTCCAGGTCTTTTTATAAAAAGTGAAAAAGAAGGCGACTCTATGCAAGAATTACCAGATGTCACACTACTTTGAAAATATTTGGTAAAATTTCGACGTTATTATTTATTTATTTTTAATAGAAATAGCCGGCAAACGAGCTGACGATTCACCTGATGGTAAGTGGCTATCGTCGCCAACATCAGCAACACCAAAGGCATCACTGACGCGTTGTGGATCAAGACAGAGAAAAGAAATAGAAAGAAACTGGCTCTCAAACCCCCAACCGGAATACGACGAGTCGTTTAGCGGCTGACTCATGGTCAAGGATGGTAGCTATCCAGGCGAACCCCATGGAGAAATATTAATAGTAATATTGGTATTAATTAGTAATTAAAATAAATATTATCAACATAAAATCCCTCCGAGGGGCCGTACCACCAGCGGACCGGATTTAGTCGCCTCTTACGGCACCCATCTGGCATGGGATTGGGGTTAGTATTCTAAGCCGCCCCAATACGGCCTAAATGATGTTCGTAAGTGTATTGAAAACAACATGAATTTAAATGTCCAGGTCTTTTTATAAAAAGTGAAAAAGAAGGCGACTCTATGCAAGAATTACCAGATGTCACACTACTTTGAGAATATTTGGGAAAATTTCGACGTTATTATTTATTTATTTTTAATAGAAATAGCCGGCAAACGAGCTGACGATTCACCTGATGGTAAGTGGCTATCGTCGCCAACATCAGCAACACCAAAGGCATCACTGACGCGTTGTGGATCAAGACAGAGAAAAGAAATAGAAAGAAACTGGCTCTCAAACCCCCAACCGGAATACGACGAGTCGTTTAGCGGCTGACTCATGGTCAAGGATGGTAGCTATCCAGGCGAACCCCATGAAGAAATATTAATAGTAATATTGGTATTAATTAGTAATTAAAATAAATATTATCAACATAAAATCCCTCCGAGGGGCCGTACCACCAGCGGACCGGATTTAGTCGCCTCTTACGGCATCCATCTGGCATGGGATTGGGGTTAGTATTCTAAGCCGCCCCAATACGGCCTAAATGATGTGTAGGTTTTTTCGTTTCTCATTCGTTTGTTACACATAATTTAACTTTAAATACTGCAAGTTGATCTCGCAAGACAACGTCTGCTTGTTTATTATGTTTAAATACGAGTTGGTACGATTTAGAAAAACAATTTTTTTAAATAAATTGCATAAGGAGTAGGTACTGCATGTTTTTTCCGAATATTTCTATTGTGATAAAAGGTTTCTGTTTATTTATGAAGACCGAGTCTAATATAAGATTTTCTTTTTATAATAATTTCTTTCATTGTAAGTAGGTACTCTAAATATACAGCAGGGGCTAAGGTATAAGGATTAAGTTAACCTTAACGTAAGAATTAAAAAAAACTGCCTGCTATAAAAGTTATCATGATATGCCTTTTTGAAAACCTTATGATGAGCTCTTTAATTAAATACCCGTATTGCAGTATTTGAGCCACTATATTTGATTTTTTAATTTCGCTTATCTAAGAACACTTGGGTTATAAATACGAGTTTAACGATAACTTATTTATATAAATCCCTTCAGTGGTTTGCAAAATATGAGATAATAAAGAATATTACATTCTAACATACATATAAGATACGCGCGAAAGACCCTAACCCTTCTTGGCAGTCGAGTAAAAAATTAGGCCACGAATTGCCGAATTACTAGTTTATCAACATTCGGGCACACTATCTCACTATGTGTATAAACACGACGAGTTCCAAACATAGCTAAGAATCGCCGCATGGAATACAAATTGGTCATTAGCTACTATTTATCAAGTTACAAGTGGCCTTACGTAACCAGTTGCTAGTTATATTCAATGCAAATTAAAATTAACAATGACAACAATACGTATGTTTGATAGAAAAACAAGTTACCATTATCATGTTGTTGATGATGAAATATATCTTGTGAGTTACAATGATACTTGTGGCATAACATATCGTCTACAATAAGCACTGGGGCTACCGGGAAGTTTAAAAGAGACCTTGTAACATCTAAATATACATATCTCATATCTAGGACGCGTCCAGATGCGTGAATTGGTTGAAAAATTATACCAAAACCGTAGTTCCAAAAGTCTAAAGTACCTCAGTCATTGCGTATCAGTGTCTCTTCTTTGAGTGATTTTTTTCCTTCAGCAACTGATATTGTTGAATGTAAAAAAATATATACAGTGGAACATAGAACCTTCTACTTTTTTGAACTCGGTTAAAAAATATGTAACAAATGAAGGATTAATCTTTAAAAATATCAGCGTAGTATAGACTGAGACTTTTTCTATCAGAAACGAACTCAAGGGTAAAGTGATCCACGGGGAGAGATTTCGAATTAATTGAGTTATTTGTGCGTAAGTCAACCAAGATATAGCAGGGTCTAGTATTAAAACAGAAAAGGAAGCATTTATAATGCTGTCTCGTACCTTGTCCGTATTCGGCGAGCGTCTCTCGGTCTCAGAGCATCTCGGAGTAAACAAAGCAGTTAGCATAAGTAATGAGTCGCCATTTTTGCGCGACCGGACCGGTCGAGGCGCTATTAGGCCGATTGGACATTTGATATTTAAATAACGCTGTAATGTACAAACTGTGTATAGTTTCACTTAGGGTACGCCTTTTTTAATGTTATTAACCGGTTGTATAACAGCTCTCCAATGGCTCAATGAACAGATCTCCAAGTGCAAGCGACGCGATTTGCGCAAACACGACGTAAATCGTGTAAAAATATAATAGAGCGAAACCAGGGCTCCAAAGTGTTCGCCAGAGATCCGTCTATTGAGAAAAATTAGCTTACGAGGTTGAAGACCGAGTCCAGCGCCATAGTTTCGACGAAACCCAAAGTTATTGTATATAAGCCGGATAAAGTGGCAATGGGCTGGCCACATAGTTCCACGGACCGATAACCATTGCGGAAGAAGGTTCTCGAATGACGTCCACGTCTTGGAAAACGGAGTATAGGACGCGCCCCGACCAAGTGACGACCTGAAGAAGACAGCGGGCATCCGCTGGATTCAGAAGGCTCAGGAACAGTCAGAGTGGTGCAAGTTAGGGGAGGCCTATGTCCAGCAGTGGACCTCCAAGGGCTGATGGATCGATGAACCGGCGAATAAATATATTGGTTTGAATGGGGTATTTGAGTGCGTTCTTGGCTACTAGCATGAAAGCAATTTTGTGATTGCAAGTAATCATGTCGGAGTAAGTATTGATCAAAGCTATTTTATCGATGGGGAATCGAACCGAGAACCTCCCGCTTCGCAGATAGCGTCACTACCAATGAGGCTACGGGATCGTCAAAAGGTTCTACCAAGTTAAGTACCGGCTTGGTTTCGAGAAAATTTTAACATTTTATTGAAGAGGAGTAATGTTAATGTTGACGACCTGGGTGGCGCAATGTTTACCATGCCGGACTACTGTGTCTGGTCACGGGATCCTGTTCTCGGTCTGGGTGTGTATCTTGTCTGTGTGTGTTGTCCATGGCATCCACGACACAGGAAATCCTAGTGTGGGGCTATAAGCGTATGCGTTATTTATTTATTTATATTTTTGTGTGTTGATGGCACATTATTGGTCAGTGGTCCAGGGCCGCTGCCCCGAGACATGGCTCCACTCAACAGCGCACACCTCCACCCACGTTTATTTTTGTATTAGAAATGGGATGCTTACACACCGAAGCGTAATGAGTTATTAGGATTAACAAATTAAGAGTTATTTTGCTTTTATTATAATATACAGTGTAGATTGTGATGATATACAAAAAGATGAAGAATAGCAGATTCATCGCCTGATGGTAATTGGTAATCGTCGCGATATTTGGACAGTAGTAACACCCAAGTCAATAATCGTGGATATTGAGTTGCGGACTAAAAGTAAGCAGGGGGACCCGTATTATTTCTGGCTCTCTGAACAGCAAAACGTTTTAAAAACACAAACTTAAAATTATGATTAAATTTTCTGTACCATCACGTTGGTGTGACAGGCGGCCCGGTTACGCACGTATTTTTGGTAGTCACTGACGTTAATGGCTTGATTTATTTATATTTGTGTTTCCTAACGTTTTATCGAGTGTTGGCTGTCTTTGATGCACGGGCTTATGCAGATTAAAAAAATATGCCGCACTGTCACGTTTCAAAGAAGGGTAAAAGCCCTTTAACCTATATTATTTCGTAGTAAACCTCTCTTCTGCCACCTTCTTCTCTTATTTCCACGTATCTGCTAGTGGAAAATATTTCTTGAGCGCTGTCGTGCTTTTATTAGCACCTGATCCTGGTATTATGATTAAATAGACTTTGACCTAATAACAGCTTACTACTGAGCACGGGACTTCTATTGAGGTGTGCTGCAATTGACCATTAATGATTTTAAGCCAACACTTGTTGAGAAGAGCGACTAATTAGTCAATAGACAATACGCCTCACTGACTCAATGATTTCGTCCAAACCGCCCATTTCAATTTAAGGCGTAAACCTAAATTAGTTACACAATTGAGATTAATATTGGGGTATTACGAGCTGTGTTTGGTTCATGTTGTAATAATTAGGAAGCCCCGTGTTATCACCGGATTAAGGGATGATTAATTAGATTGGATTACGCTGGAAGGCGGTGTGCTCGCAACTTAATCAATTACGATTACGCTTCTCGAGCCTACTTCACTGCTTATACGTAACAATACCCAAAGCAGTTTTATAAAATTGAATATAGGAAGTTTACAGTACATAAAAGAATTCTAACAAAAACACTTCATTAAAGCATTCTTCGAAAAAGTACCACTTCAATATAATTATTACTGCTGAAATCGCCTTACCATATACTTCTATACTACTCGTAATTCCTCATGGATTTCATAATCAGAATTTAATAAATATGGGAAAAATCTGAAAGTATATCCATTCAGATAAATAAAAATCCAAATCGGTTTTTAGAAATTGGGTTGTAATTGGTTGAAATCACGATTAAACTTAGTGGTATAGAGTCCATCGACCACCAGATTGATTGAACCGCCATAGCTTCATCCATTGTGGTAAACAATGGGTGCACACAATCAGGAGAAGCTGGCTTGGGCTCATGATGGATGAACTCGATTGCACTCCAAGTTTTAATTAGTCGTTTCACGCAAAAGCCAATGATAGAACCACGGCCCTGATTGAAGCAGCATTATCAGTCTTCACCAACACCATCCAATGGTGGATAATCAAAGGTGTCAGCGGTTAGATACTAATTCTTATTTTATACGGTTTTATTTTACCCTGCTTGTGTGGATCAAATCTTGCAAGCCAAATTAGAACTAATACTTCTTGTCGTACGGACTTGAAATTTAGTTCTGATGACAATGCATTTTTATGATAAGCTAAACCTAATAGTACATACATATATACAGGCTTACCTCCAAGAGAGGGAACTCTGAAGGATAACGGCACAGTCATATTTTTTCCATGGTTCCTACATTGACACTGTAAAACAGTGTATTTAGTTTCTAAACTATTAATTTCTATTTATTATCTGCTGTACATATTCTTCTTTGTGTTTACGTGACCGCCAGCACAGTGGCTGGCAGATTAAGTCCGATCTAATTAGATTGATCTTCACTAATTACTGGCGTTTACAACGTGTTCTGTGTCAATACATTTATTATTATTAAATTAACATTAATCTTGTTTGTACACTGCTCGGTATGTGTCGCTGGTCATGAATACACTATCCACTCGACAATGACCTGCATCGATTACTTCGTTAAGTTCTTTTTACTTCCATCCATCCAATCCATCAGCTTTTACGTATCCACTGCTAGACATAGGGTCTCTCCTAACTGATATGTTCTGTCTAGTTCGCAAATTGAACATTGATTTATGTACGATATAAATAGTGTTAAGTTTAATTACAAATATAAACTAAGTGTAAAATATTCTGCAGTTATTCATATTTATGGCAAGTTGTGTCAATCCTAGGCATTAAAGCGCTCGTTAAATTTTGTAATTATCGGTAAACAAAACGAATACGCGCGACAGGTATTGCTAAACTGATACTCTCTAAGGATTTGTAAAATATGGAATCCATAAATGGATACAGATAGAGTCCATCTCCACAACTTATGACAATTATAGTATCTTTACGACTAATAAGTAATAAAATAGCCATTAAAACAATTGTGGTGTGGGCGCAACCAAACAAACGCGTTTTGCGGCAGTAATAACCATAACACAGTATCTTTACATAGCCCGGTTAGCGCCGACTATGTACATACGGCAATTACATAACAAATATATAAAGCCACGTTACGACATCTGACAGGATATTTCACGCCATTATGATGTTTACGCAAACGTGATACCGCGGAGAATCGCTCGCACGCCGCCTCGGTGTGATGAAATGTGTAGGTTTCTTTATGTATTTTTGAAATGGTTTCATAATGAAAGCCTTAGCTTCCAGAGACGTAAATGGAGTCACCAACATTGGAGACGTAAGTTCGGGCCTAAGCCTCAAAAGAAGAGTCTTGGAGAGCCCCGTTGTTCAGGTGTAGGTACGTTTTTCTATACGTAGATAAATGAACAGCCGTATCGTCTCCTGGAAAGTGTTCAACCCTCGGATATGGACATCCGTAGCATCAGTGAGACCGCTAAAACATTGCCAGTTTCAGTGTGCTTGTCCCACTGCCAAAGGACCTCATCTATTAAAAAGGGAACAATGAAGCGGGAAATTCATTCCAATTTCCATAATAAATCCTAGTGCTGTTTACTCCATTATGTCTTGTCATATACAATATTTATGCATAATTGGCCTCATCCAATTAATGGCCCACTATAGAATGGATCTCTTCTCATAACTGAGGAAGCCTAGAGCTGACCAATTACCGACCGCCTCAGTCGATCCGTTACTTATTTACTATTAATATTTAATTATAATTTTATACGATAGTTTATGTTTTGATTCGATAAACATTTCGAAGATTTTCTCATAGTGTCGGTATGCACACAAAAGGTCGCACGATACCTAATTTATTGTGTGCCATTATTGAATTTTATTCACAAACCGATATGCAAATCTGTACGTACAACTGTGCACGCAGTATATTACGAGTGATTCGCGTACAGCCGCGATAATTATTGCAGACAGGAGCTTGAAACCATTACGCTGGTTTGTATAATATGTTTGGTTCGTATTCTTACGACATTTTCTATAAAATTATTTGGTCTGAGAGTCTAGAAACAACTATGCTTACAAATAGTAGAAATTGTACAAAATTGTAGCCTGTAGCCGTTTGTAAATCTGCTTGCTGAGAGGTCCTTGGCTCAATTCTCGGCCTCGGCATTTTTGTCTCATTTGTGTACGTCTAGGTACTCAACCTTTTTTTCATAAGGGCCACAAAGTCGTGTTAGATATGGTGTTGCTGGCCACAAGTAAAGCCGCAAGCAGCCCGCAGGCCTCAGGTTGAGTATAGCTGGTATAGAACATCGTAGTGTCGGGTTGTGAAGGAGTGAACACTAACTTTACGTTATATTAGGATAATTCTGCATGTATTTGTGGGTATCAACTATATTCTTATTCGTTCTTAAATTGAATAATTACTTACTTGAAATAATATAAAAAAATACCTACTTAACTATCGAGAATCAAACTACTATCTTTTCAGTAGTTTTGGAAAAGCAAGTGACATTATCACGAAAATGCAAAAGAAATTCTAAATAAATAAATCAATCAATGACCAAAAGTTTACATCCCATGTCAGATTATATAGCCAAAGTTACACCAATGTTTATTTATTGAATGAATAGAGATACTTGATTAATATTCTGCTCTTTTATCTGCACGTACAAACACACAGACCTTGATTATTATACTTAGCAATAAGGAGCCATTCCGAGCGGCGTTGTATTCACAATTAACGTGGTAATAATTGGCGGTGTATCGCTTTATTATACACTAACTTGATATTGTATTGTTAAATTATATTAATGTAATAGTGTATTTCATTCGCAATAATTGTTTGTAATGGGCTCCGTTTGTTGCAACATTTTGCATTTGAATGGGAACTGTATTTGGCTTCATGAATTCCATTTGAACAATGTATACCGCCTCTATTTTACGAGTATATCTCTCAACAATCATTCTCTTTATCGTAGTAACAAAACGTAGTAACTATTGTAGTAACAAGTAGCCTACGACGTCGCAGGAATGTGTAAAAATAGTCATACAAACCTTCCCTTTAATTAACCCCCGACGCAAAAACGAGGGGTGTTACGAGTTATAGGTTTGACGTGTGTGTGACTGTTACTCTGTCTACATATCATCGTAACTCTCGAACGGATGAACCGATTTTGATTTAGTTGCTTTTGTTTGAAAGATTTCTTAGTCGAGAATATTTTAGGTTAGGTTAGTTAGGTTAGTTTGACGAAAATTGATTTAGCCGTTTAAAACGGATTTGATTTGTGTACTACAAAACTTACTGTTTGAAGGGGAAACGAGGGTAGTTATACGGAAGGGGATGAATTTTCTGAATTCAGCGAACACACCCAACTGGGATATCAAATGAAAGGGTTTAATTTGTATTACAAAATTGTGCGTTGCCCATTAGTCAGCCAAAGTTAGCGTTTAATAAAGACCCGATCTGCAGTCAATATTCGACTGTTATTGTGTAATTGACAATGTCTCTAAGGGTTAACTTCACAATGAAAATTTTTATGATGTTTTATTTTCTCTAATAAATGTGTTTGTATATAAACTGTCTGCGCTTTTCTCTGTGTGAACTTAACTTCCTATTAGAAACAGACTAATCTGAGTGCTTAGTATTCTCAAAAAACGGTACGGTTTCTATTTCACGAATTAAATATATATTTAATATTTAACTCAAAATGGCATGTATCTTATTTATGTTATCCTGTGATGTTATCTCATTAGTATTTAAAATACCACCATGTTATTATGACAAATTAATTTTTATGAGTTATGATTTATTATACTTAACGTTGCCTCTTATTATTGTTTGCCGTATTCATTCGCTTATAACTGTTAACACGCTTTCTCCTTCGCCTCTAATAACAATTCATAGTTGTAATGTTGTTGTAGGAGTTCATTTAAATAAATAAATGTCAACTCAACGGCAGCCGAAGATGCTATTAAGAAAATATAGCTAAGTATTAAAAAATTTAAGCTCACTTAATGCATTTAAATCAAAATTGTTACAGCATATTAGGACTGGCGCCAGTCAATAATTAAGTGTTATAATTATTTACAACTCCTGGTTTAATGCGTTAAATGAGTACCTACTCTTGTATAACTTGCCTTCAATGACGAATGACTTTATTTAATTATCTTATGTTAATTTTATATTCTCATGTAAGTGACCATGTATGTCTTTTTTGAGAATAAATACTCTATAAACCTAACCTATATAGGTACCTACTCTAAGTATTTCTATGTAGGTAAGTTAGGCCCGTATAATAAACCGATCCGACCGAAGAGTGCGATCTCATCTTACAAAAATGTCACTTTTGCATGCAATCTGACGTTTATTAGCTTCTACAACCGAATTTTGAGATCGCAAAGATCTTAAGATAGGTTTAATAATCCATCCATCCATCCATCCATCATCCCTTGGAGGTTCACTGCTGGACATAGGCCTCCCCTAAATTGACACTTGCCACTCTGACCGGTCCTGAGCCTTCTGAATCCAGCGGATGCCCGCTGTCTTCTTTAGGTCGTCGGTCCATCTTGTCGGAGGGCGTCCTGTACTCCGCTTTCCAAGACGCGGGTTTAATAATACGGGCATATTTGAGGCACTGTTGTTCATGTAAGATACTTAACTATTCGTTAAACGAGCAGATGAACCACCCTCCAACTAGTAAGTGACCACCATCCAAATATATCCTTACTAGATTTAAAGGCAACAGAGAGAAGTGGCAAATGCTCGTGAGGCAGATAACATCAGATGAGGCAGATAACAAGAGTACTACCTCATGAAGACCATGACTGCTCTGACAAGAGTAATATGACAAAGAAGAATGAAGATTTACGTGCAGCTAAACACTGACGCCCCAACTCAGAGTCACTAATATTTACTTAAATCTTTACTTGGTACAGAATTTGTACGGTGATTTTTTACTAAGGAGTGATTAAAGTAACCGTTAGTGACTCTTGAGTTGGGGCGTTAGTTAACAATTTCTTCATACATTCTCTGACGTGTTAAAAACAGACTGCATGGATGGTGTATCTACCACTTACCACCAGCTCCTCATCCTACCTCACCGAGTGCCATCAGTGTGGACTGGAGGTGCGCGCGCCCCCTGGGCCCCGAGCGGGAATCGAACGGCTTGCGCAACGCTACCGTGCTGCGCGGCTGTTGCTATGGCTACACAAACTACACACGTACAGACAGGACACTACCACGCTCAGAGTTAAATACCTTCTTTCGTACTGACTCGCATAGATTTTGCATATATTCGCATATTGCTTTTGACGGCAGTATCTTAATTTAAACTAGCTTTCCCCGCACTTTTTTATTGTGGCATTTAGGGAAGATTTTACGTGATATATTGCAATTTTTTTATTGCCTTTGGCGTGAAATACTAAAGTGATATCACTTATTATTGGAAGTACATATATGTATACTAACTACATAGTACTATGTATTGAAAAAAAGATTACTTTGCATTACATAAATAAAAATAAATTCCGAAACCAACCTTTTATCCTTTGACAAAAATTTTGAAGCAAATATGTAGGTTCAATTTCATACTCATCTTCCAAAATTTATAAAGGAACAATAAAGTTGATAAAATATTGCAATGTTTGATTTGAACTGAACAGTTGATATGAAGGTATTCAATTAAGATGTAAAAAGAAAATTACAGATAATAATACTAAGTTATTGATATAAAAATCCTACTTCAAACGAATCTAAATAACATAATTGGGTGAATTTCAACAAACTCGAATTTTGCCTAATTACAGTGGCGAATTTAAATTTGCTGTTTCTGATAATTTTTTTTGGCCTAAATAATAGATAAAGAGTAGTACTAATTAATCATATACTAGAGATCGAAAAAAAATGATTAGTTCATGAGATATTTCCATTTGAAATTATCAAATGCCACCGAAATTATTAAAGGACCACCGGAATTAAAATTCAAGCCACCGAAATTGATTAAATTTAAACTTGATGTTTCTAATACACTTTATTTGGCATAAATAATATGTAAATAGTAGTGATAATTAGTCATATAGTAGAGATTGAAAAAAAAATTATTTGTTCCGGAGATATTATCAAATTACACTATCAAATGCCACCGAAATAAGGACCACTGGAATTAGAATTTGATCCACCGAAATTGATTTATGCCCATGAGAAATCATAAAGGCAGGATCATTTAATACTTTAAAGATATTATGTACATTTTGAAGAATAGGAGTCTAGATGAACGGACTCCTTTTAGCGGTAATTAGACAGGCCCATTGCACTTCTGAGTCACGTTTCTAAGCTGTTTTCGAGGGTCCTCACAAATCGCATTGCACGTAGGCTTGACGACTTCCAGCCTCCCGAACAAGCAGGATTCCGAAAAGGCTACAGCACCATAGACCATATACACACATTGCGGCAGATTATACAAAAGACCGAAGAGTATAATTTGCCGTTATGTATAGCCTATGTGGACTATGAGAAGGCCTTTTATTCTATCGAGATCTGGGTGGTACTAGATTCTCTCCAGCGGTGGCGGATCGAATACCGGTATATCGAGGTGTTGAAGTGTTTGTACTCATCCGCCATCATGTCCGTCAGAGTACACGACACAGCAACGAACCCCATCCAACTGCAGAGAAATGTCAGACAAGGATGTCATATCCCCAAAACTGTTCACCGCTGTGTTGGTAGACGTGTTCAAGCTGATGGAGTGGAAACAAAATGGCATTAACATCAATGGCGAATACATCACACACCTACGATATGCCGATGATATAGTCATCCTGGTGGGTTCCCTGGAAGAATTTGGAACAATGCTCGGGGGACTTGAACAGCGCCTCACAACGGGTGGGTCTTAAATCATGTCGAATGTCCATGTCACACCCGTGTCGGTTGTTGTTGACGGCGCTGCTCTCGAAGTTCTAGACGAATACAATTACCTGGGACAAGTGATCCAGATGGGTAAGTCCAACTTCGAGAAAGAAGTCACTTGTAGAATCCAACTCGGATGAGCTGCGTTCGGGAAACTCCGTCATATATTGTCGTCCAAAACACTACCTCAGTGCCTGAAGTTTAAGGTGTTCGAGCAGTTTGTGTTGCCGGTGATTACATACGAATCCGAGACGTGGTGCTTTACTATTGGCCCAATCCACAACCTCAGAGAAGCGCAGCGGTCTATGGAGAAGGCTATGCTTGGTATTTCTCTACATGATCGCATCAGAAATGAGGAGATCCGTAGACGAACAAGGGTAACCGACATAGCTCGAAGAATTAGCCGGCTGAAGTGGCAATGGGCGGGCCACATAGTGCGAAGGACCGATAACCGTTGGGTAAGAAAGGTCCTCGAATGGCACCCACGTCTCGGAAAAAGGAGCATAGGATGATAGGACGCCCCCCGACCAGGTGGACTGACGACCTGAAGAAGACAGCGGGCATCCGCTGGATTCATATGGCTCAGGACCGGTCAGAGTGGTATAAGTTAGGGGAAGCCTATGTCCAACAGTGGACCTCCAAGGGCTGATGGATAGATGGAGACACGCATGTATTTCTATGGCCTATACTTCCCTATACGCTTTGATTTGCCACCGGAGCCACCGAGATTGCGCCACCGGACTTAGAATCAGAGACAAAACTTGAATTTTAAAGAAAACTTTTAGTCACAGGTTAACTTTTATTTCACAGTTGTAGCTGAAAACCGTTAACGGAACCCTCCATAAAATTTCTAGATAATCTGCTTTGTACTTTTACTAATATACATGACATCGGAATTGGATGATTTTGTATTCCTGCGCCACCGCAGTTAGTACTTACGTGTTTGGCAGGAAAATTACGCAACCAGTCGGTCATCCTAACACGCAGTTTGCAAGAGCACAACTGAACGGTGCGGGGAGAGCCAGTAAGGTGTCTTCCAAATCGTGAAGTAACAAGTAATGAAGTATACAAAATGCGCCACCGGTATTGCTTTTTTTTGTAGGACATTTTTAAAAGATGTTTTAAGAGCTGTTGTTTAATCTTAAATTACTCCATAAATATATATTAGTTGTGTTATTTAATGTATTTCTAAAAAACATTCCCTTTCAATTAAATTTATTTACCAAAAAAAAATAAATTAATAAAATATGTAAATAAACGCAGTTTGGACAGTCCACCGGAATTAGAGTTTAGGTCTTAGATATTTTTTTATTAAGAATCTATGTATTAAATACCTCTGAATACTTCACTATCATGTAGATCACTACTTAAACTACCTATATAAAATTATGCATAATTGTAGTTTACCTCCACACATTAATTTTCAACCTCGCCGTCTCAAAAATGCACTTGGGAAATTCACCCAATTCTAATGAAATAAATTTACTACACAAGCAATAATTAATACCTTTACCTCAATAACATAATACCTGTCGAATCAGCTTGCGACGTTCTGCGCTCAACTCTATGAGCGTGTCATCGACCTTCCTCTCGAGGCTGCCTCAAACAGCTGAGCACACACACACATACATTGCGTGAAATAGACTGTTTGTTTGGAGGCGTGTTGAAAGAGCCTTATTTGTATGTGAGCTTTGTTTTTCGGCTAACGAAACTTTCAAAATCTCTGTTGTACTAGATTTAGCTATCGGCGCTATTGGTAGCAATTGACACTGTTTTGATATCAGTCTATAGCCACATACTTAAACCGATAGGGTACACTACAATTAATAAACATAACGTAATAGTTACATATCGGTGTTCAGTTTTGGTGTATGGGCTTCGAATTCTGTAGCAAATTTTTCTGCAATATGGTACCACATTATGGGATACATGATATTTCATATTAATTATTTGTATATTGAATAGTATCAGGAGTTACTTTTTAGAAATTCATTGTTATTATTATCATATTTCTTGAGAGTTGGATGAAGCCTATCAAACCACACTTTGAGTCTCCAGACTGAGTCACCATTGAGTCTCCAGACCAAGTTCATATAGGCTCAACACGAGAAGAAGAATTATGCAAGATGATTTCCTTCGTTAACAAATTACACTTAACCTGAAAAATTTACCATAGAATCCAGTAATTATTACCCATAATGTACATTTTAGCTATAAAATTTAATCTACAACAATATTTTCGTCAAACAGTTGTAATTTTGCACCGTCGAAGTGGTATTCTATTCGAAGACTCTGAGGTGGCATTCTAAATAAATAAACGATCGAATAGGTCTGTTGTTGTTTTAAAGTATACAGAAAACATTTTAAACACGGTTTGGTAGTAGGAGTGTAAAATAACTATCCGGAATTACAATTTATGAGCCCACTATTGGGCACTCTATTATAACATTATTCTTCGTACTTGTTTCATTTTAGATACATTTGGAAAATATATAGCAGCAACTGAGTCAAATAACAAAACGCTCTTGGGAATTTCGGAAAAAGTTTCCAGAATATTTTTATTTATAATACTAGAGCTCTCAATAGATACCAAAAAAAAAAACAATTGACTTAAATAATAGTAGGACAAAAATATACTGATGTTAATGGATGAACGTCCATACAGACCAGGACATATTATTATCGCCGCGTCCTAGACCGGCGTATATTATAGAGGCCCTGCCACTAATCCCATTACTTCCATGATCCCTCCCATAAAGTCTCTCAATGGTTTCCAAAGGTGCAGTGCTGGTCACGACAGCCGCTCGTAACTGTAATATATTCAAATTGGTAGGCCAGTCGCCATTAACACCTATTTGCATGTCAAATTTCTGTTTTGCATACAAATGAAAGTATTTAAAAACGTTTGATTGACTATGAATATTATTGACGTGTCGTTAATTGGACGCATTGCAGCTGCTGTTTTATGTGCTTTGTAATTGCCTGTTTAAACAAAATTTTAAAATATTGAGACAACTACTAGAGGAATTAGAAGTAAACAGCCACGATACTACGCCGGGAATCTAACCCAGGACCTAACAATAAGGCTTCAAGATTATCATAGCTGTGTTGATAGTGACCTTGTCTACCGATCTACGGGTTCCCAAGTTCGATTGCCGACCGGTAACTACGCGCAACTCAAAACGATGCTTGTTCATATGTGTGTGTTTGTGTAATAATGTCCATTGTATGTACATACAAAGCAACATGCAAAAAGATGTTACCGCACCTTATTTTTGTTTATTTTACTAACTGCCTATCACAGTTGACAGTAAGTTATTCATGAATTACGAATATCATTAATCACGCTACGTTACACAAACAAAAATAACAAGCAAATTCAGGATAAGACAGTGTCCACGGTATAAATCCACTACTTTATGAAGATAATTTTACTGGTTCGACCCGTTTTGCTTAGGCGAGGCGTTACCCGCAGTAATTCAAACATATTACTTAGTGTAAGCTGGCCGATTACGGGACCCCAGTAAAGAACATTTCACAGCTTTCAAAAGGCAAACGCGTTTCATACTGGCTGAGTGGCTGCGGGTAAAGGTGAAAGGTGGCAGCGACCGGTTTCGGGTGAGATAAACGATGAAACTTATGTAAATACAGATGAAACCTGGAGCTTGGAGCCGTAGTTCTCGTGCCGAGGGTCCTGGGTTCCATTTCTAGAAGCAGAAATTTGAATGATGAGTGTAAATTTCTTTTTTCGGTGTGTGTGTCCCTCCCTATGTGTTGTCCATGGTGTAGTGTATACCTGTGTGTATACCTTCTCGAAGGCTTTCGATGCTGTCGTCGTCACGACCATCGGCTCCACTACATTCCTGGAATACTTACTGGTTTGACATTTGCCACACTTGCTGAAGTATTCTCGTGGACTAAAGAATGTCAAAATAGCTTTGAAATATTGAAAAATAAATTAATTTCACCGCCAATTTTGCAATACCCGGATTTTTCGGATACTAACACTTTCATTCTTCAGACAGACGCATCCGGCATAGCGATCGGATCAGTTTTATGTAACAAAGATTTAAAACCTGTAGCTTACGCGAGCAGACCTCTAAATAAAGCGGAACTAAATTACCCAATTATTCAAAAAGAACTTTTGGCAATAGTTTGGAGTATAAAATATTTTAGACCATATTTGTACGGGAGAAAATTCATAATTAAAACCGATCATAAACCCTTAATATATCTATTTGGCATGAAAGATCCGTCAACAAGACTTTTAAAATTTAGATTGCAATTAGAAGAATACGACTTTAATATTGAATACGTTAAAGGAAGTAGTAATGTAGCAGATGCCTTAAGTAGGGTGACCATAAGTTCGGAAGAGTTGAAATCATTAAATAGTAAAGTTAGTTTGGTAATGACTAGAGCACAGAGAGCTAAATTAAATAAGGAATTGAGTAGCAGTGGAGACACAAGGAATCCTTGTATAACTACCGAATCGAGGTCTGGCCAACCAAGAGTCGTAGAGATACTAAGGAAACCGAGTGACTACGTAGAATTAAAGTTTATTCAAGGAAGTAAACTAACTAAGAAAAAATTGTGTTATGAGAAAGAATGTTTATCATATGAAAAGTCTACGTGTTCTATTTATATAAACCTCAATTATATGTCGCATTTTACGCGAGTCGAATTTGCGAATTTATTGAGTGATTTTTGTAAAGAATTAAATATAAAGAAAATATGTATCATAAAAGATGAACGAAATGTAGAATTTATAAAGCAATTAATGAATGAAATAAAAAGTAGACAAAAATGGTCCGGACCGCAAATAAATATACTAAGAGGAATAAAAAGAGTCTACAGTCAGGAAGAAAAGATATGCATACTACATGATTATCACTTACTACCTACGAGTGGGCATGCGGGTGTACAACGCATGATCAACAATATCAAAGGTAAGTACTTCTGGCCTGGAATGGAATGCGACGTGCGAAAATACGTCAGCAAGTGTGGCAAATGTCAAACCAGTAAGTATTCCAGGAATGTAGTGGAGCCGATGGTCGTGACGACGACAGCATCGAAAGCCTTCGAGAAGGTATATTTAGACATTATTGGTCCTCTAGATAGAGATTTAGATAATAACATTTATATTTTAAGCTTACAATGCGAATTAAGTAAGTATGTTGAGGCGTATCCTCTACAACGAAAAGATACGGTGAGTGTTGCAAGGTCTTTTGTCAATAACTTCATATTAAGGTATGGCTTACCCGGAACCATAGCTACTGATCAAGGAACAGAATTTATGTCTGAGACCATGACAGAAGTGTGCAAATTGCTTCAGATCAATAAGGTAAACTCGACTTCTTATCATCACGAGTCGATAGGATCTTTAGAGAATACTCATAAACATCTCGCTGCTTTCTTGCGAACTCTATGTGATGGACATCCAGAGACATGGAGTCAATGGCTTCAATTCTGGTGTTTTTCATTCAATACTACTGTACACACAGAGACCAAGTACACACCATACGAACTTGTATTTGGTAACAGTTGTAACTTGCCTTCTAACTTAACTAGAAACGTGGTAGAACCCCTCTATAATCCTGATAATTATGCACTCGAACTTAAGTATAGGTTACAGTTAGCGTGTAAGGAAGCACATAAAAATTTAGTTATAAGTAAATTGAAAAGGAAAGATGTATGGGATAAAAAGTGTAATCCAATTCAATATAGAAAGGACGATTTAATTTTAATAAAAAATGAAACTGGTAAAAAATTAGATAAGTTGTACAATGGACCTTATAAAGTGATACGTGAAAGTGAACCAAATGTTACTGTGCAAAAAGGTGGAAAAGTTGAGACTGTCCATAAAAACAGAACAAAACCATATGTAACCTAGTAATAAGACATAGCAATAAGACTTTGTTTCCATGCATGGTAGGTACCTATCCATTGTTATTACAGGTAGTCACCTGATGTTAGCTACCTGGTATTAGTTAGCTATATTGTATTACATTATGTAGCGTAAATCACTAGCACTGCGATAAGAGCGTCAATTATGTTACTGTTAAGACTTTAAAACTTGTACTTATTATAGTGAATCATTCACTGATATTTTTTCTGAACATTTTAAATGTATGTTTTTCTAGTACATAAGTGATGAAAGAAATAACAAACAACTTTGTAATGATTATTTTATTTTGGAAATGTTATACAAAAAAAAATGAATTCAATCATTTTTTTTTCAAAACAACCCCGATGATGTAGTGTGGTAGAGTTTAAGTTAGTCATTAAAGATACTTCTTACGGAACGCACGTCATTCGTTTCACTTCTTACTCCCCCGCTCCCCGCCTCATCAGAATGGTATCCACGATACAAGGTATTCTTGTGTGAGTAAAGTGACCATTTTTACTCATACCGCACACAAGGACACCTTGTGTGACCATTTTTTTCGTGTCAAAACGGGATGCGTACTGAATTTTATATACATATTATTATATTTATACAATAATTACTTCAGCGCTCAGACTAAAAAATCATCGGGCGTCTATTTGTCTACAATAATTACTATTTATAGCTAAATAAAAAAAACCTGAAAGCGGGATGTATGGTCTCCTTGGGTATGAGTGTGTATTGTTATTTATTTCATTCATTGATGTACTGCTGGGTTCTAGTATCTTCTTACAAGCGAGTTATCATTAGCCTTACGATGAAGACCGAAGACGGATGATATATGGTTGGCATCAGTCATCACTGTTTAGTTGCCAGCCAATAAAGAGAGAAGAAAAAAATAAATAAATTAGCTCCCTAACCGGAACAAGACGAGTCGTTTGGCGGCTGACTCTAGCAAAAAGGTGTGCTATCTAGTAATAATAGTATTAGTGAACTATTAAAATCAATACTACCAACATAATTCCTTCGAAAGTCCCTACCACCAGCAGCGGGATTTAGTCACCTCTTATGATATTTGAGTTTTTACTTATTTGTATTCAATGCTTTTACCTAAAAACTCAATTTCAGAATAATACCAATGGTGGTCCTTATAGCTATTCGTAAAAGAGCCCTGCCTGCTAAGCAAAGACCGTACGGGGTCGCGTGACTGACTACATAATATTTATGTAAGAGTGTGAAGATATTTAAAACCAGTTTACTAATAGGTCGAAAATGATCCATGGCCAGTGATTTCCAGCCAATATTGGTTTCCATCATTACTTACAAGCGAGGCCGGCATGTGTAAACACTAAACACTCCGCACTACAACTATGTATGTATGTACACATTTGTTGAGGCGTCAGCTATTGATATAGTACAGCGACTTGGTGTGAAGTGAGCTAAATAGAATGAGACCTTATCGTGCATAAACCATAGGATATACAAGAAAAAATAAATCCAAAATACATGTAAAAATAACACACGTAACAAAATAAGAATCTAAAGAGTAAGATAAAAGCTAATAATACATAATTTGGTATTTAAAAATTATTAAATTGTGCTACAAATTCGTTTACATCGATTTTTAGCTTGACTAGTATGAGTACAAGAATATGTGAAATATGTGATCCCAACAAAAACATTTTCGTGGAAAATGTTCCAAGACGAGACCATATTGCTCTACATCAAAAAGTTACAAATCTCATGCAGAGCCAACCTTCTAACTCTACACGCCCTAACTATACAAGTCTTAATTTATTTATTTTTTCATGTAAAAAAAGTCCTAACTTCACAAAATCTACACCTTACAAGCCTTAGCAGTTTCGTTGCTAAAATAACTGTTGTATTTAACAGAAAAGTGAATAAATTTTTCACCTTACGCCCATATTAACATAAGAGGGTAAAAATATGTGTCCTACAAAGAGAAAAAACCCTTTACGCCTATATGGCGGAAGCGAAATGGCTAAGCCACATATTTTGACTGTGGGTCTAAGGTGAATATTTTGTAAAGTTAGGGCTTGTAGAGTTAGGGCGTGTAGAGTTAGAAGGATGGCTCTACATGAGATGTGAAAACTTTTTCATGTAGCCATTTTCTTAATATGATCTTGGTTTGGAACATTTTACATGCAAATGGTCTTGTTGGGATTCCCCTTTTTTATAAGTGTATGATAATATATGTATGTATTATGAAAAACCCATACAAACTTCCATCCCGTAATTTAAAGGGTAGAGGTGTTTTACTAAAATCCTGAAATATACGTTTTATTATTTATAACAATGAGTTCCTATATCAATTTTCAGACCTCTAGTATTAAAATTTATGGATGTCTCATACAAACTTCCATCCCCTAGTTTAAGGGGTTGGGGGTAAAAGTTACAAGTTTTAGGATTTTTTTATTCTTTGTATACTAATAATAGCTCACATACAATCTTCCAGTTTTCTACGACATCAGCAAGTACGAATAAATTTTGATGATCATCAGTGAGTGACGAAATCAGGGTTTTTTAGATATCAATAAAATCTAAAGTATTATAAGAGCTATGTAACTGAAACTTTATATGTTTCCTAAGTCTACTATTGAAATCATGTCCCGCGAATTTTGTTTATCTGGTATAATCCCAACCAAAGTTATAAGGGTTCAAAAAAACGACGAAGCGCTTCGAGAAAAGGTAGGTAAAGCCCTCGTCTTGGCAGGTACAACCGTGCCCCAGATCCTGAATTTTGCTGAATCAAAGGTACATATTAGTACCTATTGCTATGAACATAATTTGTTATTATAGTCAATTATAATTTAAGTATATTATGGGATAATTTTTTCAGAAGAAACGTACTTCACGGCAGGAATAATAGACCTAATGTAATGGCATCGGCCATTCCATTACAGCCTCGTTACAATGCATGGCCGCACCGCGGTTTCCGTACATGCGTAGGAGTTATGTACGACAAGCCTTTCATTGAGCCATTTTATTTATAGGAAACACCAATTTTCCATTAACACCTACTTAAGTAGGTCTATTTACATTAGTGGCACTATTTAAAGTGAAGACGTGGGAGGCTCTTCCAATATTTGAAGAGCTCTCGACCTTAAACTAAGCACAGATCGAGTACTAAGCGATTCCGCTTGAATTCTAAGTTAAGACTCTGTAGTGGTCCCCAGCGGCCGGCGTCTAGTGGCTGCTGTATCTAATATTAGACCGAGACACTTTTATTTTTACCTTTTGAAGATAATATTCTAGTCAGGCACACTATTGCCTGTTATAACGACTCTGTAGTCAAGTTGATCGTCAGTGAGAGCCCTGGCTGGACTCATTCCCCGAGGGGAGCAGCCGTGAAGGTTATTTTTTTTCCCGAGTAGTTGTTGTGTTGTCTCGATGTTTTTGTTTTTGGACAGTTGCTGTTAGCTATGCCTTTAGCAAATTTCGATTTACTACTATTAAACAAGTACAGTGATAGATATCGAAAGATCCATTTATTTAACTATTAAGTATTTTCTCAAACATAAAGTATAGAGACTACCATTTTTGAGGAGCAGTTCTACTTGATTTACGTAATAAATTGTTCAAACGGACATTTTTCACAAAATAAGAAATATTTCGGTATGAGAACCTCCTATATGTACATAATCCGTAACAAAATTACAGCATGTATAAAAAAATATTTTTAGTAACTTCATAAATGACGGATCATAATAATATGATAAAAATGAATTTCATATGCACAACATAGTAGAGTTTCACCCTATCGACACTGTACACAGAACAAAGAACTAATATACTACTAACGGACATCGTTCACTGACATAGAAACGGTCGATTTAATTAAATACTGGGTCGTGTGTACACTATGTTGCTTTATAAGATCCTGTAAAATTATCACACGTTTATGGCAATAAATAAATAAATACTTTTTGGTGACAGCACACGAATCCAAACGTTTGTTTCGCCCCATCTATTGTTGATAATAATTAAATGCTTTTATGTTATGCAGATAAAATACGATGATAAAATGTGACATGATATATTTACGATTGATCATTTATGAATTTGCATATCAATAGAGCTGATTTCATGTTACCTAATTTACTCTGATTTCCTAATCTAGTTAATTACGGTAGATCTGAAATGAACTTTATGGCTATGATAATAAAGCAGGTAACAACTGGTCGGCGTTATTGATTATTTGCATAAACAATAATTGTTATGGGAGAAGTTGCGAGCGTATTAAAGGAGATGTCTTATTTTGGGCGTGGACTGTGTACATTCCAGCATAAATAGAGAAAAATATACTGATTCACGGAAAAATATTAAAAAAAATATTAAATGAACTGTTCTCTGCAGAGAAATTATTTTCAATAAATTATTTTTACACACGACAACATTGGTAGTTCCATGGAACTAGTACACTCCGATATAGGGAACTGTCAAAATAAACATTGATTTGTATGTTGTCTGTGATTAGTTATCTGTACTGTAGAACTTTTGAAGTTTAGCAAGCAAAGCAAGTGACAAGTGTCATTTTTTTGGGTATCGCTATCGGGCGGCATTCGTGTTTCTTTGGAGTGAACAACTTAGTGTTATAGTGCATATATAAACTACCTATGGCTTTGTTTTTTGGACTTCTGGATCTCGCAATACCTGTTTACCCGGCTTTACATACTGCAGGAGCGGGGAGTTATTGCACAATCTTCAGGGAACCTTTTATCATGTGTGTATGGTGCAGTCAACTGCAGTCGTTCACTCCCCGCACCAGGGTTTATTCAATACCAGAAGGACCCGAGCGAAATGATACCATGGCAAGAATTCACCCTAGAGAGGTATATTTTTGTATCTTTTAAATTGTTACACTAAAATTAGATTATTATGTATCTATAAATATCTATTAAATGATAATATTATGCATCTATTAATTATGTATCTTCAAAATTATAATATAAATTATCATTATAATAATTAAATAATAACAGTGTTAAGTTATAACAGTAAATAGAACATGTTATACATAGATTTGTTTTATTTGTTTCAGATTCCTGATGGTGGCATGATGTGGTGTGATGCATGCTGGTGCTAAGTTATTATGGGACATATATTAGGCAATATGGGTCATTCCAAGCAGAAATATCTAACAACCTGGAAGTTGTTAGTGAACTCATGCCAACCTAACAGGATACCATATTAATATGAGGTTGTATAAAGTATCACCATCAATCTAGAAAAGTGTATTATACATACATAATGTTGGCGAGACAAGCAGTAAGTTGGGATGGCATGATAAGTGGTTATTACTGCAGTTGTACTACTGGAAAGCGAACAATGGGATCCTGTGTATACGTAATGACCATTGTATGGTATCTGTGTTTGTCTAAGTGAAATTACTTCTATCTAAATTAGCTTTATGCATACCTAACTGTCCATACAATGTATCAACAATGTAATTTCGTTGGCAAACCTTAATAAATAAATAAATAAATCTGGGTTGGGCTCGGTATCAGACAAAATATTGAGGCACCGGCTTTGGTCCTGGATGGCATTTTGTTAAGAGAGGATGATGATTGAAATGAAAAAATAAAACAATAATAAATAAAATGCTGTTTTTTTATTTACTTCTGTCATATTTCAAATATTAAAATACAGAAATTGCAACTGTATAGGATTATAATTTTTATAAGACAAATCTTCATTTATGCCACACAATTATCCAGTTTCACGTTAGGTTCATACTTATTTAAGTTTGCATTGGCATGTTTATGTAGGTTGAATTTTCAGTAAGATGCCCATTAGCCTTCTGCTGGTGTATCGATGTGTACATTGTGTATATTGTGTGTGTGTATATTGTGCAAATAATTTTTATTTTATCATGCTTCTATACCATCTGCCCTTACACCTTAGACAGAACATTGCTTATTTTAGTAATATGCGCATTTTAGTAATCTGGTCGCAAGCGTTTCCAAACTGCTTTCAGTTTATTATGTCGTTTTAGACCGATTGCTATGTATGTTAATATCGTTGACGATCGAAGATTACCTATATCGGAGTCCGAGATCTCAATAAAAACCCATGCAAACGTGAATATTGTAACAATAAATGAACAAAGTTGACTCTTGGAGATCTGTCGCCACGATTTTGTTCAGATTGATCGAAGCGACGAATTGCACCGTATACTTAGATAAAATAGGTAGCTTTAGAAATTAACACACAATGATTTAATAATAATAGAAAATCCATATGGATCCAATGTGACCAAATCCAAATAGATCGTGCTTATTTGACTTTGCATTTGACATTTGACACTCCTAATATGATATGACATTAGATATAACAACTGTCAATTGGCTGCAATCGACACCCACCATACTGTCTCAGTGTTACAATATATTATCCATATAATTAATTATTGTCGCCAAACCAAGGTGAAATCTAGAATTTGGATAGTAAGGAAAGCTTTGAAATAATATGAGCTACTTCCTACTGAATGTACACTGTCCACGCCAAGGCGCCATACATTTCTGAAACATCTCCTTTATAGCACAATAAACTTCACGATTGCTTCACTTTAGAAACCGAAATAAAACTAATCTTCAGATAAATTAGTTTTATTTTAACCATTTTTAAATATGCGTTTTAGCTGAAGGTGTGATAGCTGGGTTTGATTCATGTTGAAGAAAGTAAAGAAGCAAGAAGCGAATTCTGGTATCAAATTTTTTTTTGTGCTCTCGTGAACCTGCAAAAGCCGTTAGTGCTCATTGTAAATGTCCATTCAAAAATTATTTTATGGCAACAGATATGGCAGAAGCTGACTATTATTCATTTAAAACGTTTTCATTACAAAAGTTAGATACTGATAATAATATAATAGATAATGCCTTAATGAAAGTAAGAAACGATATAATGAATGAACTCAATATATGTATAGATAACTAAAATCTATGTGAAAATTTCGGCTGCGTAAATTTTCTGTAATTAAGGGACTTGCAGCGCTATCTTATAAAGAAACTTTTTTATCTTTAATATCATCGATGTAAACAATTGTATGTATGGTTGTATCGTGCACGTTATAAAGGGATTGAAGCGCCTCACACATGAAGAACTCGATTGGACCACGAATAGACGACCTTCGATCATTTAATTTTATTGATAACTCACGGTCAGCAATGTTTATTACAATTACATTAACTGAGAAGATTTGTGGTGAAGCTTAGGCATTGAAATGCCTAGTTATGTACCTACTAATATTAATTTTATGCAATGGTGTAAAGGGTTTCATCAATCCTTAAGTCCAGGCGAATCCTCTTGCTCTTTTATTTATTATTTATTTATTTATTTATTTATTCATTCATTCAACTATTTGCTTACAGTCGATGACCAAACACAAATGTGATACAATTTTATCTAACATTGTAACATTGTAATTATAAATTATAATAATAATTAATAATAATTAATTAAATTAGAATTAAATTAAATACATTATTACATTATTATTAAATATAAAATTAACGAAAATTGACAAAATAATACTATCCAAAGCCTACTTATGCAATACTGCTACCGCTGGTCATAGCCTCCACGCATCGGCTAGCCGTTGTTTTAAAAGTAATAAGTGAGCATGTAAACAGGTCTAGATCTGGGTTGCGTACCGATATTATGTTCAGCAACCTTAACGCCCTGGAGAGAGGTGCCCATCGGCCTAGAGCAGTGCGCGCGTTTGGTAGCGCGAAAACCCGACGTCGTCCGGCGCGGTCTGCACTCTGGGTGGGCACTGCGAATCCGACCTGTTTTAGCAGCTCCGGGTTATATGCCATTCCTCGTGCTAAACGGAAGAAGTAGGTTACTAAAGTGACATTTCTCCGTACTTCTAACGTTTGCATTTCTACCATTCCTAATAGAAATAGAGTAGGATATAAACGCGGATAGTAGCCATGTGCTTTGTTGTAGACATAACGTACGAACAGTTTCTGGATTTTTTCGATGATGAGATTGCCGTTTGATGCGTGCGGATTCCAAATTATTGCATTGGTTTCTAACTTGCTTCGAACAAATGCGTTGTATAAAACCTTTAAAGTGGAAGGATTCTTAAACGGCTTCGAATGACGCAAGACGAACCCTAAACTACGCCGCGCACTTCTCACCAGGTTACTCATGTGTTCTTGGAATGTAAGCTGACTGTCATAGACAGTGCCAAGATCTTTTACAGAGGTGACGCGCTTTAATGGATTTCCATCTATGTTGTAGCTGTTGTATAGTGGGACCAGCTTACGTGTGTAAGAAACTATTGCACACTTGTTTGTGTTCAGCTGCAGTCCGTTAAGCTTTCCCCATGCTTGAACTCTGTCAATATCTTCTTGGAAACGTCTGCCGTCATCAGAGGACATTACAGGCAATGCCAGCTTAACATCATCGGCAAACAAAAGGCACGTACAGTGTTTCACAGCCTTAGGGAGATCATTTATGAGTATTAGGAATAGAAGAGGCCCTAAACTGCTACCCTGACCTATACCTGACGTAACCCCATACGCAAACAATGAACAAATATCCTGAGAAACAAATGACTGGGCAATGTTGGGCGGCAGTGATATAAAAGAGTGAACGTCAAGACTCGTAGAATCTCATAATATTCATGCATGTCCTCTTGATGGAAGAAAAGTTGTAATAATAAGGTTTTGAAAATCCGTTATTAAAGAACCATGGTAGTATCGATAAATTCAGATTAAAAAGATAGAAGCGCATATATAAGTGGTCCTCTCTGTCGAGGGTATAAAAAGGTATTCTCTGTGGGATCCCCGTAACAAACTATTGGGTTCGAGCCAAAAGCGAAAAACGTGCTAGTAATTAATTAAATAACGTACGTAAGTCGAAATATTTAACAAAGGCGTACCACAATAATTTATAACCCTTTGCCCTTTTACGGAAAACCCTTTCGTTGGCTGACAATTTTGAAATTTTAATTAAATTTATCATTCATTTATTGTATTCGTTGTACGTTGTATGGTACTCCGGAGACCAATAAACCACGAAAAGGTCTGAGGTCTTGGCTCGAGGCTGTGTGTATGTGTGTGTTTGTGTGACCTCAAGCTGCTTTAAGGGCCACTGAAGCCTGTTTACGGCCGAAGTTTACTGAGTGACTCATGGCTGTGAATATTATAATTGTTATTAAACTTCCTTTTTGCTTTTAGTGGAGTGTTTACGTTAAAAGGTTTAAAGGGTGCTTTTGGACAACGCTTTGGCGAAGTTCCTGGTTTAGATTTTCTCGGGTAACGCTGACCTCTTTTCATCATGTGGTTCATCTGTTACAGTAATAAAATATACAGGTCATTTTCTAGAAATGTACCGCCAAAAAGATATACGTAACACAGTCACTGTGGGTCAGGGAGTATTAGATATAGAGCGCAAGAGCGTCCTTAATAGCCTAGGATTGGATGGGAAGAGAGTGCACGGCCAAGGTGGAATACACAGACATAAACTATTTCTAATGCCATAAATAACTAAATAATTTCGACAGAAAACAAAGAATAAATAAGAAAAACATGTACAACTTTGTAACTTGGAATAGAAAACTTCCAACAACACCTTCTATGGTGTAGCCTCAGATCCAGACCAGCAA
>OZ010696.1:16117788-16217788 GCA_963932265.1 Thymelicus lineola | reverse complement strand
AACTCTATGCAATATTGGAAGCAACAAATATTGCAATAAAAAAGGAAACTCCGATCGTGAATATCTTGAGCGACTCAAGGTCAGCACTAGACGCGATAAAAAATGTAGATACAACACACCCTATAGTGTATGAAATCAGGAAAAACATTACCAAATTAAAAAGAGAGGACAAACAAATTAATCTATATTGGATAAAGGCACACGTCGGAATTGAGGGGAATGAAAGAGCAGATTATCTAGCTAAACAAGCGGCGCAAACTAGCAAGACTGCCCCTAGTTACGACGGGTGCCCTATTTCATACATAAAGCGTTACATCAGGGAAGAATCTATCAACGTATGGGAAGAAAGATACAACCACAGTGAAAGTGCCGCCAAGATGTTTCTCCCAACCGTAAAAGATGCATATAATTTAATAAAAAAAGCACAGGTAACACCGACTCTAGTACAGGTCATAACAGGGCATGGCGGTTTTAGTCAATATCTAAACAGATTTAAATGTAAAAATGACCCTACCTGTGACTGTGATGATGTGGAAGAGGAGACGGTGCTGCATGTACTAACAGAATGCCCAAAATTTAACAAAATAAAATTTGAAACGCAACAAAAACTAAGACAAGAAATAACAAAGGAAACAATAAGCAAACTCATTACAAACAAAGACACTAGAGATCAATTTATAAAATACTGCATAACAATAGCCAACAAGGTCATAGCGAGAAATAAAACGAGATAAATCGAAATTAAATTAATACTTTGGGAAATATAATATTGTATTACACAACATACTATAGCATATTATTATTATATATCACATAACACCACATTATTATATCTTGTTAAAACAGCACAAAACAAAAGTAAGCAAATAAAAATAAAAGTAAAAAGAAAACATGTATTTTCATATATTATGAATAATATAGAAAAAAAAAATACATGAAGAAATAAAAGATAAATACACATAAAATGTAGAAAAAAGGCTGAGAAAATAAAATGATAAAATAAATAGGTTTAATAATGGGTCAATCAAAAAGAATATAAATCCTTAAAATGGTCATAACCATATCAGAATGCAGCCTTCAAATACTGAAGACTCCAAAGCCTGAAATGATGATGGACGGACTGACAGACTGTGGACAGATATGACAAAAGTATGCTAGAAAATGTTTAAGGTAAAACTAAGAATATGTAACAAAAATAGTAAAATAAGTAAAATTAGCAATAAGATAGACATAAATTAGTAAATAAATACATGTAAACAACAAAATAGATATAAAATAGTCATACTGTAGCAAGTAAGAAATACAACTGTATACTAGAAATAAGAATATAGCTCCAAATGTATAGAATTAAGATATCTTGTAACATTTATTAAATAAAGAAAACAAAGACTCTGGCGAGCAATGCCAGGGGAAGCTTTTTACTTAGCTCGCGGGCCGGGCCTGAGAGCGCCCGGACAGGAAAAAAAAAAAAAAAAAAAAAACCTAACCTAACCTAACCTAACCTAACCTAACCTAACCTAACCTAACCTAACCTAACCTAACCTAACCTAACCTAACCTAACCTAACCTAACCTAACCTAACCTAACCTAACCTAACCGGACAAGTTAGACATAAGAAAAAGAAAACAAAGACTCTGGCGAGCAATGCCAGGGGAAGCTTTTTACTTAGCTCGCGGGCCGGGCCTGAGAGCGCCCGGACAGGAAAAAAAAAAAAAAAAAAAAAAAAACCTAACCTAACCTAACCTAACCTAACCTAACCTAACCTAACCTAACCTAACCTAACCTAACCTAACCTAACCTAACCTAACCTAACCTAACCTAACCTAACCTAACCTAACCTAACCTAACCTAACCTAACCTAACCTAACCTAACCTAACCTAACCTAACCTAACCTAACCTAACCTAACCTAACCTAACCTAACCTAACCTAACCTAACCTAACCTAACCTAACCTAACCTAACCTAACCTAACCTAACCTAACCTAACCTAACCTAACCTAACCTAACCTAGTATAGCATATTGCTAAAGGCACCTTGGTCAACACTTCTGGCGGAAAACCGTATAAGATAGTCCAAGTTAACCTGCAAAGGAAACGGCTCGCCACCAGTGAACTTATGGTTGAGGCTGACAGGTGTAAAATAGACATTGCGTTGCTTCAGGAACCCTACGTGGGTGGATCTGGGAGTATGAGTACGTACAGAGGAGCAAGGATATTCCAGAGCACAGATGACGGAAATGGAACTGTAAAGTCAGCCATAGCCGTCTTTAACCACGATATTGACGTCATCCAGTTCCCAAAACTCACCACCAACAACATCGTGGTGGTGAGGATCCGCACCAGTGCCTGGGAAATCACAGCAGTCTCATTCTACTTTGAACCAGACCAACCCATTGGACCATACCTGGAGCATCTCAAAGCAATTGTAAATGAGCTAGGGCCCTCAGCCATAATAGTGGGTGGTGATGCGAACTCAAAAAATACTTGGTGGGGAAGCAATACGATAGACCATAGAGGGGAAGATATGGCTGGCGTTCTAGACGAGCTAGGCTTGCAGGTGCTAAACGAGGGGGATACCCCAACGTTTGACACTATCCGTGGAAACAAACGTTACATCAGCCACGTCGATATCACGGCCTGCTCAGAAGATCTGCTGAACCTGGTAGACGACTGGAGAGTAGAGGAACATCTCGTAAGCTCGGACCACAACGGTATCACATTCCAAATTAACCTCCAGAGAGCAAAAGGAATTGAAATAAACAGGACCACAAGGATTTACAATACGAAAAAAGCTAACTGGACTCAGTTTCGTGAGAAACTGAACCAGTTAAAATCAGAAAATAAAATTACCTTTTCAGAAATAGACCAAATTCAAACTAAATTACAATTAGAAACCTTCGTTAAAAACTTTTCAGAAACAGTAACAAAAACCTGCGAAGAAACATTAAGAAAGAAAAAGAATCAAGAAAAACTCACCGTACCGTGGTGGTCCGAATCACTCGCCGCGATGAAGAAGGAGGTCGTCACCAAAAAACGCAGAATCCGAAATGCAGCGCCAATCCGCAGAGGGAAAGTCGTCGATGAGTACCTGCAAGCAAAAGAAAAGTATGAATTTGAAGCCAGGAATGCTCAAACTGCAAGTTGGAAGAACTTCTGTGGAAAACAGGATAGAGAAGGACTTTGGCAAGGTATATACAGGGTCATAAGAAGTACAACAAAGAGACAAGAAGACTTGCCCCTGAAAATGGATGGGAAGGAACTGACGAAAGGGGAATCTGCGAAGTTGTTGGCGGACGTCTTCTACCCGGAGGACCTCGAAAGTACGGATAATGCAGAACACCGAACAATTCGAGCACTAGCGGACCAAGTAAATGAGTGGAGTCATGATGAACAACATGACCCACCATTTACACCATGGGAATTAAGGACCGCGGTGGACAGCTTTGATCCAAAAAAGGCTCCCGGTTCTGATGGATTCACCGCCGACATTTGCAGTCAAGTCATTTTTAGCGCACCGGAACTTTTTATGGCTCTGCTAAACAAATGCCTGGAGTTGGGCTGTTTTCCGGCCATATGGAAAGAAGCGACAGTGGTTGTCCTCAGAAAACCCGATAAGCAAGATTATAGGCACCCTAAGTCATATAGGCCCATCGGGCTATTGCCAGTAATGGGGAAGATCTACGAGAAGATGCTGGTAGGGCGATTGAAATGGCACCTGATTCCAAAAATTAGTACTCGCCAATACGGATTCATGCCCCAAAAGAGCACAGAGGACTCCCTCTATGATCTAATGCAACATGTACGTACGAAAATAGCGAATAAAATGCTCGTCACAGTTGTATCGTTGGACATAGAGGGAGCTTTCGACAGTGCATGGTGGCCAGCGATACGAGTCCGTTTGGCTGAGGAAAAATGTCCTTGGAATCTCAGGAAAGTCTTTGATAGTTACCTCCATGATCGAAGGGTAAGAGTGAGGTATGCCGGTGAAGAGCACGCCAAAGGCACCAGTAAAGGCTGCGTGCAAGGCTCAATCGGTGGCCCTTTACTTTGGAACCTCCTTCTCAACCCATTGCTGGCAGGACTTGAGGAACGAGGCGACTACTGCCAGGCTTTCGCCGATGACGTGGTCCTGGTATTTGCCGCGGAAACCGCGCTGGAAGTGGAGAGACAAGCCAATGCTGCCCTCTCCTATGTTCAGGACTGGGGTGTCAGATATAAGCTGAAATTTGCGCCTCATAAAACTAAGGCGATGGTGCTTACCAAAAAGTTGAAATTTGACACACCACGCCTGCGCATGGACGGGGTCAGCATTGGAATGTCTGATGAGATAAAAATCCTGGGGCTCATTATTGACAATAAGCTTACATTTAACAGCCACGTCACATATACATGCAAAAAAGCGTTAAATATTTACAAGCAATTGTCAAGAGCCGCCAGGATAAGTTGGGGTCTCCATCCGGACATCATTCGCATTATTTACAATGCTACTGTGGAACCTGTGATTCTCTATGCTTCCAGCGCGTGGGCCCTAGCGGCCAAAAAACTTGGAGTGCAGAGGCAACTGAACGCAGTCCAAAGAGGATTTGCACAAAAGCTATGTGGAGCCTACCGCACAGTCTCCCTAAACTCGGCGCTGCTGCTGTCTGGGATACTGCCACTTGATCTCCGAGTACAAGAGGCAGCTAGCTTATACGAGGCCAAGAAAGGAGTACCACATACAGCAGTAGCAGACGCAGAGGTTGAGCGCGGTGTGGCATATAAAGACTCTCCGCATCCGGCAGAAAATATGAGCCTGACGTTCAAAAGCCTGGTAGACCAAGAGCAAGTAAGACACCACATACACCAAGCAGTAAAGATATACACCGATGGCAGCAAGATCGAAGGAAAAGTAGGTGCCTCGCTTTCTATTTGGAATAGTGAGGCTGAAACCAAAGCACAGAAGCTTAAGCTGCCATCGTACTGTACAGTCTACCAGGCAGAACTTCTGGCCATATGCCAGGCCACGAGGATGATTCTCCAAAGCAGAGAAAACAGTTTTGCGATCCTCAGTGACTCGCGTTCGGCACTAGAAACTGTCACAAACGCAAGTTCCCCTCACCCTCTAGCCGTGGAAGCTCGCAAAAACATCAAGCGTAGCGAAATCCAGAATAAGGAAATTTCTCTGTTCTGGATTAAAGCACATGCAGGATTAGAGGGGAATGAACGTGCGGACGAACTAGCCAAGCAAGCCGCTCTGCACTCCAAGAAAAAACCGGATTATGATTTATGTCCTGTTTCATACGTCAAGCGAGAAATCCGTAAGGCCTCGCTGGGCGTGTGGAACGGGAGATATCAAACCGGAGACACAGCTGGAGTAACAAGGACCTTCCTTCCTGATGCAGTCCTGGCTTACCAAATAGTGGCAAAATTACGACCAGCAGGCGTGACCACGCAGATATTGACAGGGCACGGTGGGTTTTCCGAATACCTGGCCAGATTCAAGTGTAAGGAGGACCCATCGTGCATCTGCGAACCAGGTGTAAGCCAAACTGTCGGACATGTACTGTCGGAGTGCCCAGTATTTACTAAAGACCGATACGACATAGAACAAAAATTAAATATAAAGATAACACCGGAAAACTTTAAGATTATCATGCAAGACGACAAAGTAAGAAACAAATTTTTAAAATATGCCATAGAAATAGTAAAGAAAGTATTGGAGAGAAACAAATAAGCTAAAAGGTAGTCATGTGATATATATGTCAATAAAAATATGTATAATTTAAATATCATAATATATATAATATATAATAAAGTAAGTGTATATATATATATATATATAATGCATTATATAAGCAGCAAAATGAAAAAATTTGGATGTATAAAGTCTCTGATCATCACGTCAGAGGGCACGATAAATAATTAAAAAAAAAAAAAAAAAAAAAAAAAAAAAAAAAAAAAACCTAACCTAACCTAACCTAACCTAACCTAACCTAACCTAACCTAACCTAACCTAACCTAACCTAACCTAACCTAACCTAACCTAACCTAACCTAACCTAACCTAACCTAACCTAACCTAACCTAACCTAACCTAACCTAACCTAACCTAACCTAACCTAACCTAACCTAACCTAACCTAACCTAACCTAACCTAACCTAACCTAACCTAACCTAACCTAACCTAACCTAACCTAACCTAACCTAACCTAACCTAACCTAACCTAACCTAACCTAACCTAACCTAACCTAACCTAACCTAACCTAACCTAACCTAACCTAACCTAACCTAACCTAACCTAACCTAACCTAACCTAACCTAACCTAACCTAACCTAACCTAACCTAACCTAACCTAACCTAACCTAACCTAACCTAACCTAACCTAACCTAACCTAACCTAACCTAACCTAACCTAACCTAACCTAACCTAACCTAACCTAACCTAACCTAACCTAACCTAACCTAACCTAACCTAACCTAACCTAACCTAACCTAACCTAACCTAACCTAACCTAACCTAACCTAACCTAACCTAACCTAACCTAACCTAACCTAACCTAACCTAACCTAACCTAACCTAACCTAACCTAACCTAACCTAACCTAACCTAACCTAACCTAACCTAACCTAACCTAACCTAACCTAACCTAACCTAACCTAACCTAACCTAACCTAACCTAACCTAACCTAACCTAACCTAACCTAACCTAACCTAACCTAACCTAACCTAACCTAACCTAACCTAACCTAACCTAACCTAACCTAACCTAACCTAACCTAACCTAACCTAACCTAACCTAACCTAACCTAACCTAACCTAACCTAACCTAACCTAACCTAACCTAACCTAACCTAACCTAACCTAACCCGAACCTAACCTAACCCGAACCTAACCTAACCCGAACCTAACCTAACCCGAACCTAACCTAACCCGAACCTAACCTAACCCGAACCTAACCTAACCCGAACCTAACCTAACCCGAACCTAACCTAACCCGAACCTAACCTAACCCGAACCTAACCTAACCCGAACCTAACCTAACCCGAACCTAACCTAACCCGAACCTAACCTAACCCGAACCTAACCTAACCCGAACCTAACCTAACCCGAACCTAACCTAACCCGAACCTAACCTAACCCGAACCTAACCTAACCCGAACCTAACCTAACCCGAACCTAACCTAACCCGAACCTAACCTAACCCGAACCTAACGATATAACATAAAAATTTTGATCATCTTATTACTTCCCAATTATAACCCATATATAGTAGTGTCATATATCAATAGATTCGTCTTAAAGTGCCCTTGCCAATTGCGCAATTAGTTTTCAATTTCCTAACAAATTTTTCAAATTTCCCTTGATACACGATTTTCTTAAAATAACATAGATTTTAACAATAAGTTCTTTTCAAATTTCTTCTCGACCGACCACTGTGTGGTATCGGAAGATTCGTAATTACTTTGCGCACCCTTTACAGTAGATTTCGTTAAAAACACTTCATAAATTTCGGAAATTTTTGCCAAAAACCTATTAAAAACTCGTATTTTCAAAAAATTTTTTCCAAATTTCTACTTACCTTAAATTTTTCTTCAAATCTGTGTAGTACTCACCGAGACCAATCCTTAGACACCTCTCCCGTCGCGATCCGGCTACTGAAACGCGAAAAAAAGCCCCGCCCACCCGCCTTGTTCTAACGACTTGTGTGTAGTGAACGAAGGAATCTTGTAAAAGAGTCACCCAATCGGAAATTTTTTTATTCTCAATTCAGACTTACCATACCTCGCTGATCACGACGCACACATCCAATCTTTTCTAACACTTGCACTTTCTGAAATAAAAGGGATTAATAATAATAATAAAAAAAAAAAAAAAATACATATTTTTGATTAAAGCTATCATGTTTGGCATACGCACGCCTCCGCAGTCCAGGAAAAAAATTGTAGACGAGCCTGTTGTGATTGAAACCGTTCCCCCCAGTACAAACAATTCCACGATGATAGATTCTGGCGGTTGTTCTTCAATTACCAGACCACCAGATGTATTTGACCATGCCAGTTTGACGCCACCTTGTCCTCCGGACCTGCAATCGCAGACTCAAAGTCAGCTCTCAGCACAAAATACTATATGGCAAAGACCAGTTGGGACACGAAACAATTCCGAGAGGCTCGCACAGATCCAACAGTTGTCCTCGCAAATCGTGGCCGCCGTTAAAGCAGGTAAAAACGTTTCGTCAGAAAACAAAAAACTGATAATTAACCTGGCAAACGAAATAGACACGCTGTCCCGCGAAGCTGCTATTTCGGTTGAGAATAACTTGATTTTGTGTGATGTTAAAACCACCATCGAAAGCACGATTAAATCCGAACTCGCTAAAATAAAGACCTCACCACAAACCTCAACCCAAAAACCAAATGGACCTCCAACTTATGCATCAAAAACATCAACTCTTAGATCTGCTCCCACAAAAAATATATCTAAACCATCAATCATTATCTCACCAACAGCAGACGACAAAAATAGACAGGACGTCTCATATCAATGGCGTAAAAATATTAACTTCAGAGATGTCAACTATGCTCCATCTCGCGTATCCCCTATTGGAAAGAACAAACTCAAAGTTGAATTTGACAACATAGCTCAAAGAAATGAGACGTTGAAGCGACTGGAAAATGCCACTGAAATACGTGCAGAACCCGCACGTAAACTCAAGCCGATGATTGTCCTCAAAGGTATATACAAGGAAACTAAACCCGAAGACATAACAAGACTCATCATCGGACAAAATGACGCCATCCGCCAGCTGAACCCCGACAACGACGACTTACAATTCCGCTTTGAGAGGAAAAACAAAAATGAAAAACTCTACAACGCCGTAATGATAACATCTCCCAGTACATGGAAAGCCATAATGAATCTCGGAAGATTAAACATAGACCACCAAAGAGTTCAAGTGGAGGAGTTTGTACCATTACTACAATGCTTCCACTGCCTCCAATTCGGACACTTAAAAAAGTACTGTTCCAACCAACATCAATGTTGCTCACATTGTGGAGAAGAAAACCACTCCTTTGCCGCTTGCCCCACAAAAACCAACGAAGACTCCTCCAATTGCTACAACTGCATCAACAAAAATAAAAAATCAAATACCAATATAGACACCAAACACTCTGCAACATCCGACAAATGCCCCTTAAAAGAATCAATGAAAACCATCGTAATTGGAAAAAATCGATTATGGATTATAATACACCAATATTGAAGATTTTACAATGTAATTTAGACAAAGGATTCAACAGCTGTCAAGAGTTTATCAACCACTTCATTTCTGAGGGCTACTCAGTAGGCCTAATAAGTGAACCTTACGTGGGTAACACTAATACTTTTAAAAATATCCCAGGCTATGAGATACATCAATTTCCCAATAATGAAAGAGTTAAAGCATGCATAGTAATTAAGTCGGGAATCGCTGCAACGCTTGGAATGTCCGCTTACTCTTCTCCTAATTTAAGTATTGTCCAAATTACCACAAAGGGCCGCAAACTGTTTTTCGTGTCAGCATACGTCGAACCTAAAATAGATACAAATGGAACACTAAATCGTCTAGATCTCTTTTTAAAAGAACATGGAAACACACAAATAGTCATAGGTGGGGATTTTAACGGTTGGCATCCTACCTGGGGGTCACACACATCAAACAAAAGGGGTTTGAAAGAAAGAAAGAAAGAAAGAAAGAAAGAAAGAAATGTTTATTTCACCTTATAAACAATATAAATAAACAAGTGAACAATATAATACTTAAATATAAGGTGAAAAGGGGCCACTCTCAGCATTATGGCCGCGGAAAAACCACGGCCGCTGGTTTTCAGAGTGACCCTCAAATTGTGCAGTTCGGATGATTGAGGGCAATACATATTACAAAGCAATATCCGACTCACAAACAATAATCAACATACAACTTATAATATTAAATTATACTAATACAACTTGTGTGTGTGTGTGTGTGTGTGTGTGTGAGTGTGCGTGTGTGTGTGTGTGTGTGTGTTAATAAGTTTGTGTTTTTATAAATTTATATTGCACTTGTGTCATGCCTAAGAGTTTCCTGCCTTTTTTGGTGTTCAAAGAGATATACTTTTAATTTTGCTTTAAAACCATTCAGACTTTGCAGGTTTCTTATAGGTGGGGGAATATTGTTCCAGCACTTTGATGCTGCATAGCGGAAACTACCTCTAAAACTGGCTGACTTATGCTGCGGAGTTATAAGCTGCTTCGCTAGCTGTCGAGAACCACATGACTTCTGACTTGCCATCCAGGTTAACTTGTCATAAAGATAAGCAGGCGCTTGATGTTTTATGACACCAAAGAGCAAACAAGCTAAATGCAGTTTCCTCCGGTGTTTCATTTTTAGCATGGAATGCTTGTTTAGGTATGGTGTCACATGAGCTCTAAACGGAACATTGAAGCAGAAGCGAGCACAAGCATTTTGAACTCGTTGCACAAGCTTCTGAGTTTTATGTAGTAAACGAGGACTAATAACTACATCCATGTAGTTCAGTTTAGATAACACGAGAGATTCTATTAATCGAATACGCAACTCTTCTGTTAAAAAAGGCCTTATTCTATATAAAATCTTCAATTTATAAAAACAGTTACTAACGGCATTGGTGATGTGCTTTTCAAATCTGAGGTCACAGTCCATATACAAACCCAAATTGCGTGCCTCATAGACCCTCTCGATGGGTTCATCCATTATCATGACCTTAAGCGATGGATTTAAATTGGCTAAATTATATTTGCTCCCAAAGAGTAAATATTTTGTTTTAGAGGGATTAAGCAATAAAGAGTTTGATTTGGACCACATCGCGATACTTGAAAGATCTTCGTTGAGTTTAGCAATGGCGTCATCTATTTCAGAAGGCTTACAAGATAAATACAATTGTGAATCATCTGCATACAAATGAAATTTACAATGCTTAATATGCGTTGTAATGTCAGCCGTATATAAAATAAACAGGATTGGCCCTAACAAAGATCCCTGAGGAACACCTCTGTTGCATTCCCTTTTTTCCGAAACTACCATAGAACCGTCGTTACGACTAAGCTTCACGTATTGGTAACGATTACTAAGATAGCTGTTGAACCATTGCAAAGCTTCGCAATCAAAACCATAGTAACTTAATTTAGACATTAACAGAGAAATATTAATCGAGTCGAATGCCCTAGAGAAATCTAGTAGAACTAACAGTGTACACATCCCGTCATCCTGAGCACAGAGTATGTTTTCCGTTACATCGAGCATGGCCGTAACTGCACTCCTACCCTTCCTGAAACCCGACTGATATTCAGGCAGAATGTTGTTAATCTCCAGGTATTTTGTCAACTGTGTACATATAGCTTTTTCCAATACCTTAGACAGGCACGGTAAAATACTAATAGGCCTAAGATCCTTGAGTTCAATCGGGTCCGGAACTTTAGGTAATGGTTTCACGATCGCAACTTTCCATATATCAGGGAATTTCGAAGTGCTGATGGAGGTATTTACCAGATGTCTAATAGTATCAAGCGTGGAAGGAAACGTCAATGCCAGCATGTCTAAGCTTATACTGTCGCAACCCTCCGCGTTTGATTTTAAGCTTTTAATAATTTTGATAATTTCATGTAAACTAAGAAGCTCTATATGAAATACTGAATCACTGAACCTATTAAACTCGAAGAAAGTCAAGTGAGACATGCTGACGTCTGTAATTCCTGGGATGTTTAAAAAATAATTATTTATGGTATCTGGATCATTAAAAAATGGTGGTAGCTCTACATTATTCCTTGGTAATATGGAATCCTTTAAATTAGACCAGAGCCGTTTAGGGTCGTGAATTTTATTATTAATATTATGTTTAAAATAGGCAATCTTTTCGAAATATAATGCTTGGTTTACTGTTGACTTTAACGACTTATAATATTCCTTTTTACTGGGTGACTTATTTTTATTATAATCAGCTGCAGCTTCATCACGTAACCTCATCATGAGCTTAACAGTTTCAGGATATCAACACCTTAATCATATCCAACGATCTCACAGTATGCAACATCGGTAATCATCCCACCTTCGAAACAATAACCCACGGATGCTATCGAAGCTCCATTATTGACCTCACCCTTTGCACAGACAACATAGCCCAAAGAATTAAAAATTGGCAAGTTAATAATAGTATCTGTCCATCCAGCGCACACAATGCCATTGAATTCCTATTAGACCTAAACAACATTAAACTCACGAAAAGGAAAAAACAGTCCACATACAAATACTCAACAAAAGACGCTAACTGGAAGGTGTTTAATTGTAAACTAAAAATAGCCATGAATGAAAGCAAACTTACGGAGCATAACATCGAATCGCTAAACGGCAAAGAACTGGAACGCTACATACTAGACCTAACTAAAGTGATTCAAGGAGTATGCAACACATCCCTAAAAAACCATAAGACACTTCAAACCCGTATCCCATGGTGGACTCCTGATTTGGAGGTTCTCAAAAAACAAGTTATTAAAATGCATCATAGAATACAAGACTTGAAAAAATCCGGCAAACCCATCGAGAACGCACTTGTTGAACGTAGTGAAATAAAAGAAAAATACAGTGAAGCCATACGTAATACGTCCACTGAACATTTCCGCCAGTTCTGTAGCAAACAAGGGAAAGAGAACGTGTGGTCACTTACTAACAGACTACTTAAAAACTCCCATCAACCAACTCCGTGTATGACTGTAACTAACGGAAACTCAAAACACACACAATCCTCCACCGACACAGCGAAAACATTACTCAATAAATTTTACCCCGATGACACAGATGACGTAACAGATACACAGAAAGAACTTAGACGACAGATGAATCAAATACTCAGCTCTGATAATGACATACCTTTCACAGAGGAAGAAGTAGTAGGGTGTTTGAAATCAATGAGTGCCAACAAGGCTCCTGGTTTGGACCATCTAACAGCAGATATTTGTCTAGAATTCACCAATAATTACAATAGCATTTTAACAAGAATCATGAACAGATGTGTAGAGATTTCATACTTTCCCAACGCATGGAAAACAGCTCACGTCATCATAATACCCAAACCAGGTAAGACTGACTATTCGGACACCTCTTCATACCGTCCCATTGGTCTTATAAATATCTTTGGTAAACTTCTAGAGAAACTACTCTGCAAAAGGCTTACTTACCATTTAGATAAAAATAATTTCTCCAACTCCTTACAGTACGGCTTTAAAGAGCAAAAATCTACAACGGATGCCCTGAAAAACGTGATTGACACCGTCACGGAGGCCAAACACAACAAGAATCTAGTAATTGCCATCTCACTAGATATTCAGGCAGCGTTCGACAATGCTTGGTGGCCAGTTCTTTTCAAAAGACTCCGCCTCGCTAAATGTCCACGAAATATTTACAAATTAATATTGAATTACATTCAAGAGAGGAAAGTTTCACTAAATTATGCAGACTCCACCGTTACTAAGACCATGACCAGAGGATGCATACAAGGATCAGTCTGTGGCCCACTTTTCTGGAATTTAATATTAGATGACCTATTTGATGTCGTACTACCGGAGGGATATCACCTGCAGGCCTTTGCAGATGACGTTCTTCTAATTGTCCAACACACTAAACTAATAGACTTACAATACATAGCTAATAAAGCATTAACCTCGATCGTTGAATGGGGCAACGAGGTCAAACTCAGATTTGGTCCCAACAAAACACAGCTAATCACTTTCTCACCCAAAGCCAAAGGAGCCAAAATAATTATGGATGGTATTCATCTACAATTCACAGACAACATAAAGTTATTAGGAGTTATCATAGACAAGAAACTTAAATTCATCAGCCACGCAAAATATATAATTGACAAAGCTTTAAAAATATTTAATAAACTCTCCATATTTGTGAGACCTACATGGGGAGCACAACCAGACAATATTCGCATCTTATACAAACATGTCATTGAACCGATCGTAACATACGCAGCTGGCATCTGGAGCTCTGCAACAAAATACGCAACTGTCGTTAACCGACTAAGATCATTGCAAAGAGGGTTCGCCTTAAAAATTATAAGAGCTTTCAGAACGGTGTCAGCTAATGCAGCGATAGCACTTGCGAGATTAACGCCCCTCCATCTGAAAATTAATGAATTTTCTCTTCTTGAAAAAGCGAAACTGACAGGAGTAACACCTTTGTTACCAAACGATATAACCCTGGAAAAACCTGAGAAGCCTTGCAACCTCCTTCACCCGGCTATGAGATCAAGCATCAATTTTAAATTAGCATCTACTCAAGAGGAAATAAACGAACTTCTTTCTCCAGACTCCATAAAAATATATACCGACGGCAGTAAGCAGAGCGATGGCAACGTTGGAGCGGCTTATGTCATATTAAGGCCAGATGGACCAAAAACTAGTAAAAAATTCAAGTTGCATCCCAGCTGCTCTGTCTATCAAGCAGAGCTATTAGCAATAGACCGAGCATGCCAATGGGCGGCAAGAAGCCAAGCTTCAAATATTGCCATTCTGTCAGACTCCCTCTCTAGCTTAACAGAAATCCAGAACAAGGACAGTACTAATCCATTTGTGGCATCCATCCACAAACATATTCACAATATAAAAAGCCACTGTGAAATCAATTTCATATGGGTCAAGGCTCACGTTGGTCTCGTAGGAAACGAGGAAGCTGACGAAATGGCTAAATCCGCTGCAAACTCTCATCTACGATACGAATATTCCAATTATCCAATTAGTTACCTGAAACATAATATTAAAAATAAAAACATTGCGCAATCTGAAACAATCTACAACAGCGGAATTCAAGGAGAACACACAAGGAAAGTATGCCCCAGCCTCGAAACCATATTTAAGCTATTCACGAAAATTCAACCATCATTTGAGCTTACACAAATACTAACGGGACATGGTTACAACTTAACATATTTACATAGATTTAAAATCAAAACAACTGATAAATGTCCATGTGATAATACATCACCACAAACAATCCACCACCTTCTTGAAGAATGCCCCAAGTATATGCACACCAGAAATGACCATGCATCCACATGCAGAATTTTTAGTGTAAACAACCCGTTCAGTATAGCTGAAGTAATAGAAAAAGAAGAATGCATCAAAACATTTCTGAAACACATCAAAAAGATTGTTAATACGCTAAAAGAATTTAACTCACTTATTGTTTAGAGATGAAAGTAACTAAACTATGAACTACTAATAACTTTTAATAACTATTAACTTTTGTATAACAATATAAACAATATAAAGCACCCTAATAAAATATATAACGCACAACATTATAAAATATAGATATATATTATAGCATATTGTACATAATTATATACATTAAAAAAAAATATATATATGTAGTAACATGAAAACAGTATGGAAATAAAAAGGAAAATATTAATTAAAAAAATATAATAATAATAATAAAAAAAAAAAAAAAAAAAAAACATGAATATAAATGTACACAAGATAAATTAATGATTTATACGTAGAATAATTTTGTAAATATATATATATATATATATCTAATAAAAATATATAAAAAAATAACAATATATATTAAAAAAGAAAAAAAAAAAATAATAATAATAATAATAATAAACAAAACTTACAATGAAAATCAAACTAAAAATATAAGAAACCTCACACGAAGAGATGAGTCGCCCGTATCAACTAGCGAGGACTCTTATCTGAAACATAAAGTAAACACATAATAATAGGATGAACAAATCCTATTAATTTAAAAAAAAAAACCCGAACCTAACCTAACCCGAACCTAACCTAACCCGAACCTAACCTAACCCGAACCTAACCTAACCCGAACCTAACCTAACCCGAACCTTTTTTTTTTTTTTCCGGAGGGGAAAATGCGTTACGCATACCACCCGGGCGCAGGGGGTACCCGGTTGGTTATGTGGGACTCCCGTATAGGCTAATGAGACCCACGGTATACCCACTAAAAACCCCCCCATCTTCCGCCTCGCCGCCTTGTGACGGGGTTACGGGAACGCTTCCGCACACATCCGCGACCCCGCCAGCGGCAGCCGCCCACAAGCGGCTCCATCGCGAAAGCCCGAAGGCCCTCCACGATGGGCGCACCAGATGGTAAGGTGCGCCTTCCTCCTCGGCCTCCACCAGTACTGTAGCAAACTCCCCCCGAGTCTGCTACTAGGAGGCCATGGGTACCAGATCACTGGTACCCGGTGGAGGATCAGGTCTGTGGTTCCTCCACCGACCACACCTCGGCCGCAGAGGATAGGGCAAGCGGCGCACCGTAATACCGACATGCCTCTTCCTCTGCGGCCCCACCAATGCCGTTTCGGCGGAACGGCCCCGCCAGCTCGCAGGGGGTAGGGAGAGTGGCGCACCGTAATACCAACACGCCTCTCCCCCTGCGATCCCTCCACGGCCGCAGAAGATAGGGAGAACGGCGCACCCTATCTTCCACGGCCCCACCTCCAAGCGCGTCCGCAGCGGACTTGTTCAGCCCGCTGGGAGCGCCCTCTTCGGGCCAGCCGGCAGCCCAAACAGGCCGGCCCTGGTTGCCTCTTGGCTTCACCGTGGGTGACCAGTCCTCGGTTACTAAGCCCCCCCGCCACGACAAGGCGGGCAACCCCCGGGGGGGAACCTAACCCGAACGTAACCTAACCCGAACCTTTTTTTTTTTTTTTTTTTTTTCCGGGGGGGAAAATGCATTACGCATACCACTCGGGCGCAGGGGGCACCCGAGTGGTTATGTGGGACTCCCGTATAGGCTAATGAGACCCACGGTATACCCACTAAAAACCCCCCCATCTTCCGCCTCGCCGCCTTGTGACGGGGTCACGGGAACGCTTTCGCACACATCCGCGACCCCGCCAGCGGCAGCCGCCCACAAGCGGCTCCATCGCGAAAGCCCGAAGGCCCTCCACGATGGGCGCACCAGATGGTAAGGTGCGCCTCCCTCCTCGGCCTCCACCAGTACTGTAGCAAACTCCCCCTGAGTCTGCTACTAGGAGGCCATGGATACCAGATGACTGGTACCTGGTGGAGGATCAGGTCTGTGGTTCGTCCACCGACCACACCTCGGCCGCAGAGGATAGGGCAAGCGGCGCACCGTAATACCGACATGCCTCTTCCTCTGCGGCCCCACCAATGCCGTTTCGGCGGAACGGCCCCGCCAGCTCGCAGGGGGTAGGGAGAGTGGCGCACCGTAATACCAACACGCCTCTCCCCCTGCGATCCCTCCACGGCCGCAGAAGATAGGGAGAACGGTGCACCCTATCTTCCACGGTCCCACCTCCAAGCGCATCCGCAGCGGACTTGTTCAGCCCGCTGGGAGCGCCCTCCTCGGGCCAGCCGGCAGCCCAAACAGGCCGGCCCTGGTTGCCTCTTGGTTCACCGTGGGTGACCAGTCCACGGTTACTAAGCCCCCCCGCCACGACAAGGCGAGCAACCCCCGGGGGGGAACCTAACCCGAACCTAACCTAACCCGAACCTTTTTTTTTTTTTTTTTTTTTCGGGGGGAAATCCTCATGGACTACCTCCGCCTGGGGTAAGGCGGAGGGGTGTGCCGGACTCTTACCGGCTAAAACCACCCCGGTGTCTCCTCGCACGTGCGCGCGGGGCCGCGGGAATCCACATTCTTCCGCAGCCCCACCCTAGTGCTGGCCGGGTCTATCCCGGCCTCGTCTCCTGCACGAGGTAGTGAGGTGTTGAACTACCCCGTGCATCGCCTCGGAGGCGCACGCCGACACCCGCGTGCGCCTGCGACTCGGGTCCATCGAATAGGGGGTGGGGACTTCCCCAAGTCCCTCGCCCCTGGACCCATTCATGGGGGCTGGAAAAGGGCGTTATCCGCCCTTCTCCTGCGCCCGGTGCGTCTTCTGCGGCCGGGGAAGGGAGTCGAGATCTCCCTCTCCCGTTCCGCAGATTCCTTCTGCGACATCACGTCCTCGCAGAAGGACACCACCGCGTCCCACGACTCTGCGCTACCGACCATCCTCCGCACTATGGCCTGCAGCGACAGATCGTCTCCTACTACATTTGTGAGGACACGGCGCTGCTCCTCCCAAGCTACACACTCGGCAAGCGTGTGTTGCGCCGTGTCCTCCCCGCAATGGACGCAGTGGTGGCACCGAGCGTCCGGCTCCCTGTCTATGCGGCACAGGTACTTGCCGAAGCAGCCGTGCCCCGACAGCACCTGCGTCACCCTAAACGACAGGGAGCCGTGCCTTCTCCCGAGCCAGTCGTCGAGTACTGGCCGGATCGCCTCGACGGTAGCGAGGCCGGCGGCAGGGCGCAGAAGCCTTTGCTGCCATTCCGCCACCAAGACCTTTCGGAGCTCCTCTCGGCGCAGCGCGATCTGCCGCTGCACCAGCATCGAGCCCCGTGCCCGCTCTTCCTCGCGCCATCGATATAATGACGCGAGTAACCTAACCCGAACCTAACCTAACCCGAACCTAACCTAACCCGAACCTTTTTTTTTGTCACCCGTGGGGGGACGGGAGGGGTATGTAGGACTCCCGGGGATAACTCCCGGTATACCCACGGCGGGGTTCTGGGAATCGGCATAGCCTTTGCTTCCAGTTCCATGCCGGCGTTTGCCCGCCTTACAGCGGCGGGCCCTTCACGCCCCTCGCTCCGGGTGGAGAGAGTACCCGAGTGGTTATGTGGGACTCCCGTATAGGCTAATGAGACCCATGGTATACCCACTAAAAACCCCCCAATCTTCCTCCTTGCCGCCTTGTGACGAGGTTACAGGAACGCTTTCGCACACATCCGCGACCCCGCCAGCGGCAGCCGCCCACATGCGGCTCCATCGCGAAAGCCCGAAGTTCTTCCACTCGCCCCGAGTCTGCTACTAGGAGGCCATGGATACCAGATAACTGGTACCCGGTGGAAGATTAGGTCTGTGGGTCTTCCACCGACCACACCTCGGCCGCAGAGGATAGAGCAAGCGGCGCACCGTAATACCGACATGCCTCTTCCTCTGCGGCCCCACTAGTGCCGTTTCGGCGGAACGGCCCCGCCAGCTCGCAGGGGGTAGAGAGAGTGGTGCACCATAATAATAACACGCCTCCCCCCCTGCGATCCCTCCACGGCCGCAAAAGATAGGGAGAACGGCGCACCGTAATACCAGCACTCCTCTTCTTCTGCGGTCCCACCTCCAAACGCGTCCGCAGCGAACTTGTTCAGCCCGCTAGGAGCGCCCTCTTCGGGCCAGCCGGCGGCCCAAACAGGCCGGCCCTGGTTGCCTCTTGGCTTTCCCGTGGGTGACCAGTCCACGGTTACTAAGCCCCCCGCCACGACAAGGCGGGCAACCCCCGGGGGGAACCTAACCTAACCCAACGCAAACCCAACCTTTTTTTTACCGATGGGAAATGCCTTTACGCACGAAGTGTGGGACTAGCCGGAATACCCACTAAAACCCCATCGGGCCCAACGGCCATTACAATGACCCAACTTAGAGGCTAAGTACGAAAACTGGAGCCCATCACCCCATCGGGCGCCTTCCTCAGCGCTACGGAGGGCTCCGGGATCTCTGTGTAGAATGCACCGGCGCGGCCCTCCAGCGCAGCTCCGATCGCCTCATGGGGGTCGTCCCTCTGGCGGAGGTCGCGGGTCTCTCGTCTCGGGTCGCGCGTCGGGTATGAAAGACCTCTGCGTCCATATCCGCCAGGATGTCCAGGGGCGGAAACCGCGCGGCCGGTTACATCGAGTGATAATGAAGTGCCTAAAGTGTTAAGTGCATCACGTATGAGGGTACACAAAGCTACTGAGACCATACCGCGAGTGATCAGGCTAAGCATTCCAAGTGATACCGAAATTAGTGAGTGATTATTATGCGAGTGAACGGCTATGGACAGGACATTTTATTTTAAGTCAACCTTAACATTGTTTTCACCTTGTTAACTCGCATAAAATAAATAAATAATAAAATAAATAACGCTTCACACTCATAGCCCCACACTAGGATTCCCTGTGTCGTGGGTGCCATGGAAAACACACAAGACAAGGACATTCACACCCAGACCAAGAACAGAAATTCAAACTCATCATTCAAATTTCCGCCTCGCTGGGAATCGAACCCAGGACCCTTGGCGCGGCGATCCGGCATGGTAACCATTGCGCCACACGGGTCGTCAACTATAAATTATAACATTTAACTTAGCTCATAATTTTATTATATTCAGTCACAACTGTGCACATTGCCTATACTCTTAACTTTATCAATCGTCTTGTATCTTTACTTCGATTTCTTTTTTCCTTTATGAGTCGGCAGGATGTACGAGCTACTACATCGTACAAGGATCGAAGACACGCCCGCGGCAAAAAATGCAATTAGGCAATATGCACATACTCACCACCTCATACTCGCACCTCATACCAACAACGTTTTCAATAAATTAGAGTTCAAACCAAGGGCGGCTGTACTTTAAGTGCGCTCGTGCGCCGAACTACCAGATTTTAATAGGCTTAGAAAAAAAACATGATTAGACATAGACATACGTTTCTTTCCACGACACACAACACATGAATACAGTTAACAAAAAATAAATACAAAAGAATCACATACGAAGAGAATAAAAAAAAAGATAACAATTATTATATTTAGTACTTATACATTGTTCTGTGATGCTCGCATGTGTCAAGTGGCCCGGAAAATGGAGCTCACTCAGCACAATGCCGTAGCGTTAGCTACGGCGCTGATTTTCAGTGAGTCCAAAGTGATGTACGGACGTCAGTGCATTTATGAGTGGTTTCAAGTATGACGCATTCTTGAACTTAGATATCGCTGACAAGTGAGGAGGAAGGCGTGAGGAAGGGAAGGAAGTGAGGGGTAGTGCGTTGTTGTAGTCCATTTGTAATTGTATAAGTACATAGCCGCTTACAAAACATACTGTGATGAGGAAGACTAAGCCAATTGTATTGCTTATAGTCTGCAAATTACGCAATGAGGTAAGTGTTCTTAACTTTTACAAGATCTTATTTATTGATAATTATAATATTATTATTGCATATCGTATTATACGTATTTTAAAATTGAATTATTTTGCGAATTTATAGTATAAGTATTAAATATTGTAAGTGTTACCGCGCCTACGGTTCTGAGGATGCAATGTTTCCGAGCCGCGCGTTGTTAGACACCAGGAAGATACCCACATAAAATTATCACTTTTATTATTTGTCGACCGTCGCTTTAATAAATTCACTCTCTGATTTCTCTGTACTTATCTGCAAGAAATAAATGTGTGCTCCCGAAAAAGTTCTTAATTATTCGCTGCAACAACCAGTTATTCCTCTAAAGAATTAACATTTGGCGACCGTGACAGGACAAAATATCTGTACAAATTGAAGGATCGAAGAAATACGAAGAAATTAATAATATTCGATAATATTCATACGTGTACACGCCCAGCCGGCATACAATCGAAGGAATTTTCCATAGAAGATTATCGAGATTATTCTTTGAGAAGCAAAATTATTCATCGAAGCGACTTCTACAAGTTGATATTTGTTGTTGTTGTCGAATATTGAAGGAAGAAAAGAAGCTAAATACAATATTTGAAACAAAATTTGACGGCGAGCAATAAGGAATTGGAATTAAAATCTATTGCTGGATCAGTGGAGTATCTAAAATTTCACACCGCAGGATTGGATTGGATTCCATAAAAGATAAGTGCCCTTCCTATAATTTAACCCTAAACCTCCTATACCTATATATAACCCTATATTTCCTATTTTCCCGTAACAACTGTTTGCTAAATAATTGTTGTTAATTATGCTAAATTATCTATTCTAAAGTTATATACCTACTTAAGTACAGAACATCATTATCCAAATTTTAACTAAATTACATCGTTGTTTAACACGTAAGCAGCCCTACCTACCCGCTAGCAAATCTAGTTAGTAATTATAGTAACTAGATATCATATTATAACTATAATACGTAAAATACAGTATCATAATAATTTCTAATCATTATATTTCTTTAAATTTACCCTAAATAGATTCCGATATTAAATTTAACTTACTTTCAAACACATACGTAGTTACTTGTTGTACTTACCTACATTAAACAATAATAAGTAATAATTTTCCGTAATTAATTAAAGTTCAATAAATTAAGCAAATAATACATAAACTATACATAGGTTCGTGTAAAATATTGTAATTATTGTGAAATTAAAGTGTTTATGCCGAACAATTCCAGGGTTCGACTCGCATTGGGTAAAAATTATCAATTTATAACCGCGTCGGCGCAAAGAAAGGCGATCAGCTGTTTATAAACCCATTGCTTGAGTCCGCCGGTCTCCCGATACTGCTGCAAGTGGGTGCTGCGAGACATAAAGGAGCGTGAGAATAGAACTTTTATACCTTTGCTTATCCCTTTTGAGCATTGTTTAAAAATACAAATATTTTGAAAGTTAATATTTAAGCGAAGCTCAATAAAGGGTCAAATAACTAAATTTAAAAAATACCTTGATGAATTAAATGACAGAGTTAACGATTTGGAACATTTAGATTATGCGGAATTGACTTTAAAGCTTAGTAAATTTGAGATGTTGTCTTCTAAATTTGAAGAGGTGCAAAGTGAGATAGAAATTTTGAATCATGATTCTATTGGTGTGGAAATTGATGAACGTGACGTCATTGAGCGTGACATGATTAAATTAATTGCTATGGCTAATAATTTACTTGAACTAAATAAACAAAATATGGATCATTCTCGAAGGGATTCACACGCTCACTGCAGTCTCAATCATCAGGAAATTGGGATAAAATTGCCAAAAATAGAAATCGCTAAATTCGATGGTTCTTATTTTAACTGGTTAGACTTCCGTGATACATTTACATCTCTTGTACATGAAAATGAACGCTTGTCTTCAATTCAAAAATTTCATTATTTAATTTCGTATCTTGAAGGTGACTCGGCTAGGATAATCTCAAATCTTGAAGTGTCCTCAGATAATTACGCAACTGCGTGGAGTCTATTGCTGAAACGGTATGATAATAAGCGGTTATTAGTCAATTATCATTTGAAATCATTATTTAATATTCAACCTATTTCTCGTGAGTCTGAAAAATCATTACGATTTCTTGTTGATCATGTGACTAAAAATCTAAGAGCATTGACTAGTTTAAATCAGCCTACTACTCATTGGGATATTCTTATAATTTACATGTTATCATCAAAATTGGATAGTCGTTCTCTTGAGAAGTGGGAAGAAACTCGTGGTGGTCTCTCTGATTTACCAACTTTAGAAATTTTTATGAAATTCTTAACTGACCGTGCGGATGTAATTGAAGCGTTAAATCGTACTCGAGTTGATAATAATGTTAAACCGGTAAATAACTTGAATAATAAATCATATCCTCCCCGTCAAACACCATCCCATAGTTATCAACAAAATCGCCCTAATAACAATTCCTCTCATAATAGTCATCAAATAAAAAATTATAATCAGTCGAAATCGTTTCAGTCTGATATTAAAACCGCAGGTATTTATCTATGTATAATTTGTAACGCTAATCATAAAATTTATGATTGTCCATCTTTTAAGGCTAAAAATATTCAAGAACGTTTAGTTGATGTTAATAAATATAAACTATGTATTAATTGTCTCAGGCAGGGCCATCCGCAAAGTAAGTGTCGCATGGGACCCTGTAGGGAGCGCGGCTGCAAGGAGAGACATAACTCGCTGTTACATAACCCGGCTCAAGATACACAGACAACTTCAAACTTCTCTAAAGAGTGTGACAGTTCCTCTGTGGTTACTAATCAAGTCATTTTGTCTACGGCCATAATCGAGGTTCGTAATCCAAATAACAATCAACATGAACGGGTGCGCGCATTGCTAGATTGCGGCAGCCAATCGTCGTTTGTCACAAAATCGCTGCAAAAACGATTAAATTTACAAACGAATCCAATAAATACAATTGAAGTTATAGGTATAGGTAACAATGCAAACAACAAGGTGAGTGAAAGTTGTGTGGCTCAACTAAATTCAATAACCACACAATATTCTGTAACCCTATCATGTTTTATTCTTGATGAGTTGACAGGAAACATTCCAAAGTCTCCGATTCACATCAAGGATCTAAAAATACCCCAAACCATAAGGTTGGCGGATCCGAAGTTTGACCAGCCTGGCCCGATTGATATATTAATTGGTGCCGACATTTTCTGGGATATACTTGGATGTGAACAACGTTCGTTAGGTCCCCAAAATCCAAAGCTCCGACTATCTAAATTTGGTTGGTTAATCGCTGGTCCGATTCATTTCACTAAATTACATTCTAAAAATAATATTCAATGCAATCATGCCATTGTTTCAGATTGTACCGAAAAAGATAATTTTGACGAAATGTTTACAAAATTTTGGTCACTTGAAGAGCTTCCTCAACAACCTCTTTTAAGTCCAGAGGACAAAAGGTGCGAAAAGCTTTTCAAATCCACTACATTTCGATTACAGTCGGGCAGGTTTTGCGTAGAGTTGCCACTAAAGGACTCCCCTGACTGCCTCGGCGATTCATATCACTTGGCTAAAAAACGATTTTTATATTTAGAAAAACGATTTCAAAAAAATTCTGAATTAAAATCAAAGTACGTCGATTTTATTCGAGAATATAAAGCGCTTGGGCATTTATCCGAATTAAACGTCACAAAACCAGAAAATTCATACTTTTTATGTCACCACGCGGTATTTAAAGATTCGAGCGAGTCTACAAAATTGCGTGTCGTATTTAATGGTTCTGAACCCACTTCCTCAGGTTACTCTCTTAATGATATTTTACTAAAAGGTCCGCACATCCAAGACTCTCTTTTCTCCATTTTAGTTCGAGCTCGGCAGTATCAATATGTGATCACAGGAGATATCGATAAATTTTATCGACAGGTGCATGTTGCAAAGGAGGAACATCGTAACTTGCAACTTATTATATGGAGAGAAGAGCAGTCATTACCTCTTAAAACGTTACAGCTGAATACTCTTACTTATGGTACAGCAAGTGCGAGTTATTTAAGCACGCGTTGCCTGTGGCAGGTGGGCGAAGAATGTAATGATCCATTAATTAAAAATATAATTCAGCATGATTTTTATGTCGACGACTTATATACTGGGTGCGATGATGAAAAACAATTGCAATTTATTTTAAATTCAGTTTCAGATACTTTAAACTTCGCTTGTTTCAAACTACGAAAATTCAAAACAAATGTTCCTCATTTACTAAATGAAATTACTTCAGATGAATCTCTTTATCTTAGTGAATCTACTAGTACTCTTGGTCTTGGTTGGGACCCCAGAGGCGATTCGTTTCACTTTCCATTCCAAATTCCATCTCTTAATAAGGATATTACCAAGCGCTCTATACTCTCCGATGCATTTAAAATTTTTGATCCTTTAGGTTTACTTAGTCCTTGTACAATACAACCCAAAATGATGTTACAACGTCTATGGCAATTAAAAATAGATTGGGATTCTCCTGTTCCAGAAGAAATTAAGCAATTATGGTATGAATTTACTACAAATCTACCTACTCTTTCTACATTACAAATTCCTCGTAAAGTTTTATGTAAATCTCCAAAAACAATAGAAATTCACGTTTTTAGTGATGCGTCACAACGCGCATACGGCGCGTGTGTGTACATGAGGACTATAGATGATAAAGGTAATGTTATAACCCGTCTCTTGTGTTCGAAATCGAAGGTTGCTCCTTTGAAGCCAACAACGATCCCTCGGTTGGAACTTTGCGCTGCATTGCTAGCGGCCAGACTTTCAAAGAGCGTTATTGACTCCATCAGATACGTGCCATCTCGCATCGTTCACTGGTGTGATTCTAGCGTCGTACTTTCATGGCTCAACAGTGACATTAGTAAATTAAAAACATTCGTAGGTAATAGAATCGCATCAATTCTGGAAATTTCTAATCAATCTTCATGGCGTTATGTGCCTACTAATGTAAATCCAGCTGACTTAATTTCCAGAGGCGTAAATGCCACTCAACTTCGCGATTTGGAGTTATGGTGGTCTGGACCTAACTTCTTATGTCACGACGAATCTGAGTGGCCTACTCTACATCAACCCATCCAAGACTTACCGGAAATTAAGTCGGTGACTATATCCATGTCTTCTACCTGCCAGCCCGTAATTGATTTCACAAAATTTTCCAAATTCACTAAAGTTCAACGGACCTTTGCTTACGTCAAAAGATTTATATATAATGCAAAAAATCCTAAATCTAAAATAACTGGTCATTTATCTGTTACAGAATTAAATGAATCATTTAATTATTTATGTTTATTGGCTCAAAGGGAATCATTCCCTGATGATTTCAACTTGCTGTCTAAAGGCCGCCCTTTAAATTGTAAATCTAAGTTGTTGTCTTTGTCTCCCTTTGTGGATGGCAATAATTTAATAAGAGCTGGAGGTCGAATCGAGTCTTCGAACTACTCCTATGAAAACAAGCATCCTATTATACTTGATTCTTCTCATCAATTAACAAAATTAATATTCGAAAGCGAACATTTACGTAATTTTCATGCTGGACCCCAACTTCTTTTAGCTTCCGTTCGTCAGACAATTTGGCCTATCAATGGACGACGTCTTGCTCGTCAAATTGTCCATAAGTGTATTCGATGCAAGCGGGTACAGGGTAAAGTTTTGCAACCAAAAATGGGAAATTTACCCTCTCAGCGTGTTAATCTTGACTTTCCATTTATTTCTGTCGGTGTGGACTTTGCCGGTCCCTTTTATATTGTTAATCGGATAGGACGCGGTGCAAAATTACAAAAGGCGTACATGTGTTTATTTGTGTGTTTGAGATTTAAATGTATCCATTTAGAAATAGTATCAGATTTATCTAAAAATGCTTTTATGATGTGTTTACGCAGATTTGTGGCACGGCGTGGGAAGCCTATCGAGATTTTTAGCGATAACGGTGGCAATTTTGTTTCTGCTGCTAAAGAGTTAAATTCTTTTCTAAGACAAAATTCGGAATCTCTATCGTACCTTGCATCTCAAGAAGGTATAAAATTTATATTCTCACCGAGTTACGCCGCCCATTTTGGTGGAATTTGGGAGGCTGGTGTAAAGTCCGCGAAGTTTCACATTCGTAGAATTATGGGAAATGCACACCTAACGTTTGAGGAGCTCGGTACTTTATTTACCCAAGTTGAAGCAATTTTAAACAGTCGTCCCCTCTGCCCACTTTCTTCCTCACCTAACGATCTCCTTTACCTTTCCCCCGGGCATTTTCTTATTGGAAGACAATTAAATGCAATGCCGTCTCCAAATTTATTAGAAGAAAAGGAGAGTCACCTTCAACGTTATGCTCGAGTCGAAAAACTAAGACAACATTTTTGGCAGAGGTGGCAGAAAGAATATATCGCAGAGTTGCAGCTTCGCAAAAAATGGAAGACGAACACAAGCACTCTAAAAATTGGTGACTTGGTGTTGTTGCAAGAAGATAATGTTCCTGCTTTATGTTGGCGCCTTGGAAGAGTAACTAAGCTATTCACTGGACCCGACGGGATAAATCGTGTTGCTGACGTCTCCACCATACGAGGCTGCGTTCGTCGACCACTTGTACGACTTTGCCCCTTAGTCAATGAAGAGGACTGTTGAAAACCAGGCTTTTCAACGGGGGGCAGGATGTTACCGCGCCTACGGTTCTGAGGATGCAATGTTTCCGAGCCGCGCGTTGTTAGACACCAGGAAGATACCCACATAAAATTATCACTTTTATTATTTGTCGACCGTCGCTTTAATAAATTCACTCTCTGATTTCTCTGTACTTATCTGCAAGAAATAAATGTGTGCTCCCGAAAAAGTTCTTAATTATTCGCTGCAACAACCAGTTATTCCTCTAAAGAATTAACAGTAAGTTTTAAAGATTTATTATCGTTTCTTTTTTTAGTAGCTGGTTTAGATATTTATTTTAAATCAGATGGAGTTAATTTGCAGGCTCAGAAGGTGTATTTTTAATTTAGTCTTAAAAGATTTTATAGTTTTCAGACTGATCACCGGCGGCAGCAAGTCGTTCCAGATCTTGGATGCGGCAAATTTGAATGTTCCCTTAAATGCGTGAGTTTTATAACGGGGAATGTACAACGTGCCCCGTTTCCTAGTTTTATCGGACTGGATGTCGCGAATCCACGTCGCGTGATTAATAATATCTGATTAATGATCTATTCAATATAAACAAAATTATGACGAATTAATTTTGTTAAAATAAGGCAACATTCAATTTGTAAAAAAACAATTTATTAATCTATGATGTCTTCACTTCAGGGTCTATGGGCTCGTACCTATGTCTCTTCCTCTTGTGTGTCAAGTAAAATACATAACGCTGCTTAAATATTGTAATGGTTACAAAAATTATAATAAACGTTCTTTAGACAAAATATAAGTGTTTCTATAGCAATCCACTTCCACTGTACGCAAGATCACATATTCTGCGAACAGGTTATGGGCCCAGAATTCTGGATTGCTATAGATTTAATATCGCGGTAAAGCGTGGTCGAAAAAAGAACGGGCCGGGTAAACGGTATTAGATAAAATGGAGGCTACTTCAGAAAACCAAAACGTATTGGTATTGGAAGGATTATCGAATTGGATGTCTTGGAAGTTTCAAATTCGTGTAATATTAAAAGCACAAGGATTATTTGGAGTTGTGAACGGATCCGATGTAAATGATGGAACAGATGTAAAATGGCCGACACGAGATGCAAAGGCACAATCTATAATTGTAACAAGACTGAACAGTAAAAATATTTTACAAGTGTCAAACTGTGAGACTGCTCAATAAATATGGGAAAAGTTGTGTTCAATATATGAATCAAAATCAGACACGTCATTACACATATTGCAACAAAAGTTTTTTGAAACCCAATATGTTAAAAATGAGGAGGTATCATTATATATAGCAAAGTTAGAAGAATTAGCAAACAGAATAAATCAAGCAGGTGGAAATATACCCGAATCTATGCTCATCACTAAAATTATTAGTTCTTTGCCAGAAAATTTTAGACATTTCATTTCAGCTTGGGATTCAGTTCCGATGGCAGACAGAAAATTATCTGAATTAATATCCAGATTGATGCTAGAAGAGCAACGTAACAATGATTATGAGGAGAAAATGGCTTTATCTACACAATCAAGAAACAGTGAAAGAAAATGTTTTTGTTGGGGTTTATTTTCCGTGGAAAGACATGGTGAACATATAATACACATTTATTGTTATTCTTTTAACAACCAGAATATATATTTTTTTATGACAACGTAATTTTATTTTAAACATAATGTCACTCTTCTTTATTGGAACGGAGAACCATAGACAGTGCTGTGTCCAGTACTCACACTCCTCTTCACGGCACTATTGTGATGATTAGGACAGTCCCAGGCTGCTCCGCAACTTCATCAACCGCGGACCAGCTAAAGCCTTGGTTAGCAGGTCTGCCTCCATGTCTTCGGTTCGCAGATACTTGACGTCGATTGCTCTTTCTTGGATACAGTTCCTAATGAAGTGCATTTTCAAATCTATGTGTTTTGACTTCGACGTCACCATTGAGTTTTGGCTCAATTTGAGGGCTGCTTGATTGTCTGTTAAGACGACAACTCGTTCGTAGTCAGCTCCTAAATCTTTGAACAGATTTTTTAAATGTATCGCCTCCTTTGCAGCTTCGGTTAAAGCGACATATTCCGCTTCTGCTGTCGAAAGGGCGACGCTCTTTTGTTTTCTCGACATCCAGCTTATAGCCGTGCCAGCATATTTGAAGCAATAGCCTGAAAATGATTTTCGGTCGAGCTTACAGGAGCCCCAATCCGCATCAGCCATACCGTACATGTCTTGGCCGGTCTTCGTGAATGTCAAGCCGACATTCTTTGTCGCTTTGAGGTATCGAAGTACTCTTTTGGCGCACTTAAAGTGCTCTTCCTTATAACAGTCATTAAACTGTGATAGGTAACTTACAGCAAACATAATATCAGGACGTGTCGCCACTGCCAGATACATCAGCGTGCCTATTAAATTTTTATAAGGAAGATTAAGATGTTGAATTTCATCTCTTCCACATCTTTCAAGTTTGAGGCCTGGCTCCATTGGTGTTGATATAGTTTTGCAGTCTTCCATTTTGAATTTCTTTAGACTGTCTTCTATAAATTTCTGTTGGTAAATTTTAATTCCATCCTTATTAAATGTTAAATCTATACCGATGAGCCGTTTCGGTCTTCCCAAAACTTTTAGTTCGAACTTTGAATTAAGCAGGTCTTTCACTTCTTTAAGTTTTCTAGGACACGAGTAGGCAATTAATAGGTCATCGACATAAATAACCATTATAATTTTGACTCCTCTTTTCTCTAGTATGTATACACATGGGTCAGCTTCTGATGCTCTGAAACCGATGTGTTTTAGTTCTGTGTCGAGCTTCTTGTACCATTGCCTCCCTGCCTGCTTGAGTCCGTAAAGTGCTTTAATGAGACGGCAAACCTTCTCTTTTGGATTGTTTTTTATGTCTCTCAGCATCTCAACTGTTTTATTGTATAAAGTTAAATCTTCTTTTGTACTTTCTTCGACCATAATTTCTGTCAGGTATTCTTCCAGGTAATCAGGGTATTTCATCACGACCTTTTCTTCCAGTTCACCATTTAGGTACGCGGTTGTGACATCCATTTGGTTCAGATTTAACCCTTCTTCCACAGCTACTCCGATGACAGATCTGATCGAGCTTAGTTTCGCGACGGGTGCATAAGTGTCATTGTAATCGATGCCTGGTCGCTGCGTAAAGCCTCGTGCTACAAGTCTGGCTTTTCTGGTGATGCTGTCATCTGGTCCAACTTTGTTTCTCAGAACCATCTTGTAGTCTACGACTTTCACATTTTCAGCTTTGTTTTCGACTTTCCAGGTTCCGTTTTTTACATGTGCTCTTATTTCTGCTTTTATAGCATCATGCCAGTACTCGTCGTTCTCATCATAATTTCCGTCAGACAGGTAAGTAATTTCGTTGAGTAAATGACTTTCTTGACTTTCTTCAGTCTCATCTAGTATATAATCTCTAGTCCATGCAGGTGGGTGCCTCTCTCTTTGTGGCCTCCCACTCTCAGGAATCTCTATGATCTCCGATGCGTCGTCGAATGATTCAATTTCGTCTAAGTCGTCAGGTTCTAGAGATAAGTTTTCTGGATGTTGAATTCTATTATTCATTGTGTCATTTTTCTTCTCTGTATATTCGATTTCTATTTTCTGTCTAATTTTGTTCTTTTTTCTTTTATTTATCTTTTCTTTTTCAGGTGGGTTCGAGTGATGGCGTTCCTCTTCGTGTACAAGGTTTTCATAATCCGTGTCTTTTTCTTTGAAGTACATCTGATCTATAACCTTAATGTCCCTGCTTATCACCACGTCGTCATCTTCAGGTATATATATTCTGTATCCTTTTGTGGTCAGCGAGTACCCCATAAATACGCCCTCTTTGGCTTGTTGAGTCAGCTTTCCTCGTCTGTTCTTTTTCAGGACAAAAGCTTTTCTGCCAAAAACATGAAGATGATTTCCAGACGGTGTTCGGTCGATCCATTTGGTGAATGGTATGTCGCCGTTTAACGCTTTCGAAGGGCTACGGTTGATGAGATAGTTGGCCGTATGTACCGCTTCTGCCCAGAGCTTTTTGGGCGCGTTTGCTTCGATCAATAGGCATCTGGTTTTTTCTAGCAAAGATCTGTTCTTCCTCTCGCTTATCCCATTTTGTTGCGGGTTATATACTGTGGTTAATCTTCTTTGGATGCCATGGAGCTTGAGGAAATCGTCAAATTCTTTGTTGCGATATTCAGTGCCGTTGTCGGTCTGCAGGTGTTTTATCTTTTTGTTGTGGAACGTCTCAACTTCGCTTTTATATTGCTTAAACGTGTTGAAAACGTCACTTTTCTTTTTGATAAAGTAGACGTGGCAGTATCGAGTGAAATCGTCTATGAATGTCACGTAATATCTCGATCCTGCTAACGTTTCGCACTCGAAAGGTCCACATACGTCGCTATGAATAATTTCCAGCTTTTCCGTTGTGTAGAGGCCATCATGTCGCGTGAAAGGTAATCTTGACAGCTTGCCCTTTATGCAGGTTTCACACGCTTCTAATTTTTCATCAGTCGGTTTCATTCCATACATAAGGTTGTCTTGAGCCGTCTTCTTTAGATCCCTTTCATTTATATGGCCTAATTTTCGATGCCATTCCATTAAGTCGCAGCCATTTCCATTTCGGGTGTAGTTTGACACTTCTTTCTTCTCAAATTCGAAGTAGTATAGACCGTCTTTTCTATGTGCTGTCAGTGACACCTCGCCACTTTTTTCTACGATATAGGCTTTATCCTTTTCAAAGATGACTTTGTGTCCTCTGTGAGTTATTTTGCTCACTGATAGAAGATTGACTGACACATCAGGAACGAATAACGTGTCTATTAAGTTGTAGTCTATTTTTTCTTTGCTGACTGTAACTTTTCCTTTGCCTTCAATTTTGCTCGTATATTTATTTAACGCCAACATTAGGGTTCCATCTTCAGGGGTCAGAGCCGAAAACATTGTCTTGTCGCCGCACATATGAGATGAGCAGCCACTATCTAAACACCACGTGTTTTTATTGGTGCTTGAATTTGCAGTACTCAGGCAGACGTTGAAGTTTTTTGGTTGGCTTCTGTTAGGCTTCTCATTTGAGCGATCCTTTTTTCCCCAGTATGACTCGGTAGTATGGCCCTTCTTCTTGCAGTTCTTGCAGTACAACTTCAGTTTGTTTTTCTTGAAGTGGTATGCTTCACTACTATCAGGTGCTTCTTTACCGCTCCTGGCTTGGTATTCTTCAAGTATTTTTACTTTCAGATCGTCAGGATTTGGCAGTGTATCTCTTGACTCGATGGCTATTCGGAAGTTTTCGAATGACGTTGGCAAACTGTAGAGCAGCATTATACTGAGCAGTTCTGGTGGTATTTTTATGTCCATATCCGCGAGTTTATCGCCCACTTCCATGAAATTATTTAAGTGATCACGGATGTCCTCATCAGCTGTCATACGTTTGAGAACTAGCTGTTTCAATAAGGTTGCCTTACGTGCAGGTCCGGCGCTTTGGTATGTAGCTTTAAGTTTGTCCCATACTGATTTCGACGACTTGCATGTTTTTATTTGCTTTAGTTCGGAAGGTGACAGCAAAAGTAAAATTTCAGCTCTTGCCTTCAGGTCTTCCTTTTCGAACGCAGATTTTTCCTCCGCCGCCGCAGTTGATGACAATATTTTCGTGCCGCTTACTATATCCCAATAGTCGTTTTTAATCAGGACGGCTTGTGCCTGTAGGCACCAAGTATCGTAATTTTCCTTAGACAATGGTTCGATATTTCGGTAACTCGTCGATGCCATATTTTTACCCTTTATTTATTAACCACGCTCTGCTACCAATTTGTTGGGGTTTATTTTCCGTGGAAAGACATGGTGAACATATAATACACATTTATTGTTATTCTTTTAACAACCAGAATATATATTTTTTTATGACAACGTAATTTTATTTTAAACATAATGTCACTCTTCTTTATTCGAACGGAGAACCATAGACAGTGCTGTGTCCAGTACTAACAGTTTTAAATGTCAACAAGTTGGACATTATAAAAAAGACTGTAAGAAAAATATGAACAATTTTAACAGTGGTAAAAATTATAAACAGTGCAAAATATGTAAAAAGTTCAATCATAAAGAAAAAGACTGTTGGTTTAGAAATAAAAAGAATTCTTACCAAAAAGGTGACAACGTAAAAGGTAATATAAATGCATTCATTACATCAGCAATAAACTTTTCCTATACAAACAATTTTCAAGAAACGTCCTGGGTGTTGGACAGTGGTGCCTCAGAACATATGTGCAAGAATAAAAATATGTTTGTAAACTATAAAACTTTATCAGTGCCAAAAGATATCATAATTGGTGATGGTTCAATCATAAAAGCTCTTGGTCAAGGTGAAATACACTTAAGCGCTTACAACGGAAAACAGTGGATACCTACAATTTTATACAATGTTTTATTTATACCAGACATAAAAGTAAATCTGTTTTCATCATCGGCAGCAATGGATAAAGGTTATAAAATGATGTGTGACCAAAAGACATGCACTTTTATAAAAGATAATTTAATTAAAGCAATTGCATACAGAAAAGGCAAAATGTTTTTAATGAATTTTAAATATGAATCAGATATTGCTATGGTTGGTCAATCAAATAGTGGACTCGCTGAGTGGCACTCGAAGTTAGGTCACCAGAATATTGAGCACGTGAAGACCATTCTGAAACAAAACAATATTGAGTATATAGAAGGTGATTCAGAGATATGCACATCATGTTTACAAGGCAAACAACATAAGCTACCATTTAATAAAAGTGACACGAGAGGTGAAAAACCAGGAGATTTAATACACATGGATATATGTGGACCAATGGAGTGTGAGTCACTGGGAGGTGCGAAATATTTCCTTTTACTGGTTGATGATTACTCAAAATATAGAAGAATATATTTTTTACGAAATAAAAGTGAAACGGCAGAACATATTAAGAATTATATAAGTGAGAGTAAAAATATAACAGGCCATACTATTAAAGTTATGCGAAGTGACAATGGGAAAGAATTTGTCAATAAAATTGTAGAAAAGTTATTAGATTCTAAAGGTATAAGACATGAGAAAAGTATTCCATATCTCCAAGAACAAAATGGTTGCGCAGAACGTGAGATACGCACAATTGTGGAATCTGCTAGGTCTATGTTAGCAGAAAGTCGTCTTGGAAAAGAACTTTGGGCTGAAGCAGTAAATACTGCAACATACATATTGAATCGAACAGGAAAAAGTAGAATAAAAGACAAAACTCCTTATGAATTATGGTATAAAACGTCAAAATATAATATAACTAACCTGTACAGTTTTGGAGTAGACGTGGCAGTTCATATACCTGATCAAAAAAGGTTAAAATGGGATTACAAATCAGAATTTGGTAAATTTGTTGGTTATGGAGAAACAAGCAAAGGATATAGAGTATACATGCCACAGAAAAATGATGTAGAATTAAAAAGAGAAATTGTAGTAATTAAAAAGAAGTATCAGACACACAATAATAAAAATAAAGAAATATATGTACAAAAAGAAGACTTACCAATAGATAACCCCGAAGAGGAGGAACAGGAGGATGGTAATATCAACTCATTCTATGAAGAACGTTCAATCCAATCTGAAACAGAAGAAGAAAACACAGAGTGTGAATTTTATGAAATACCAGAAACAGATGAAATAAATTTACCTGAAACAGAAAATAATATCTTACCTGAGGTAGAAGATAACACTAAGGATCAAACTCAAAAAAGGAAAAAAACAACCACCGAATTGGATGAAAGATTATGACACAAACTTTTTTTGTCTAGGCGAAGAGCCAATATCTTATGAAGACGCAATGGCTAGTCCTGAAAAAATAAAGTGGGCTGAGGCCATAGAAAAGGAAATGACACAACTGGAAGAAAATGAAACCTGGGAAGAGGTGAAAAATATACCTAAAGAGGAAGATGTAATTAGTAGCAAATGGGTTTTTAAAATAAAAGAAACGGATGGCATCAAACTATATAAGGCCAGGCTAGTGGCAAGAGGTTTCGAACAGAAGAACTGTGACAACAATACATATACACCCGTAGCAAGTTTAACAACTTTCAGAACTATGATGGCGGTTGCAGTACAAAAGAGGTTACCTGTATTCCAGATGGATGTCGTAGGAGCCTTCCTGCATGGTGAAATTAAAGAAAAGGTATTTATGAAACTTCATAATGATAAAATAGTAAAACTTAAAAAATCTTTGTATGGTTTAAAGAAATCGCCCCGTTATTGGAATGAAAAATTTAATAATTTCATGTTACAAGAAAATTTCATTAGATCCAAAAATGACCCATGTTTATATTTTAGAAAGCAAAATGACAAGTTTATATACTTATTGTTATATGTAGACGATTTAATTTATTTTGGAAACAATGATATAGAGATAAAAACATTTAAAAATTCATTATGTAGTAAATTTAATATGAAAGATTTGGGAATAGCAAATGCATATTTAGGTATAAGTGTAAAACAAGACATAAAAAATTTTGTAACAGTAATTAACCAAGAAAAATATCTTAAATCATTATTAATTAAATATAATATGTATAAATGTAAAACAGTGTCTACGCCACTAGAGCAAAACTTTAATTTTGAATTGTTAAAGAGAGATAAACCAGAAAGCAAAGAAATTGAGAGTAATTGTAGAAGCATATTAGGTAGTTTATTATATGCATGTTGTACAAGACCTGATTTATCATTAGCATTAGGATTTCTTAGTAGATATTTAAACTGTGCAAGTATGGCATTGTATAAGTATTTAAAGAGAGTTATGAGATATGTAAGAGGTACTATTTCTTTGTCATTAGTGTATAAGTATAATAATAATAACAATATAACTTTACAAGGATATAGTGATGCAGACTGGGCTGGGGATATAGCTGATAGAAAGTCAACTTCTGGATTTATATACTATATATTTAATTGTCCTATTTCATGGGGTACAAAAAAACAGCAATCTGTATCATTGTCGTCTTGTGAAGCTGAAAATATTGCATTGTGTTTAGCTATAACTGAGGGCTGTTGGCTTAAGCAATTATTACTTGATTTTGGTTATAGTATTAATATAAATATTTTGGAAGATAACTTGAGTGTAATAAAAATTTCATCATCTAGTGATAGTAATAGAAGATTAAAACATGTAGATATAAAATATCATTATATAATGGAAAAGGTTTGCAACGGTGAAGTTAATGTTACATATGTTAATACAAATGAGAATATCGCAGACATGTTTACAAAGCCACTGGGCAAGCAATGTTTTGAGAAGTTTAGGGATTGTATAGTTAAGTAAAATAAGTATTATATATTTGTTATTCATTTATAAAAAGCCAGTCGGTCAAAGAATAATTTTATTTAAGTTTTTTTTCATTAAGTTTCTTAACTGTACTTATTAAGGGGGTGTCATGGAAAAATTGTTAAGGGTATAATATAATAAAAAAATTGATTGTTGAGGGGGTGTGTTAAAATAAGGCAACATTCAATTTGTAAAAAAACAATTTATTAATCTATGATGTCTTCACTTCACGGTCTATGGGCTCGTACCTATGTCTCTTCCTCTTGTGTGTCAAGTAAAATACATAACGCTGCTTAAATATTGTAATGGTTACAAAAATTATAATAAACGTTCTTTAGACAAAATATAAGTGTTTCTATAGCAATCCACTTCCACTGTACGCAAGATCACATATTCTGCGAACAAATTTAATGCTCTTTGTTAAAATATTTTTACAACAAAAATCGCTGTAAAAATATTGCTCGTGCGCTAGTCCAAAGCGCACGCGGAGTCCTCATACAACTACTATGAGAAGGGAGCGAAAACGCCTGGCGCGTGAGACAGAGCTAGTTCAATAGTAAATGTATGGCGGAATAAGACCACTCTCGTGCGCTGCACGAGCGAACCGAAGATTACAGAGTGTGGAAGAAACTTGCTGTGTGTGTGTGCCGACAGCCCGCTGGGCCGCTGCTCGACACGACGCCAGCTCGGTTACTGGACACGTGTTTATTTTGTTTTTGTATTTTTTACATTGTGCAAGAATTTTAATAATTATTGTTTTAATTTATTAAATTGTTTATTCGATTTTAATAAACAAGTGATTGAACATTTCGCTGCGAAAAATAATAGTCGTATCGATTTAATTCATAAACATATCTACGCTGGTAAAGTGCACCACCATTTCTATGATCCACCAGCCGCCAGTTCAAACTGCACTCGTTGGGTTTGGTCATTTCGCCCTGCCTTACCCTTCTTCTAAAAATGTAGTTGGTTGATTATAAGTATAACGATACTTTTTACTTTTGAACATAAAAATATAATAATATTAGATATAAGTCAAATGAAAAAAATTTTTTTTTTTTAAACGCTTTTATTTCAGTAATGTTTAGTTTATAAAATTAGCTACAAGTTGTGAAAATTTCAAGTCTCTACGTAAAATAGAACATAGAGAATTATGCGTCTAAAGTCTGAAAATCGTTTTTTTTAATTTAACAACAAATAAACAATGAAAATTAGTTTAAAATATGATTTTCGTGTATTGTCATCGGAAATACACATGTCTGCCAAATTTCATCAATTTTCATTAAAGGGAAGTCATTCAAAGTCAAAGTCAAAATATTTTATTCATATAGGTATCACTGATACACTTATGCACGTCATTTTTTGGCTTTTCGGAAGGTGCTTTATCGTGGAGGAGAAGAAAAGCCTAAAGAAACTCCTCAGCACATCTTTTAAAAAAATATTACAAAAAAAGATAATAATACAAAAGTATTTACTATTCTGAGCGGAACTGGTTGCAGAGCTGGTCATTTCCATGCGTCTTTGTCATTTAAATACTCGTCTACACTATAATATCCCTTGCCTAACAATTGTGTCTTTACACGTTTTTTGAAAGTTTCTATTGGCAAGTCACGTATTAATTTTGGGATTTTATTATAAAAATGTATACCAAGCCCTATGAAAGATCGCTGCACTTTACTTAGGCGGAACGAAGGCGTAACTAATTGATGCATTCTTTTCGTATGGCGATTATTAATATCAAAATTTTGTTTATACGCGTTTATATTCTTCCGTATAAAAACTACATTGTTAAAGATATACTGGGAAGCTACTGTAAGTATACCTATTTCCTTGAACTTTTCACGCAAAGATTCCCGAGACCTAAGTTTATAAATAGCCCTAACTGCCCGTTTCTGGAGTATGAAAATTTGTTTTATATTGGCTGCTTTGCCCCACAGCAAGATGGCATAAGACATAACACTGTGGAAATAAGCAAAATAGACTATCCTAGCAGTTTCGACGTCTGTATACTGCCTTATTTTCCTGACAGCAAAAGCAGCCCTACCGAGTTTTGTCGCGAGATTTGTTATATGTGGGCCCCATTGAAGTTTACTATCTAAGGTCACCCCTAAAAAGACCGTCGATTCCTCCATATGCAATGTTTCGTTATTTAGTTTAAGAGATTTGCTGACTTTTTTAACATTAGGTAGCACAAACTCATTACATATACATTTCGTTTTTTTTGCATTTAATAGTAAATTATTGATAGTGAACCAACGCGATACATGCGAAAGAGCACTATTTACGTCGTCGAAATTTACTTTATTCCTTTCACACTTAAATATTAGTGATGTATCATCAGCAAATAGTACAATATCCGCTTGGTTCTCTACATAATGTGGTAAATCGTTAATGTATACCAGAAAAAGAAACGGACCCAAGATCGAGCCCTGCGGTACACACATCACAGCCGGTGACCCCGATGACTTAATATCGTTTATGCTGACTTTTTGTATTCTATTACTCAAATAAGACGCGATCAAGCTAAGGGCCTTGTTTTTTATACCATAGTGGCCAAGTTTAAACAGCAATGTTTCGTGCTCAACACAATCAAATGCCTTAGATAAGTCACAAAATACTCCTATGGCATTATGTGACGCCTCCCATGCTTCAAATATATGCTTTAATAGCCTAGCCCCGGCATCGGTTGTACTACGGCCTTTAGTGAAACCGTATTGCTCAGGATGTAATAATTTATTATTGTTGAAATGGGTTAGCATTTGATTCAATATTATCTTTTCGAAAATCTTACTAAGGGTTGGTAAAACAGAAACTGGTCTATAGTTATTAAGATCAGTTTTTTCACCTGTTTTAAAAAGTGGAATGATTTTGCTGCATTTCATAAGATCTGGAAAGATACCTAGATCTATACATTTATTAAAAACTACGACCAAATATGGAGCTATAATACCTATAATATGCTGTATTATTTTCACCGAGATGCCCCACAAATCACCCGTATTCTTTACCTTCAGAGACTGAAAGGCCTTAATTAAGTCTCTAGCGGTTATATGTTGAAATTCAAATAAAATATTAGGGGAGACCGGGGGAAAAAGTATCACGGGGCAATAGTAACGTTGGTGATATTTTGGTTGGCAAGCAACGCTGAAGAGTGTGCAGCCGAGGGGGCATAGGCCGTAACGTGCTCGGGTAGGCTAACCACTGAGCAATGTGCTCCGAGCAGCGTGGATGTGTGTAATTGACTATTGCCATTTGGACAGCCCCGAAGTAATTTTTTGTACTTTGAAAAATCTGTTATTACTCTTTAATTTATAAAGTATAAGTAAATTAACAACAAATATTAGAATCTATATATATCACACAATATAAACCTTATCGCAAAAGTAAAATAGTGTTCAAAGTTTCTGATTTTATTTTTGTTTTTAAATAAAACAGTCTTCAGGAATAATTGTACCATTTTTTTCGGGGTCAATAGTAACGTTATTATTGACCCCTTGCTACAAATAACCCCGAGGTGACAATAATTGTTTTACCTAATTTATATATTTTGAGCCATTAAGAAATCTTTAGTATTTTCATACTACTTAGTGGATCAGCTTAGGAGTGCAGCTTCACTCGCGTGAATTAGAAATTGCGGTTTTCGAAAAGTTTCGTTTATATTATATCTTAGTTGCTATCCTCTTCGTGGGAAAAACTCTACCCAGTGACACCCACACCTTAACCCGAATAAAATATTCACGTGATGGCTGGGCAATCATTACATCATTTCTATCTAGTCAGAACTTTTATCCTTTTTTGTATTGGAGATCACATATTAAACATCATATTTTATTAAATCTTAAAAGTGATCTTTATTAAAGCCAAAAAATGACGTGCATAAGTGTATCAATGATACCTATATGAATAAAATATTTTGACTTTGACTTTAATAATTAAAGTGTCATCAATCGCAAATCTAGGACAAAAACATTCTTCCGGAAGCGCATTTTGGAAATCTTAAATATCTACATTTATTTGCCTTTTTTCTTTTATTTTTACACTAGCTATTGCCCGCAGCTTCGCACACGGAAATTCATCCATTCCATCTTTGGGCTGGAGCACCGACTACTCAAGTGGATCCCCTTAACCGGATTCATAGATGGGCTGTTCGTATTGTTGGTTCGTGTGGTGCTTGTAATCTTTTTGTTCGCAGAAATATGACAGGGGTTAAATGTAACAGGGGGTTGTTAGTAACACACACGTTTTCATACATATTTGTTGTTTTTGATTATTGTTGAATTCATCAAAGAAATATACGATTTAAATGGTATTTAATGACGTTGTGCTTATAACTTGTCTAAAATTGTAATTTTAGATAGTAATATATTCGCTTTTGATCAGTTATAAAGAGAAGTGTATACTTTTTTGTTTCGAAGCGGCTTGAAGAAGTAAAAGCATTTATTTTAGTTACCAATTAAAATACTGATTCTATTTAAGATTGTGATTGTTTTTAAAATTAAAATATGGCTAAATTCATTAACATTGTAACTTTATTGTTCATCAAAACAATGTAACAAACGACCCCGCACTATGCGTCAATTGTAACACTCGACTCTCCTTTTTAAAAGTGGGATTGCAACATAATTACGATTAGTACGCTAACGTTGACTAGACAAGTTGGTAGACACTTAAACTAAGTTTCTTGGAGAATAACAGGATTTTTTTAGATATCAACAGTTTTGGCACAATCGGCCACGAACTAAAAACTGTTACTTTTGCCCCCGGTCTCCCCTACATTCATTAATATGATTTTTTAATATAGAAAGTGCTTCCGTCGGTGAAGAAGCTAGTGAACTGGTTAATGTTATAGGAATATTACGGAAGTGATTTTCAAATTCGCTTGCCACGTCTTTATCAGCACTGATTATATTATTATTAATCAATAATTCGTAATTGAAATCACAGGACTTTGCGTTACCGTTCTCACTGTTAATTATATTCCAAGTGGTTTTTATCTTGTTATCCGAATTAATAATTTTGTTCTTTATGTACATTGATTTCGCCTGAATACAAACAATTTTAAATATTTTAGAATAATTTCTCACGTGCTCCTGGAAAGTTGGAGAAAAATTGTATTGTTTCTCGGCGTAAAGGTCATACATCCTGTTCCTACTTTTATAAATACCTACAGTAGCCCAATCACTAAATTTACTATTTTTAGCTAGATCTACATACTTAAACTTGAATATTTTATTAAATTCGTTATTTATGTTATTAGACAATGTGTTATATAGTTTTATTGGATCTCTTTGTTGTAATGTTAACTGCGTTTGCATTTTCGATTGGATTTTTTCTTTAAAAGTTGAAATCTTATTTTTAGTTATTGGTCTACATTTTATTATTTGTTTTTTCTTAGTGACTGAATTATACAACGAAATTTTTTGTCCGCAGTGGTCTGAATTCAACTTACTGAATATCTCTTTATTTAAAATCTCACAATTGCAAAAGATATTATCTAAACAAGTAGCTGTAGTTTCAGTTATTCTGGTTGGCTCATTGAATAATGGATTTAAATTAAAGCATTTAAACAAACTTAGTAGCCTAGTAGCCATAGTACTATCTGATAAAATGTCTACGTTGAAGTCGCCACATATCACTAATTCTTTTCTAGAAACACATAACCGTTTAAGTACATCCTCCAATGTATCTTCAAAAATAGTAAAATCACCAGAGGGGGGTCGATACACGCAAACTATAACAAACCGCTCCAGTTCCACACAGGCCAGTTCAATAGTGCGCTCAATAGAAAGACTAACAATGTCTTTACGATCTTTACAAGACATATTGTTGTGCACTAATATTAGTGATCCACCATGAATTGCAGTCTCTCTACAGAATGCACTTGACAATTTAAAATTACCTATACTGACAAGATTTTGAGTGCTTGGTAACCAATGTTCCGTTATACATAAAACATGTATATTACAGTATTTTATAAATAATTCTATTTCTAATTCTTTGCTGGATAAGCCTTGTATGTTTTGATGTACAATGTTTAAAGAAGAGGGCTTCTCCGTTGTCTTATCATTTAGTTTAAATAATTATTTGTACTTATATTAGTACAATTATCCAAAAAAGAAACAGTGGTAATACTACCACAATCAATAAAAGTGTCAATAGACTTTGTTACCCTACTTGTAACAGCATCATTCAAATTGAAAGCTAACAACCTAGCTAACTGTCTTTTATATTTTAATGGCAGGTACATACTGCCCCTAGTTAATTTAAATGATGAAACTAATTTATTTATATCAAAATAAAATATTACATCGCTATGATGATTCGTCCAGTTATACATAGTCTGGTTTAATTTATAAATATGGTCATTTTCTTCCGGACTTAAATCATTCGAATAAGGAAATGCACACATTACAAATTTGCATTTGGTACTTCTATTTAAAAATAATAACCTTTTGATATATTTTATTAATTGCTTCTTGCTAATGTTCAGGCTGTCACCGATCATTAAAACTATTGAAGTGTTTATATCTAAATGTTTTGTATTAATCTGTTTTAATAAATATTCAAAAGTGGCTCCCGGTGAGCACAAGTTAACAACTGAGTGTGTAATATAGGAATTTATAATAGACCCAAATTGTTTTCCTAAGCTGTCACTAATAATAATTGTTTTTTTGCCTGACTTATCTGATGTTGAGCTGACATTGAGTGGTATATTCTGTATGATGCCTTCCTCCTGCACCGTCAAAGTGCATTGACAGCATTTGTCCTGGTTCAGCTGTAATTTATTGGACAATGACTCAAATATTCAAATTAACGTTACAAGATTTGATGCTCCGAAGTGAAGCTAAATAAAAGCGTTTAACAATAACCAAGTGCCGCCAGCGCATCAGGACGCGACACTTGGTGCGCGCGATAGGGGTGGCGTCGGTAGCCCGTCTGGTGGTCGTCGTGCCGCGGCCAGCGCGCCGCGCGCGGCCTCGGCACGCCCCCCTTCCTCCTCGCACGCCGCCCCCCCGCTGTAGACGCAACCAGTAGTACACGCTACAGCCATTAAACCCTAACTCTCTACCAACTCTGAGTTTATGGGAAGTACTAGTTCTATTCTGATGATCATGAGTGAGGGAGTGTCATAAATGCGAAACTTTGCTTTCGCTTAACTTCGGAAATAAATGACCTACAGACTTGAAATTTTGGATTTTAAGTATGTAGTTATAGCTTACTGGATGACGAAAATTTCTGCGTTCTGGTCTTATCTAGAGGTTCTCAAATAGGGGCCTGAAAGTGCCGGCCCGTGCCCCCCGATGTGTATAAATATTGATATAACTTTATTTTTATAGCTGGAACTGTTGGAAGGTTGAAGAGGGTCATAAGTTTTAGAATAGAATAGAATAACTTTATTCGCCAGTTTACACAACAAATTAAACTAAAATAACAAAAAATGCATGCTATTAGGAGCTAAAGTTTGTTGCGAAACACGACGAAAAAGGAACACACTCAGCATTAGTTGTGGCGGAATGCCCCAACCGCTGGTTTTCAGTGTGCCCTGTTCCTATCTGTTTTTACAGTTGGTTTCTCTTAGTACCTTTTAAATTTTGGAACCGTTGCTTATTTATTTATGCACCCGTAATGTGTCATGCATGTTAAACAACTCATTGTTAGTTCCCTTTGAATACGCGGGCGAAGCCGCGGGTAAAATCTTTGAATAAAACGAAGTATTACCATAACGAAACTTTATTATCTACTTATCTTAAATTACACGACGCATTAAGTTTATAGTACAGTCCACAATCCACAGTCCACAGCACACGGTCAATAGATACAGCTCACCGCGGGACCGATCGGGTCGACATTCCTTCTGCATTTGTATACAATGAATAAATAATGTCGTGGGATAGCCGGTACTGACACCGTACAAGATGTCAATTTGTTCGTCGTAATACCAACACAGTCATTTCATCTACATACCGGCTACATACCAACAAGCTAACAGAAAACAGTTGCACACCTTTTTCTGACGTTTGTCAACTGCTGGATTTGTTTAAGTGAATAGCCGACAAGCGCCCAGACGAAGCGCCGGATTAATTACACCGAATATATCATGGAGATAATTTGTCATAAATTAAATATTGCTACAAAATGTACTTAATGGAAAAATTTTAAGATTTGAAAATTATAGTAACCTTGTACCACTTGACGGTTGAATGATTAAAGAACGTAAAAGCAAACAAAAATGTATAGCAATATTTATAAAGCGCAAGTCAAGACGTTAGCTGTACACCGTACAGTATGGCCGACGTATCTCGGCGCGTCTGAACTTCGCGCAGGAGCAGCCTCCTGCACTCTGCACCGCTGCAGTAAGCCAGTAACATAACTCGCCAGTGCTCGGCTGCTCGGCGCGCGGCGCATACTGTCTCAGTCACACGTCAGCATGTTCGTGTCGCTATCTCTGTCTTACATGCGCTAGAGTTCGTTAAGAAGCCTATGTTCAGACGCGCCGAGATACGTCGGCCATACTGTACTTAATTTTACCGAGGGATATTTTTTTGGCAAAACGATAAGTTCCTTTTGATTAGTATTTTTTTATTAATAGACTAAGTTAATACTTAGTTTGGTCAAATCCATCTATAGTAATCATGTCAAAAATCATGAAAATGCTTACAATATAAAATTAGGACTACCCTACGTCCCGCGCCGGACGACCCGACGAGGCGACTCAACAGTTAAACAATAACGATATTATTGTCTACTTCAAAATTACTTTTATAGACCAGTGCCGATAATTTTTGAAAACAAAAAAAATTGTAGTAGGATGAAACCCGTTGCAAAAGGAAGAGAATATAACAAAAATAAAAGGAAAAATAATTTACGGGCGATCAGAGGTCGGGAAGTGGGGGGAGGAGGGGTTTAAGGGTAAAAAACGGTTTATCTCAATTTACAGCAAAACTACAAGTCCAATGGAAAAAAGTTAAAAGGCAAAGTTATAGGTAATAAAAAGATCTACAACTTTTGTATTTAAACTTTTTACATAACCTCACAATTTATGTGCAAAATTCAAATAACCAGGTTTTTTATTTTTATCTTTTACAAAAATATTTCTTTTTTCACGTTTTGTGAAAACTTACCTTTCTATGTCCCAAACATACTGTAATTTTCTTGATTTAAAAATTTCTTTTTCCACCTTATTTTGACTTAATATCGAAAAAGCACCCTAGTACCCACCCTACCACCAGGGGTATGGCCAGGGGTATTGTGGGTCCGTCATGTAATTTTCAATCAAAAATTCATTCGTCAAAATATCAGATTTTTTTAAAAAGTCGGTGGGCTTTTTATTTGTTGAAAACTCTACTTTCTGATGGTATATAAAAAAATATACACTACCATGTTAAATGTTCTCAGAAAATGCAATGAAACGACAAGTATTTTCACAAAAATTATTCGGATTCGAGTTTTAAAATATATTTTTTTAATATTTATCTACAATTTTGAGCTATTTATTAAAATTCACACTTTAATTAATCGAAAAACGTCAAAATCCATGTTAATAAGCAAAAAATTGCAAATCCATAACGAAATAAACATGCAAAAATAGACCTTGTCGTTTCATTGCATTTTCTGAGAAAATTTACCATAGTAGTGTATATCTTTTTTTATACCATCAGGAAGTAGAGATTTTAGCAAATAAAAAGCTCACCGATTTTTTTAAAAAAGCGGATATTTTGACGGGTGAATTTTCGATTAAAAATTAGGGTGATTTTTCGATATGATGTCAAAATAAGGTGGAAAAATAAATATTTCAAATAAAAAAAAATTACAATTTATTTGAGTAATAAAAAGGTAAGTTTTCACCAAATTTCGTAAAAAAAAGAAATATTTTTGTAAAAGATAAAAATAAAAAACCAAAAAGTTGGTTATTTGAATTTTTCACATAAATTTTGAAGTTATGTAAAAAAGTGTAAATACAAAAGTTGTAGACCTTTTTATTACCTACAACTTTGCCATTTAACTTTTTCCATAGGACTTATAGTTTTGCTGGAAATTGAGATAAACCATTTTTACCCTTAAACCCCCCCTCCCCCCCCCCCACTTCCCGGCCTCAGATCGCCGGTAAATTATTTTTTCTTTAATTTTTGTTATATTCTCTTTCTTTTGCAATGGGTTTCATCCTACTGTTATTTTTTTCATTTTTTTACCGTTTTCAGAGGTATCGGCACTGGTCTATTAGGTCACTGCTTGAAAAATATTTATTATTGACATAATATGCCTTCAGTCCACATACAACGCACGTCACGCTGGGTGGTGGTGGGTGGTGCTAGAGGGTGGTGCTAGGCGGAGAGGTCGCCGTGGTCGAAGAGGTCCTGGTCGTAGAGCGCGGCGCGCACGGTGCGGCCGCCGAAGTAGCGGCCGTCGAGCGCCGCGGCCGCCGCCGCCGCCTGCTCGGGCTCCGCGAACTGCACGAAGATCTTGACGAGCGCGCGTGCCGGGTCGTCCGCCTCGTGCTGCCGCTCGTTGTAGATGACGAGCCGCGCCACGCCGCCCCACTTGCCGCACTCCTCGCGGATCTCCTCCTGCAGCGCCTCGTCCACCTCGCTCGCCGACACCATGTTGCGCAGCAGCAGCGTGCGCGACGCGCGCCGCCGCATCAGCCGCTGCATCACCAGGTGGCGCGCCGACTGCCCCGAGATGGACAGCGACTCCTGCTGCTGCAGCGTGTCCGGGGACGAGTCCAGCAGCTTGCGGCACAGCGCCGCCTGCGCCTGCGCCTCGCCCGCCGCGCGCCCCGCCGCCGCCACGCACGCCGCGCCCGCCGCCAGCCCCGCCGCCTGGCCCGACGCCGCCGTCGCCACGCCCCCACTCGCCACCGCCCCCGTCGCCATGCCCACGGCCCCCGTCGCCACGCCCGCCGGCTCCGTCTGCCGACAGATTGCATTGTAAGTAGCAAGTCAAGGGAGCTGCGAGTGCGATGCCTCGAGGAGAGCGATATACACTCCTTTTAAAGAACCCCATATCATATCGTTTGGCCTTCTCCAGATGCCCCCGATACTGCACTTCGTTCGGAATGTCGACCCCCAAGATCCCAATACTTTTACTAATGGTGAGAGGCGTGTTTTAGAGTTTCGGCACCAAGACAAATGGGGTTAGTTTTGCAGAGAACGCACAAACTTGTTGCATTGTACATGGGGATCGGTGATTCCCGCAACACAAACCCTAAAACAGGCAAGTAAACGGCATATTTTTTTGGTATCTTTTTTCCTGACAGCTTTGGCTCGACTCTCTTTTTTTCTCACGATGTGAATACCGTCGCGAGTTGCCTGCCAGCCTTACACGCCGCACTATTGGCCACCTATTCCGAACTCTTGGGTCTTCGAGGGGTTGAATATGCCTAGATTTTGCCGAACTCAGTCTGAGATCAGCTCCAGAGAGAGCTCGATTTGGGACACAATTCTGGTTCTATTCTCCTCTAAATGGGACCGAGAGGAGTTTGATGGAGGAAGGCGGGCATAAGGAGTGCACTGGGACCAATGTACTGACCTGGTGCGGCGGGCGCGCGCGCGGCGGCGGCGGGATGACGACGCCGGGCGGCGGGATGATGACGCCGGCGGCGGGCAGCGTGGGCAGTGTGGGCAGCGTGGGCAGCGCGGCGGACAGCGCGGCGGGCAGGGCGGCGGGCAGCGTGGGCAATGCGGCGGGCAGCGCGGGCAACGCCGCCGCCAGCGTGGTGGGCAGCGCGGCCGCCAGCGTGGGCAGCGCGGCCGCGGGGGGCACGCCCAGCGCGTTCAGGGTGGTCAGCCCCAGCGCCACGGCGTTCGATGCCACGGCGTCCATCGCCTGCGGGTTAAGCGGGTATATATGAACTGACCCTGTACCTGTATCTCGGCGGTGTGCGGTGTGTGTGTGTGTGTGTGTGTGTACCTGTATCTTGGCGGTGGCGGCGGCGGCGGCGACGGCGGCGGCGGTGGGCATGGCGGAGGCGAGCGGGGCGCCGGCGAGCGCGTTGGGCGGCGTGATGGCGCGCCCCACGCGCAGGTACTGGCCGCCTAGGTCGAACAGGTTCATGGAGGCGATGGCCTCCAGCGCCGCCCCCAGCGTGCCGTATTCTATGAACCCGTAGCCCTTGTGCTTGTGCGCGCTCGCGCCGTACGCCAGCTTGCAGTACGTGATCGGCCCGAACGCCTCGAACACGCTACACGAACACACAAACACACCTACACGTACACATACACGTACACGGCACGGATTTTACAGATAATAACTCCCTCGAGATCGAACTAACGACCGTTTGTATTTTTGCTTTAAATAAAAATTAAAATTTGAAAAGATTAAGATTAAGATTTGAATTAAAATTTGAATTTGAATTTTGATATGTATTTCTTTTAAGATTTTTTATGTTTCTTTTCCTGATGCTGTGCGGTGAAAAGCCCTAAATAAAGATTTTTCTTTCTTTCTTTCTTTCAAAAGTAAGGAGTAAATTGAATTACTAATAACTATGAAGATATCTAGACATAGACATAGATCTAGACGCGAACGCGAAAACAACAAACAGTCAACAAACAGATCGCTCACGTAGCACAGCGCATCAGCAGTCAGCACCCGTCTGACACCAACAGAACACATGTCAACTAGCAACTCAAATTAGTGCAATAACATCTAGAGTCAGTTCGGTCGCGTGTGTCACTCCCGCTGCTCCCGCACTCACCAATATATTGCTTGTACGAGTTACGCCGCACATTCATTTGCTCCTTGGAGCCTTCGAGAACCATTCAAGTATTGTGTAATAATAGGTAATTCGAAGAGAATAAACTCTAAATGTTGTTTGTTTTTTATTTCATGTGAATTTTATAATTTAATTAATATATATGTTTTTTATTTAATGTAAAATGTATGATGGTATGTATTTTATAAAACAAATATATTTTTTGATTACAGAGAAACACATCTTTGGTTTATTCCTTTTATATATATCTGTGAGCGAAGCCGCGAGCAGGTGGTATTTAAATTGTAATGGTTGATATATATGTATGTATGTATGTATGTAAATGTGTCTCGGTGTGGTTGTACTGACTTCTTGATGTCGTCCTCGGTGAGCTCGGGGTGGATGGAGGCGACGTAGATGCGGTTGTACTGCTTGGCCTCCTCCTGGATCTCGTCGATGACGGCCTGCGCCTGCGGCATGTTGGACGGCCGCCCCACCACCTTGATGTTGCTGCGACCACACAGACGATACACTCTACACACTGTTCTAACATGCAGGAACATAACCCAACAACAAACGTCTAATGTCTGCCCGGCAATCGACTCCAGGACCAATCCTGTCTGACCGAAACGACTTATTGAATGGTTGAGGGCTTAAAAGTCAGTTCTTTTTTTTCACGCATCAGTGACGCCTTTCGTATCGCCGATGTGCATGGACGGCTGGAGCCACTTACCATCAGAAGGATCGTCAGTTAAACGACTACTTCCATAAAAAATACCATTACTGCTGCAACCGAAATGCTGGCCGAACGTTCAGTAAAAGCACTATCCGCGATTGACATGAGATTGGAACTGGACATGGGAAAATAATGAAAAATAATCTATGTGAAACCAAACTGTGGACTGGCTCGTCGGTCAAGTGAAAAGGAACATCGGTAATTGAATAGTGTTAAGGCATGAATCTCACCGGCCGCCCAGCATGACGCCGTTCATCTGCTCCAGGCTGAGCTGCGCCGCCTCCGGGATTTCATACTCCACGAAGGCGAAGCCCTTGTGCTTCTGCGTGATGGGGTCCCACGACATGTTGATGGACTTGATGGGCCCGAACGGCAGGAAGGCCTGGCGGATCGTGTCCTCCTTCAGCTCGAACGATATGGACCCCACGTACACCCTGCAACACACGCCGGCCCCCGGTTAGCTCCGACCGACCGACCGGTGACGGGTGACCGAGGTCACGAGTCATCAGATCTTTTCAGCTACATGTAGTCACGGGCTCGACCAGCCGGAGCGGGAGCCTCCGGATATCGCTCTCATCACGAGACAAGCGGGGGATGGGGGGGGGGGGTTCACTCGACAGGGGAGAAGGGCGACAGAGGTACCTGCACATGAGCGCGAGCGCCTGCTGGCGCTGCACCTGCGTGCGCTGCGAGGCCATCTGCTGCTGCTGGTGCGCCAGCGTCTGCTTCATGAGCACCATCTTGATGCTCTGCTCCATGGCGTACTTCTTGGCGCGCGCCACCGCCTCCGCCTGCTCGCCCGACAGCCGCGGCAGCGACCCGCCCAGGATGCCCGGCAGCGTGGGGCACTTGGCGCCCGGCCCTGCCACACCACGCACACATCACGTCACACCACGTCACACCATGACGACAACAACAACAACAGCCATCATGTTAACACTCACCGGTGTACACATCGCCGACTTGGTTGAGGTCGTAGAGCGGCGCCGTCAGGAACGCACCTGCAACAGAGGAGCGGTGAGCGCGGGCGGGGGCGGCCGCACAAGCACCCTGCCATACGTCTCGCGAGCAGCCGCGCCCGCCGCCGCCGGCAACGCATTCGCAACTAACTAGCTCGTCTCCAAATACGTGCATGCACGTGGTGAAATACATCACACCCATCGAAACATTAAGGATTTCAATCTTCATCATCATCGACTACTTAGTATTTGTATGATTTACTGAATCATTTAGCATAGTTTTCATTTTGCATTCGGTACACCTTCAAAGCGTCTCGGGATGAGCGAAGTAATAGACGTCCCCTGGACCGGGTGACGCTAGGCGGCCGTGTCGCGTGGCGGGCGCGCGAGATCACATCCACTCCGGACACACGTATAAAGAAATATGTACATTGTGCGAGTCTCCTCGCGCCGCCTCGGACTGCGCCCCGTCGCCGCCGGCCTAAGCGGCTCACATAAACCTAACTTATATCTAGCCTGAAACAGAAAGCAGAACCGATCACTGAGGGTGTGCCGTGAGAGCGAGGCGGAGAGAGCGGGCGGTGGGCTGGGCGTCGCGTGGAGCCGTGCCGCCGGCCGCGCCGCGCCTGCAACACGAGCAGACCGGCCGTTAGACTGCCGCCGGGAGCCACTCACCCGCGCCCGCCGGCACCGCGGCCCCCGCGGCCCCCCCCGGCGGCTGCTGCGCGCTCGTGTCGCCGTCCTGCAACTAACGGCACATCGGTCAGACACACACGGTGACGTCACACGCCGCGCGTCCCGGGTCGCCGCCGCCGCGTCGCCAGCGCAGCGTGGGTAACGCACGTGGCCGGCTCGCGACACGGCCGAGGCTCACCTACAATGGTCACATAATACACACGGCAATCATAATAATTACATATGCACTAGTTCAATTATATTGTGAGTTTTAGTGATACACGCCTTTATTAACTGACAACCAAATAGGAGGTAATTATTATGCAATTTTTTTGCATACGTGAAATCTATTATGGCTTCCGAACAAATATACAAGATTTTGTATGTTTCTATGTATTTGTTCTTGTTTGTGCACCAATTTCTCCAAATGTAGTGATGGGATTTTATCCATCCTTTTTTATGGGGTTACAATTATTATTCCAATTTGGAGCAGTAAAGATTTCATTAAAATTGGTTTAGTAATTTTATAGTATGGAACAAAAAAGAATAACCTTATCGATAAAAGCTGTGCATAATACAAAGCTAATGATATACTCGTCAACTTGATTCTCACACTGATGGAATGAGTCTTGTTGCATTGCACCAACTGATAGCTCTGCATGTAATATTATATTCCCATGAATTTAAAACCTATTAACTTATAATCTCAATTCAAACAAACACTATATACAGTAAGGCATCACCAGCCATTAATATTGTTGAGCAAAATAAGTTAACTTGCTTGACGGTGGATCTCTGACACGAACACTATTACCAAAACATGTAAAACCAATTTTACACTTGGGATTTCACAAAGTAATTGGCAGATAAAAGACCACACATGCAGTGCACATGTGACGGGCAGAGTGCTGGCCCTCCACCTGGAGCTCCCTTGTTGTTCAGGAGGTGCATTACCAGCAGTAGATATTGGTTAGTGTCAAATATTATTCCTGCTTTCTGCAAGCAATTTGTAATTAAAATAGTCCTAGTCAAAATATGGTCAAAATTATTTAAAAACCATAAAATTTTAAACTTATATCAGCGGGGAGATAATGAAGTGCCATTTATGAAGTCAATACCAAGCAGCAGTAGCATATGTAGCAGTTTACTGTTTCGCACACAAATTCAATATTTATTTTCCATTTCATAACTTATCTCATCCGAATAAAACTAAAATGTAACCTTATTGAACTTTGTTATTCAATGCAGATCCCAGTAGTAAGTAATGATTCGATATACTATCTAACCTAATCTAATCCAGATAATTACAACGAAGTTTAGAAGAACAAGAAATAATTAACATTAAAAAATTCAAGCAACAATCAACCTAAAATTTTACATCAGTATTTAAAGCTAATCATCAGAACTGCACCGGATTGCACAATAGTTAAATAAATTTACCATTTACTCTTTAGGTAACACTTCCTGCTTACATCGTACCAAAGCGGTATAATTCTGATATTTTTGGTTGAGGCAAAATACATAACCTATAAAGTTTGGCTTCGCATTAAATACTTACCAATTCCATTGTTATTAATTGTTTGTACTAGGTATGGTGATACACAACTATAATCTAAGCTTTTTCACCGGTCAGTAATAAGTGTATTCACTTTTCCCAAATATTAAAACCCAGTAAATAAATAAATAAAATTTTAGTTAGCAAGGAAGGCTTCACAAAAACTTTTTTAACCACAGTCACCACAGACAAAACAAACATAGACAACATAGTTAACACAGTTGACAGACGCATAAAGTGTTGCTAGGTCCAAAAATTAAACTACGGCATATTTTACGGTACATAATTAATTTACATTATGTATTGTACCACTGTTTTTTTGACTGCATTTTTATATTATTTGTTTAAGATTTGACACTCACATTAATTTATTATTGCCTTTTTTCCATTATAATAATTTTTTACAACTTATATACTACGTATATAGGTATTTGTAATTTTTATTGTATATTGATGACGTGTATTTTCATATGAATAAATGACTATTGAATATTTTCTCATAAACTAATCTACCGTTTCTTTGAAATTATATGGTCCGTAAACATTAAGATACGGTAGAAATAAGGTAAATGGCATTTAAGAATAATGTCATAGAACAGACATCTCGAACAAAATGTATATCCCGCCCGGGAGGTTCGATTTTCAAAATTGAGAATTGAACGGGGGTTCTCCATTCAAAATGTAACGAATCCATTGAAGATTGAAGCCACGTGGCGCCAATGCATTCGGACATACATGGTGTTAGCGGTGTCGGTTCTATACGCTAGTAATAATATTTCGATGGTAAAATTTGAAGGAAAACAATATTTTATTTTATTTTATAATATAAAATATTATAACTTGGTTAATTCCTATCTAATCGAAATCAGACAAAACCTCCTCGTCTTCAATGTTAATTTGTTTAATCATGTAGACCGTACGCTGTGGGCAATGAGTATAGAGGAAATGAGAGCTATCTCGGGAAAGTTGAAAAAGTGTCCAGCTGCTTACTGAAAACAGAATTATAGTACCTAGTACCTACCACCATCCTACGACAATAAGCTGTTGTAGACGAAGCTGCGGAGTGAAGTTTGCCGAGTTCAATATTTATCCTAGCGCACCACACCACCCGTTATTGGACACGTTATTACGGACACTTTTCATACTACTTATACCTACTCTACTACGCATATTCTGTGGATAAGTATTATCCACAGATAAAATAGAGTGGTCTCAATGTCTATGAATTTAAGTATCATCGTTCGGATTGATGTAAATCGGATACATAAGTTACGCAATACTGCTCATTTAATTATAAAGATTTTGGAACGAAGTTCCTTATCGCGCGTTGTGAAAGGGGGCTAGACGGAAAATTACGACACTTTTTGATTTTACGAATGACGACACTTTTTTTGAAGTGATTCAGAGAGTTTTACAGAGATGGCGCTTTACTGTACAACTTCCTGAATCACGCTAGCGTGATTTAGAGAGTTTTACAGAGATGGCGCTGTACAACAAAACAATACTTAAATCGAAAGGAACTTCGTTCCATCCGGGTGTCCCTTGACACCTCTCATGTTTTTGTTTTTTTGTGTGTTATATTGAATTAATGTAGAAAATTTACCTGCAAATATGCCTTTTCTAAAATACGGTAGTTTTTAACAATATAATAGGGATGTTGACTAATTTTAGGATTCAATTTTATTTTATAGATAAAACCTCAATATTCACGAAAAAAATATTATAAAAATAATAATCTTCAATTTAAAAATAAAAATTGATAAAAAATAGAAATCATTATCAAATTTCCCACCAAAAACGTCACGTGACGTCACTAAACTATATTCAATACTCTGTCTACTAAGTTTGTTGAATTTCCATATAAAATTGTTCCAATGACGTCATATTCTCAAAATGGCGTTTGAGGTCACGTGACAGTGAGTACAATTTTTAACACTTTAAATTAATGAAGAATCATATTTCAAGCCTTTAAATGTTACCACTAATATTTTAGACATAAATTTATATTAATTTATATTAAGTGTTAACATCCATAATACGTCGCGTCGCGTCGTTACTGTAGACGGTAAATCGGAGCTGAATACGGTAGAACTACCGTAATTATGTGGTGCCTGGCAACACTGCCCATAAAGCCAAGCTTCTTCCAATAAATACCACAGAGTAATAATTATACGAAGCATAGATACCACTTTTCTAAGTAACGAAGACAATGACGTCAGCGGTTAGACCATGGATATATTACTCTAACTGGATACATAGCTTCGTAGAGGTACCTGAAGACGGATGACGTCAATCCGGAATGACCATTTTTCTATTGTGTCCATGTTATCTACAGTCCCAGGATATATCATTAAATTGTGTTAAAATATATTTATTAGTGCACTGCACTGATGAATATGTATAACCATAATAAATAATATTGTTTCATTTAATTATCACCCTTACTAAAATAATCAGATTATAAAACATCAGTTTTCATGACATAAGTGTTTTCTGTTTTCATCACGGGGGAATGGCCAAACAGAAAGGTATAATGGAATTATCTGGAAGACAATAGAACTAGCCTTAAAATCACAAAATTTACCGACATCAAAGTGGGAATATGTACTGACAGGTGCGCTTCATGCAATCCGCTCTCTACTATGCACTGCAACAAACTGTACTGAACATGAAAGAATGTTTTTTCACCCCAGACGCTCTGCTAGCGGCCAATCGTTGCCCACATGGTTAAATGGTCCAGGACGAGTCTTATTAAAGAATCATCGTAGATCTAGCAAATACGACCCCATCGTAGAAGACGTAGAACTTCTCGAAGCGAATCCACAACATTCTCGGGTTCGTTATAATGATGGTCGAGAAGCTGTTGTGGCAAACCGCCACCTAGCGCCTGGTGGGAGTCAAGTCACTCAACCCCCTGAAATAGACGATGACGATGATCAATGGGAGGAGGCGCAAGAGCAGCCCAGCATGGGGGAGAGCGAGACAGAACCTGCTCCGGAGAACTTAGAGTTACGGCGTTCGACCAGACAGCGTCAACGTCCAGCTCGTCTAAACGACTACATTATGTAGCCGGGGAGAATGTGGTGAATAGGTTTTATGTAATGCCATATCTAATACCTTTAAATGAGCAATTCTTGTATATATATATATTTTCTGAATCTCGGAAACGGCTCCAACGATTTTCATGAAATTTAGTATGCAGGGGGTTTCGGGGGCAATAAATCGATCTAGCTAGGATTCATTTTTAGAAAATGTCGTTTTATCCGTGTTTTCAGGCAATGAAAAACGGCTACAATAGACTCTTCCTGAAATCTATCTACTCGCCGTAGCTACACTAAAGCTAAAGCAGATGGCGTTGTTAAGCAATACTAAACCGAGCTAAGCTCGGTCATCCGGGTACTAGTTCATATAAAAAGATCAATGTCACGTCATAATACTATTGTCAATGTTTTCTGCTAAATAAAGCCTAATTCCAATTCCGGGTTTAGATGTATCATTCACATCAATAAGGATAATTTTGAAGAAATTATAATAAAAAATTATATTTTTCGAAGTGACTATTTGTACAGGTACTGGACGAATAAATTATATTTATAAGGTTTAAGATCATTTATTTCTCAAAAGATTATAAATCACTTACTGAGAAACAATAATTACATTTAAATTACAACTTAAGCGTACTTACAAATAGTGGGTAGTTTAACATTTGTACTATGATCCGAATCAAAACTGGTAAATGACTCGCCCGGTTGCACCATAGAACGGTCGGTCGTGGTTAGCTAATCAGAAGTTATTTTTGTTATCAAGTTATTATTTGTTAATATTATTTATTGATATTGTTTATATTAATTGTTCATTTTTATTTTATTGCTAGAATAAAATAAAATACTAATTTTAAAAAATTATTAAATCTAATTGATGGAATTGAAATAAAATTTAAATTAATTGTATATAATTATTTACAAATGAAACTTTAAAATATAAATGAAGTTATTTTATCAATATTATCATTATTTTATAAAATTAAATTTGATTATAAAATTACATTTTAAAAGTTAGAATATAATAGGCGGATGTAGAATAGTGTACATAAAATGTGTTATTGTAAAATATTATAGATTTTGATATTATTTTATATTTTTATAAATTAAATTAAAATTAAAATTGATTTGTTGTTGAAATATTATGTTGATCATATCGTTTCAAAATAAATTTAATTTGTTTATTACTAAGAATTATAATAACACTTGTATTAAGTTGATTTTACTTTAAGCAACCACTATAGATAAGTAGATGACATATTTAATAAGTATTGTTTTAGGGATTTTGTGAATATATGTATGGACTTACTATCTTTAATGTCTTTCGGCAACTTATTATATAGTTGTGCCCCCTCATATAGAATATTTGTTTTACCATATTTAGTTCTTGGAACACGTAGTATTATATTATTTGCACTTCGGGTTTTTATTTTTTGTATTTGCTGTTTTTTTGTGAATGTGACGCGTATTTATATATGTATACGAATTTATTCGTACATTTATTCATTTTTTTTTGATATTTGACTATTGATACGTAAAACGGATGAATAATATTTATTATTTTTCGACACTATCGGACAAGTAAAATAACTTAGTCGTCCGACAAATTGATGGATAGGTTAGGTTAATTAGGTTTCTGTTTTCATTTATGGAAAAAGGGACCTCGCGAAGCGAGGTTCCGCGACATCTGTGACAGAGCCCTATCTATTATCATGATGTTGTAATCGTCGATAAACTTACTACCTACTTCGGAACCTTTCATTGCGCGTGGCACTTGTCCGGTTTTTTTATTTATAGTTTAAGTATACATATATCGGTGCAGTCTAAAATAAGTTTGTAATAACCTGTGAAAATGAAGAAAAAGAGAACTGTCAAGAAGACAGACAGATTGATCGGATCGTGAATCAAAGTAATAATAATCTTGTTACATCCTATTCTAATGATGTAAAATATTATCATCATCATCATCGTCGTCGTCGTCGTCGTCATCATCATCATTATCGTCGTCGTCGTCTTCATCGTTGTCATCATCGTCGTCATTATCATCATCATCATCGTCGTTGTCGTAAGTCGTATCGTAGACGCATAGCATACGCGGAAAACTTAAGGAAAATGTGGCATTGCTGCATTTTAAACGTTTTTACTTTTTTTTTTTTGATAAAAATGTGTATTTTCCTCAAGTTTGCCGTATGTCATTACTTCCCAGAATTCGATCCTTGGATACTGTAGCTGCTGGGCTGGCGCCTGGCAGCTCGAGCACTGGGCTCGGAGCGCCGCCGCACCGGAGCCGAACTACAATACAATACCATACAAATAATACAATAGGTAGTTACAATACCAACTTTATGCCGCAGTTAACACTAGCAGCCCAGCAACCACCTGTAGGCGGCTGCCTGCCACCCGGCACCCGGCACCCGGCACCCGGCACCCGGCACCCGGCACCCGGCACCCGGCACCCGGCACCCGGCACCCGGCACCCGGCACCCGGCACCCGGCACCCGGCACCCGGCACCCGGCACCCGGCACCCGGCACCCGGCACCCGGCACCCGGCACCCGGCACCCGGTGCACACGAGCACGAGCCCGGCCGGTGCAACCGCAGTTAACCGACTCGGACTGTCGGTCACATCACATCACAGTATCACACACATGATACATCACATCAGTATCACAGTCAGTCAGTGAGAGTCGGTCGGTGTGCGCGGACGCATGTGTTAGTAGTCAAGTCAGTACGCACGCAGCGCGGCGCGGCGGTGCGGCAGCGGGCAGTGTCGGTGCGTGTCGAACGTTACGAGTGGGCTGTGGGGTGCCTGGCGCTAGCGAGTAGCCTGCCGGCTGCCGGCTGCCGGTATTGTGCTGCTAATTAAATAAACACGGGTGAGTTACTAAGCTTCATTAAGTAGGGTGTTCTGCCCTTCTGTTCTATAGTTTTTTCGTTCATTACAATAAAACAATTATAATAAATAATATATAATAATACAATAAAATTATAATAGAGAGACCAATGTCCAATCCAATGTCAATGCAGGCAGTCCTGGATTTGTCAATAGGCCGTATAGGCCGCGGCCTAGGGGCGGCAGATTTCAGATTATATAAAATAGATGATTTTGCTTATAAAAAGTGTCGCAAAAAATTACTGCCTTCCTTACTATGAATGGAAAATTATTATTTTAGAAAGGTACATGGGGTGGCGGAAGTAAATTGGCCTACATTCATAAAAAATATAAATCCGGCACTGAGTGCAGGCCATAACATGGTTGGTGTTAGAGCTCGGTGAGGAAATTGAAGCGTTCGGTGATTGGTTTGGTTGGCCAGGCTCACAGGACTCACAGGAGAACAAGATCCGCAGCCGATGTCAGAATCTCGGAAACTTTCTAATACTATGTCAGATGTTCTTCACAATCTCATAATTAAATAATTATGAAAATATGAACCTATAACAAATAGTGAAGGTTCGCGTGGGTGAAATGAACCTAGGTACATCAACTACACTATTTGTAAATCTATACACGCGGCAGCGTGTCAAGCCATGTTCAAGCAAAGGAACTGGCTAGCCAGCGCCGAGTGTAATATTACACGAACCACTTGGTGCCACTTTTGACCCTTTTATAACTCATAACCTCTTTAACGTAAACACATAAAACTACGTGTGTTTAATTATATCCATAAGGACATGTAGAAGCCCAAATTTCATAAAGCTAGCTCAAACGGTTATGAAGATATGAAGGTCAAAAAGTTGTAAATTTTAGCACTGACTGACTGCCTGACATATAGTACCTAAATCTAACCTACTTCCAGATGACCTAGAAGGATGAAATTTGGAATCCAGCTTGGTAATTGTGTGTAAGCGTAAGAAAAAATCAAAAAATAAAAAAAAGTCGAAAAATAAGTAATAATACTTTTTGCTTCACCGTAAAAAGAATGGAGATATAAATGAGTGCCAAATTCTATGCAAAATCGAAATATGTATTTCTAGGAACAAAATAACATTATGAACAAGTATTAAACTATATTTCTTTGCTTTATTGGATACCTATAACAATTGCTGTTATTTAAAAATGTGAGATCTTAAAGTAGGTTAGATTTGACTTGGCTAGTTTTTATCAGAATTAAAATGTTGAATAACTTTATAAAATGACTGATGTAATGAAAACTGGTCAAGTCAAATCTAACCTACTTTAAGATCGCACATTTTTACAAGCCCACAGCCAAGCATAATTTTTGTATAGAACTTGGCTCTCCTTTTTTACATTTATGTTTTTGGTGGGATATTATTCACACTAAACAGTTCTCATAATAGGTGACAGTGGCAGTAAATTAAATTTAAATATTATGTCAATAATAAGCGAGTAGTGGCGTGCGCTGCGGCTTTGATGCGCGGAGATCAAAAAATCTATTTAAAACGAAGATAAATCTCGGGAGCGAGGCGCCGCTGGTGCCAGGTGGCAGGTGCCAGCCCTCACAGTATACACGCTGTACTGTGCAAGCTGTAACAATAAATACAGGATGCACTCGGGCAAGCGGGCACAGCTGAGCGGGCAAGGCGCGGGCATGGCGCTGGTATGGCGCGGGCGGACAGTAGCCTACGAAATGAACTGCATCGCATCCGGCGGCGTGTCGCACGTTTGTACAACACTGGTTGCATTCGGTGTCGATGTTCCACAGTCATGCGAACTTGTTCTAAGCGACCAACAACGAGACTTGTGCGTCGAAGCATGCATAGCACTACTGAATCGGTATTGAAACGAGGGAATTCTAAATCGAATTCTTACTTGCGATGAAAAGTGGATCTTGTACGACAACCGTAAGCGTTCATTGCAGTGGGTGGACCCAGGTACAGCACCTAACCAGTGCGCTAAAAAAATTACCATAGGTGATAGATGATGGTGACTGTCTGGTGGACCAGTGCCGGATTTGTACATCACAGCTTCTTACCGAATACCACAATAGTTCTATTGCCAAGATTTGCAAACAATGATGGAGAAGCTCGCAATTCAACAACCAAGACTGGTCAAATGCTCTTCCCCATTGCATCTCCACGGCAACGCGCGTGCTCACACTTTACGACAAAACAGTTACAGTTGGAAACTGTCGTCACCCACCGTACTTCTACTTTTTTCAAACAGATTTTCTACTTTTTTTAAAATTTAGACGATTTTTAAGTGGGAAAAAGTTCAACACCCGAGAGGCGGTACAAAACGCTTTCACTGACTTCATCGCTTCCCGTCCGGCAGACTTTTACAGTAAAGGGATAAACAAACTGCCATTAAAATGGCAAAATTTTGTAGATATGAATACTGATAGATAGAATATATTACTTTTCTATTTAACCGACGATATATTACGAGATAATCGGCATAATTTAATATGTTGTCAAATGGTCGTGTTGTATTATCAAGAGGGCGAATAAATGAATGTAATGGATCTTGATAATTTAAGTGTGGAACCATGCAAACCTATGAGAAAGTATTACCGCTGCGCCGCACGGTGGCAGGCGTGCAGGCGTGCAGGCTGCTGGCTCGCAGGTGATCCGGTAAATATAGCTCGTCGTTTAGTGGCCATCGGGATCGCCGTGACATTCTTCTGGTAGATTCCCTCTCATCTATTCTTGTCGCGGACCACGACATGCGTTGTTTAGATGCAAACAGAAATAATTCAACTAAAACAATTGACACTGAAACGCACGATGCAGTTTGACTGATGTCAGCGATATAATCGATTAAACTCGGTGTCAATTACCTTTCGATTGCTATGTGTTTAACTGAATACCATCTAAAATCAGTAGTTTTCGATAGTTTTCCCAATGATTAATATCATGATATGATTTTAATTTTAGTTTTATTTGCTCAAGGCTCAAGGCATCGCAGTTATGTGTTAAATGATTGATCCATACGGCTTTTTATAATATGAAGAGAATTTTGAGTCTCATGATAATAATTTATCCGTGCTTCGTTCGGTAAACTAACTTTAATAGGTACACAGATTAGTGCAGTCATTGAAGCGAAAAATACGGTGTTACCTCCGAATTTTTTTACTGTGAACCGATTTGCATGAAATTTTGGAATTAGGCTTATCTAACCCTTAACTTCAAAAGTGAAAATAATCTGAACTCCGCAAATTATTTTTAAGGGGTGTAAACAACCCCTTAATGGAAAAATTAACATTGAGCCATTTTATCGCTAGAAAACATGTGTAATAGTAAGTTTTGAAATTGTAAAGTGTTTTCTAACACAATTACCTCATATTAAAATCATTTTCAACCCCTTGAAATTCTTACAACCCTTGCTAACAACCCCTAAATTAAAAAAATCACAAAAAATTACTTTGGTATGACATAAAAAGATGTAAGTATAGAGTAAGTATTATTTTGTTCTCTATAATAATAGTCAAATTTTTAACCCCCTTTCAACCCTTAAAAACAACCCCTTGATAAAAAATTGTTAAAAATTTTTTTTTGATTAAATGAAAAGGATTTAAATATTATTCTACACTCTCGAAAGTGATTATCATAATCTTCAACTTTGCTACCCTTAAAACTTCCCCTAAATCAAAACAGTAAATATATATGATTACATATTTAAAAATAATTTAATTATAGAGTAAAAAATTGCCATTTATTGAATAAAATATTCACAAATTACATATGTATTCATGCCTACGTTTCCAAAATATATGAGCCATATTATGTATATATATACACGTTACAATAGTTTTGGGTCTCTATTATACTGCGTACTTTCACATTGCTCCAAATATTCACACTCCGAAATTTTCAGTTACTAAGTAGAAAAAAATATGATAAGTTTTTGGACCATAACTCCTTCAATTTTCATGCTATCACAATTTATAACAAACCATTTTAAAGGTAATTAACAGAGCTACAACATCCTTCATTGCAATATATATTAAAAAACCTTTTTTTAAAACGGTGAAGGGTTAAAGGGCTTAAGAGAGACTGTGATTGCGCTGCCGCGCGCTCTTTAAACAATCATATCCCCGTCAATTTTTGTTTGACAGAAATAAAAAAAAAACCAAATTGTTCGTCAGAAAAATACCTAAATTTTTCATCCCTACACTTTTTTACGTATCTGTCGTCATTTTTTAAGATATTATGAAAAAAAGGTGTTTTTTTTTGTAAATTTGAAATTTATTTATTTTTTTAAATCTTGATTTTTTTTAAAAATATGTGTCCTGAAGCAGCCAAACTGATACAATCTATTAAACTCTTCATAATAAAGTTATTTCTAGGCGGAATACGATTAATTTTCATTTTGGCGGAAATGGCACTTATGAAACCCATTGATTTGAAAGAAAAAATATTAAATGGTCTTCTTATTTTCAATACAGCTCACTTATTTTACGTGCAAAAGACCTTTAACAGTGCTCATTTTAAAGCTTATTTCAAGCACTACAAAAACTTTCTTTATGGCAGAATGCATAAAATGCATCTGTTCGCCGCTAGATGGCATTGAACACATAGATTAAATTTCAGACAAAATAAAAAACGGCTTTGATCTTCAATATCTAGCTTAATATTGCACTTAGAATGATTTAAAAAAAACTAAATTGTTCGTTTTTGTATCTGCTACAATTTTGGTTCTTGTAAAATTTTCGATAAAACATATGTTTTTGGAGATATTTGCAAAAGACCGATGAAAAACGTGAAAAAAATGCGATTTTTCAATTGCCAATAACTTGAAAAGTATTGGATTTTTCGAAAAACTTTATAGGTGATTTTTTGCTTAAAATTAGCCCTTCTATCGATATCCGAGGTTATTTTGAAAAAAAAATGTCCACCCCCGAGAAGGGGTGGCAACGTCCCCCAGGGTGAGTGCGGAGTTTAAATCATTTTCACTTTTGAAGTTTAGGGTAAGATGAACCTAATTCCAAAATTTCACGCAAATCGGTTCACAGTAAAAAAATTCGGAGCAATAGTGCTTCAATGACTGCACTAGATAGCATAGACCCGAAAAAATTTATGGACATTGCAATAATAATATGTATTATTTTCTAAGTAATAATAGCAAATAGTTCAATGTGCATGGACGGTATTTTTTTATTGGCATAACATTATTTGTGTACGGATTAAAAAAACAATAATGTTAACCCCAGTTCACTACAATATATCAGTGAACCGCGTCCAAATCGATTAAGCCGTTGAGATTGAGAGTAGCCGAAACAAACACAAGGACAAAGAGACAAAAATTTAAAAAATTCTTGTGATGCCATCTTGCTTAAGACTGCCGCTAAACGACTCGTGTCCTGGTTCCCCACTCCCCAGCCGAGAGCCGAGAGCCAGGCCTTTCTTTCTTTCTTTTCTTCTCTTCTCTCAACGCATCAGCGATGCTTTTGCAATCATTGAACCATGGCCTCCATGTGCGACTATAACCGCTATCATCAGGTTTAACTCGCTTGTCTGTTACTTTCTTCAAAATGACATGATATACCTATTACTTCCCAGCATCATGCAGCACAATGCACAAGTATAACACACGCACTGAAACATCGGATTTCGGAACCATGCGCTAACCACTGTATTATAAGTCCAGAGGGTTAAAGAACTTCAGGAAAAGTTTTCTTTTCGACTACTTAGCGCTTTTCTAAGTATTTTCCCGTATCTTTCTAAGGTTCCAGTACCAACTACCAATAGCGCTGCAATGCCTGTAAAAGGGTTTCTGAAACCGGGCTCCATTCACGTCTTCGCGAGGGCTGCAGGGCTGCGGGGCTGCGGGGCTGCAGGGCTGACAACCGCTTTTTTAACATCACAGTGATTCTTTAACTGGATTGTTTTTCTTTACCTACAATTTTCATCACATAGACTTGGGAAAATTCAATAAAATTCTCAACGTAATTCTTCTCTATCAAAAGCTTAAAGCCGCTGGTCCAAAGTCAAGCCAGTCTACTCCAAGCACCAAAAATGTGGAACACGTGGACTGTCGTAAGATTATTGTTAGGTACATACTACAGTAACTTGCTCCGATTTGACGTAACGCTGGGAAGAATGCCTCAAATCCTAATGTGTTACATTTAACGACGTCAATGTGTCAAGTTGACTAATATAACAATATTTACGAGCGCGAGCGCCGCGACGCAGTTCAAGTGGTGACAAACAGGACAGGCCGCGACCCGGAGGGGGGCCGGGGGGGGGACCGGGGGGCGGACCCAGCAGAGATTAGGGTGCGCTTCACGTCACTTCTCCAGATTGAACTGTCACACGCTGCTCGTGTAGAAGATTTAAGCCTTCACGAATCGGGAATGTGATGATGACGAATTTAGTAGGATGCCGCCCTGCGCGCCGCTCGGCGTGGCTCGGCGTGGCTCGGTGGAAGCTCGCTTCAAGGGACATGGGATGTCGTGCGGCACGCAGCTGCGATGGAGAGGACTCGGCTAACCTTTGCGCGGTATTCCGGGCGCGCTATTTGCGGCCACATCGAGTGCACAAATAGCCGCAGCATAGACCATTTTAAGGGATAGAGCTGACGAAGCATCGTCACGTACGCTTTTTCGACTCTAAATTTGGAGATCCGTGAAAAAAGGCTACATGTGAAGTGTATAAAATACCAGTATCGTGGTCACCGCAGTTTCCGGGTCACCAAACTTCTGCAGAAGCAGCATACATACCTCATGCATTTTAATGAATTGTGCAGTAAAAACCTATGAACATTAATAATTATAACTTGTCAAGAAAAAATGGTGGTACCAGATCCCAATCCGTTAATAGCGCTCGGTTGGCGCAATCATTTGCAACTCAGAAACTTGATCTAGCGCCTTGGGTAAGAAAGGAGTACTTATGGCTAGTAATTACTCGTATTATATTGAGAAACACATGAGCCGCGTCTGTTGGTTCGTCCGCTGCCGCTGCTCAGTGCTCGCACCGCGCCGCGCGCCGCGCGCATTCCGGCTGCCACTTGCCGATCCCGGTTTGTGGCTCCCATCGCGGCAGCGGGGATCGACTCGTGTGCGCGGGGATATTGGCTACACACAGTACACACTACACATCTCCCAACGAACTTAATGTCAGCTTTTAAAATAAACTTATAAACAGTTCAAAGTTTTATTTGCTATCGGAAGCGAGTCATTCCAAGTTAATAGGCAATAAAGTGCGCTTAATGTCGTCCATGTGCTGATCGCGTACGAGCGCTGGCGCGGCGCGCGGGATAGCTCTACAGTTCTACACTGTGACTCTACACTTCTACAGATACTGTAGACTGTAGACTGTAGAAGATACGTCGGTGGACGTTCGTATGTTTACCCTTACAAATTAATGTCCTACGTTCGATTCGGACCTATTCCATATGGTTTATGGAACCATAATTATGCTGTGCGGTCGAGGGTCGTATTAAAATTGATAATGAATAAAACACATTAAAATTTTATGAGGGCGGTTAGAGCCACGGAATTGATTAGAGCAGTCGGTCTGTGGAAAATTACGGTCAGCCCGCAAACCTAGTCCAATAATATTGAATATACTGATGGCAGCAAGCGACTTATATATGTATATTTGTATTGTTTCAGGTATTTGAACGCCCACCAGCCTCGAGGCGCAATGCCCCAGCCGCGAGCCGGCCCGTGGACTGAACGAACACAGTGCGTCGGCCCGCACGCAGTCGGACGCACAATACGTCCATAGTGTTGGACGGGAGTCGGTGCCGCTAGCATACCGTGTGGTGTAGTGTGAGTGTGACTGACCTCCGCCGCTCCTGGACGGTGACGGTGACGGTGACAGTGACAGTAACAGTGACGGTGACAGTAACAGTGACGGTGACGGTGACAGTGGTGCAGTACGCGGCGCACAGACATGCCGTTGTGTGGGGGCGCCGCCTTCGCCCTGCTGGCCACGCTGGTCGTCATGCCCCCGCTAGCAGGTAATGTGTACACTGCAAGGTACCGTCAGAGGAGCGGATGCAGTAAGGGAGGAGGGATGAGCGTATAGTATACAAACGAGAATAAATTTATTTTAAGAGTTGTGTAATAATATGAAGTTATACACATCCTTTTAAGTAAATATTAGAGATGCGCCGAATAGTGGTTTCACCGAATAACCGAATACCGAATACTATTCGGTTTAACCTTTACCGAACCGGATATTCGGCCGAATTATTCGGTTTACCATTTACCATTACCATTTACCAAAAATATTGTTTTGAGGTTTAAAAATAAATGCTGATTTAAGGTTTAAAATAAATGTTGGCTATACTAAGTAACTATAGATTAAAAAATAAATATGTTGACTTGAGGTTTCAAAATACTTAAATTTGATTTGAAGTTTAATTGCTTTATTTTATTAGCTTTATTCAACAATTTCCTCATAGGATTTCTTTGACTTATAATATATCATAGATCTTACATAAGAGGTTTTGTCTTTTAGTTCTATACCGTGTAGTGTAGTCAATAGTCAAGAAAATAGAAATACTCGAACCGAATATATTCGGCACCAAAACCGAATAATTCGGCCGAATACAAATAGTGAAAAAGATGCCGAATACGCCGAATACCGAATATCAAACGAATATTCGGCGCATCTCTAGTAAATATATACCTGTGTAAGGATGCAAATAATTTTTCGACTTCTAGCGCAGTCGGGTAAAAATTCCAAAATTGTAGAATAAAATATCGAATATAATAATAATATCTTACAGGTAACATGAAATGTTGCGTACCCCGTAGTGTGGGGTTTCGTTGAAAAGGTCTTTAAAAATATTAAGGGACCATTTTTGGATTTAAGGATTCGTTTGCGAAATATTTGGCTTTAAAGTGCTTAGTGTCCACCCCTGCTGGCTGAAGTTGGACAAGTAAAAAATTGTTAAAAATAGGTAATATTATGAATTTACAAGGAAAACTATCACGGATATGTTAGCATAAGTATGCGTAGTTAATGAGCAATAGTCGATAAATTTACTAAGTACTTCGGAACCCTACATTGCGCGTGGCCTGACAAGCTTTTGCCCGGTTTTTACATTTCAGTATTTCAAAGAAATATAGTACCCGGTACCCGCTGTACTGATCTGGTACAAGAGGCGCTGGCGACAATTAGCTCAGATGTTTGCGAAATCGTGCACATGTGGAAGTTCCTGATTGTGCTTCCGAGAATCGATTACTTTTTCCGAAGTTAGCTGAAGTCATGTTTGCAAATAGCCGTCGCCCGCGCACGTGGCCGCTCCGGCGACGCCGACCGTTCGTTCCCAACTTCCATCTCTATCAAATTAATATTTATAAGAGTCTTTTCAGCCGTATTAGCTTACCAAGTTCCCCTCGTTGCTGGATAGTGAACTGCCCTCGATATGTAGATTACTCGATGGACCGCATTTAAGCTTTTAACATTGATTATTTTAAATGGCGCTAGAATCGTGGATCACAGTACTTTTGTATTAAAATAGCTCCACTTTTCTGTGAGGCCGAATTCCAACTGTATGCCGTCTACTTCGAGAAATATCTCGGATGCCTTTTGCGTGACGGAAGCTGAGTCAGAGAGAAAGAGATGGTAAACAGACCTAAAGATCGAGGAACATGGCACACAGCTGTTGTGTTTGGACTCAGGAACTCGGTGATCGTGATCTCAAATCAAATTTTTTACATACAAAGTATAACTTGTTCCCTATAACTATAATAGATACGGATTACGATACGAGCCGTTTTGTAGTTTGCGTAAACTTATTTTTTTTTAACTTTCGAAAGAATAGGTCTATTTCATCTATTGGAACGAAGTTCCTTATCGCGCGTTGTGAAAGGGGGCTAGACGAAAAAAATTCTTACGAAAAGTTGTCACGACACTTTTTGATTCTTACGAAAAGTTGTCACGACACTTTTTGCTATTGGAACGAAGTTCCTTATCGCGCGTTATGAAAGGGGGCTAGACGGAAAAATTCTTACGAAAAGTTGTCACGATACTTTTTGATTCTTACGAAAAGTTGTCACGACACTTTTTGCTATTTTACTTATGTTAGGGCCAAAGAAAATTCTAAAAATTCGTTAGGAAATATCGAAAGGAACTTCGTTCCATCCGGGTGTCCCTTGACACCTCTCAAGTTTTTTTTTAATATGTATGTTAGGCACATTGATGTATAGCTGTAATATTCGGGCACCAGCTTAAAAAAGTTGTGCCTCGTATCTTGCCAAATTGTCGAGTAGTGATCGTTGATCCAACCGCGCGAGCACGTGGCGACACGCACCGCACCTATCGGTCCCAATATAATACGTTACGAGCTGGTCGAGTCTCGTGTCGCTGCGGCAGGCGGCTGCGGCAGGCGGCTGCGGCTAGGCGGCTGCACGCAAGGCACAACCTAATAAGAAATGTAAAATAAAACGTAACCCGAACCGGACGATGTTTGTGATACTTCCCCTTCGCGGTAGGATCTATGGACATTGTATCGATAGTTTATTTAAAGCGACCGGAGCCTGAACCGTTGTGTCAACATCAAGGGGCTCCACTGCCGGCATTGTTCTAGCTGACGTCATCACCCTCCAACCTCCTGCAACCTGCAAGCTGCAAGCTGCAACCTGTCCGCCTGCATTTAGGTATCCGGAACCATCTGCGTGAGAGATTAGTTTCCTGCTGCCGCGTTCAATTGAGAAAAAACTAAATCCATATTTGAAAACAAGGTTTGTTGACATGTTTGTTAGCCGAGCGGGCTGACTGCTGGCTGTCCTGACTGGCAGCTTGCGATGATATCAACTGAGTACATAGTTGAATCTTCATAATATATATCTGTTACCGCGCCTACGGTTTTTAAAAGGCAATGTTTCCGAGCCGCGCGTTGGTAGACACCAGGAAGTTACCCACGTAAAATATCATTTTTATTATTTGTCGACCGTCGCTTTAATAAATTCACTCTCTGAATTCTCTGTACTTAACTTGCAAGAAATAAATGTGTGCTCCCGAAAAAGCCTTAATTATTCGCTGCAACAACCAGTTATTCCTCTAAAGAATTAACATTTGGCGACCGTGACAGGACAAAATATCTGTACAAATTGAAGGATCGAAGAAATACGAAGAAATTAATAATATTCGATAGTTAGAAAGTGTACACGCCCAGCCGGCATACAATCGAAGGAATTTTCCATTGAAGATTATCGAGATTATTCTTTGAGAAGCAAAATTATTCATCGAAGCGACTTCTACAAGTTGATATTTGTTGTTGTTGTCGAATATTGAAGGAAGAAAAGAAGCTAAATACAATATTTGAAACAAAATTTGACGGCGAGCAATAAGGAATTGGAATTAAAATCTATTGCTGGATCAGTGGAGTATCTAAAATTTCACACCGCAGGATTGGATTCCATAAAAGCTAAGTGCCCTTCCTATAATATAATTTAACCCTAAACCTCCTATACCTATTATAACCCTATACTTCCTATTTTCCCGTAACAACTGTTTGCTAAATAATTGTTGTTAATTATGCTAAATTGTCTATTCTAAAGTTATATACCTACCTAAGTACAGAACATCATTATCTAAATTTTAACTAAATTACATCGTTATTTAACACGTAAGCAGCCCTACCTACCCGCTAGCAAATCTAGTTAGTTATTATATTAGCTAGATATTATAACTATAATACGTAAAATACAGTACCATAATTATTTCTAATCATTATATTTCTTGAAATTTACGCTAAATAGATTCCGATGTTAAATTTAACTTGCTTTTAAACACATACGTTGTTACTTGTTGTACTTCATACTTACCTACCTACATTAAACAATAATAAGTAATATTTTTTCGTAATTCATTAAAATTCACTAAAGTTAAGCAAATAATATATAAACTATACATAGGTTCGTGTAAAATATTGTTATTATTGTGAAATTTAAAGTGTTTATGCCGAACAATTCCAGGGTTCGACTCGCATTGGGTAAAAAATATCAATTTATAACGTCGGCGCAAAGAAAAGCGATCAGCTGTTTATAAACCCATTGCTTGAGTCCGCCGCGGCGCCGGTCTCCCAATACTGCTGCAAGTGGATGCTGCTAGACATAAAGGAGCGTGAGAATAAAACTTTTATACCTTTGCTTTAAATATCCTTTTTGAGCATAGCCTAAAAATAATATTAATATTTTCAGTTTATTTCATTAAATTTTACAGTAAGATAAACTTCATACAATGTCACTAAAACTAGATGATTTGAAGAAATTAATTTTTAAGCGAAGCTCAATAAAGGGTCAAATAACTAAATTTAAAAAATACCTTGATGAATTAAATGATAAAGTTAACGATTTGGAACATTTAGATTATGCGGAATTGACTTTAAAGCTTAGTAAATTTGAAATGTTGTCTTCCAAATTTGAAGAGGTGCAAAGTGAGATAGAAATTTTGAATCATGATTCTATTGGTGTGGAAATTGATGAACGTGACGTCATTGAGCGTGACATGATTAAATTAATTGCTATGGCTAATAATTTACTTGAACTAAATAAACAAAATATGGATCATTCTCGAAGGGATTCACACGTTCACTGCAGTCTCAATCATCAAGAAATTGGGATAAAATTGCCAAAAATAGAAATCGCTAAATTCGATGGTTCTTATTTTAACTGGTTAGACTTCCGTGATACATTTACATCTCTTGTACATGAAAATGAACGCTTGTCTTCAATTCAAAAATTTCATTATTTAATTTCGTATCTTGAAGGTGACTCAGCTAGGATAATCTCAAATCTTGAAGTGTCCTCAGATAATTACGCAACTGCGTGGAGTCTATTGCTGAAACGGTATGATAATAAGCGGTTATTAGTCAATCATCATTTGAAATCATTATTTAATATTCAACCTATTTCTCGTGAGTCTGAAAAATCATTACGATTTCTTGTTGATCATGTGACTAAAAATCTAAGAGCATTGACTAGTTTAAACCAGCCTACTACTCATTGGGATATTCTTATAATTTACATGTTATCATCAAAATTGGATAGTCGTTCTCTTGAGAAGTGGGAAGAAACACGTGGTGGTCTCTCTGATTTACCGACTTTAGAAATTTTTATGACATTCTTAACTGATCGTGCGGATGTAATTGAAGCGTTAAATCGTACTCGAGTTGATAATAATGTTAAACCGGTAAATAACTTGAATAATAAATCATATCCTCCCCGTCAAACACCATCCAATAGTTATCAGCAAAATCGTTCTAATAATAATTCCTCTCATAATAATTATCAAATAAAAAATTATAATCATTCGAAATCTTTTCAGCCTGAAATTAAAACCGCAGGTATTTATCTATGTATAATTTGTAACGCTAATCATAAAATTTATGATTGTCCATCTTTTAAGGCCAAAAATATTCAAGAACGTTTAGCCGATATTAATAAATATAAACTATGTATTAATTGTCTCAGGCAGGGCCATCCGCAAAGTGAGTGTCGCATGGGACCCTGTAGGGAGCGCGGCTGTAAGGAGAGACATAACTCGCTGTTACATAACCCGGCTCAAGATACACAGACAACTTCAAACTTCTCTAAAGAGTGTGACAGTTCCTCTGTGGTTACTAATCAAGTCATTTTGTCCACGGCCATAATCGAGGTTCGTAATCCAAATAACAATCAATATGAACGCGTGCGCGCATTGCTAGATTGCGGCAGCCAATCGTCGTTTGTCACAAAATCGCTGCAAAAACGATTAAATTTACAAACGAATCCGATAAATACAATTGAAGTTATAGGTATAGGTAACAATGCAAACAACAAGGTGAGTGAAAGTTGTGTGGCTCAACTAAATTCAATAACCACACAATATTCTGTAACCCTATCATGTTTTATTCTTGATGAGTTGACAGGAAACATTCCAAAGTCTCCGATTCACATCAAGGATCTAAAAATACCCCAAACCATAAGGTTGGCGGATCCGAAATTTGACCAGCCTGGCCCGATTGATGTATTAATTGGTGCCGATATTTTCTGGGATATACTTGGATGTGAACAACGTTCGTTAGGTCCCCAAAATCCAAAGCTCCGACTATCTAAATTTGGTTGGTTAATCGCTGGTCCGATTCATTTCAGTAAATTACATTCTAAAAATAATATTCAATGCAATCATGCCATTGTTTCAGATTGTACCGAAAAAGATAATTTTGACGAAATGTTTACAAAATTTTGGTCACTTGAAGAGCTTCCTCAACAACCTCTTTTAAGTCCAGAGGACAAAAGGTGCGAAATGCTTTTCAAATCCACTACATTTCGATTAGAGTCGGGCAGGTTTTGCGTAGAGTTGCCACTAAAGGACTCCCCTGACTGCCTCGGCGATTCATATCACTTGGCTAAAAAGCGATTTTTTAATTTAGAAAAACGATTTCAAAAAAATTCAGAATTAAAATCAAAGTACGTCGATTTTATTCGAGAATATAAAGCGCTTGGGCATTTATCCGAATTAAACGTCACAAAACCAGAAAATTCATATTTTTTATGTCACCATGCGGTAATTAAAGATTCGAGCGAGTCTACAAAATTGCGTGTCGTATTTAATGGTTCTGAACCCACTTCCTCAGGTTACTCTCTTAATGATATTTTACTAAAAGGTCCGCACATCCAAGACTCTCTTTTCTCCATTTTAGTTCGAGCTCGGCAGTATCAATATGTGATCACAGGAGATATCGACAAATTTTATCGACAGGTGCATGTTGCAAAGGAGGAACATCGTAACTTACAACTTATTATATGGAGAGAAGAGCAGTCATTACCTCTTAAAACGTTACAGCTGAATACTCTTACTTATGGTACAGCAAGTGCGAGTTATTTAAGCACGCGTTGCCTGTGGCAGGTGGGCGAAGAATGTAATGATCCATTAATTAAAAATATAATTCAGCATGATTTTTATGTCGACGACCTATATACTGGTTGCGATGATGAAAAACAATTGCAATTTATTTTAAATTCAGTTTCAGACACTTTAAACTCCGCTTGTTTCAAACTACGTAAATTCAAAACAAATGTTCCTCATTTACTAAATGAAATGACTTCAGATGAATCTCTTTATCTTAGTGAATCTACTAGTACTCTCGGTCTTGGTTGGGATCCCAGAAGCGATTCGTTTCACTTTCCATTCAAAATTCCATCTCTTAATAAGGATATTACCAAGCGCTCTATACTCTCCGATGCATTTAAAATTTTTGATCCTTTAGGTTTGCTTAGTCCTTGTACAATACAACCCAAAATGATGTTACAACGTCTATGGCAACTAAAAATAGATTGGGATTCTCCTGTTCCAGAAGAAATTAAGCAATTCTGGTATGAATTTACTACAAATCTACCTACTCTTTCTACATTACAAATTCCTCGTAAAGTTTTATGTAAATCTCCAAAAACAATAGAAATTCACGTTTTTAGTGATGCGTCACAACGCGCATACGGCGCGTGTGTATACATGAGGACTATAGATGATAAAGGTAATGTCATAACCCGTCTCTTGTGTTCGAAATCGAAGGTTGCTCCTTTGAAGCCAACAACGATCCCTCGGTTAGAACTCTGCGCTGCGTTGCTGGCGGCCAGGCTTTCAAAGAGCGTTATTGACTCCATCAGATACGTGCCATCTCGCATCGTTCACTGGTGCGATTCTAGCGTCGTACTGTCATGGCTCACCAGTGACATCAGTAAATTAAAAACATTTGTAGGTAATAGAATCTCATCAATTCTGGTTTCTAATCAATCTTCATGGCGTTATGTGCCTACTAATGTAAATCCAGCTGACTTAATTTCCAGAGGCGTAAATGCCACTCAACTTCGCGATTTGGAGTTATGGTGGTCTGGACCTGACTTTCTATGTCACGACGAATCTGAGTGGCCTACTCTTCATCAACCCATACGAGACTTACCGGAAATTAAGTCGGTGACTATATCGATGTCTTCCACCAGCGAGCCCGTAATTGATTTCACAAAATTTTCCAAATTCACTACAGTTCAACGAACCTTTGCTTACGTCAAAAGATTTATATATAATGCAAAAAATCCTAAATCTAAAATAACTGGTCATTTATCTGTTACAGAATTAAATGAATCATTTAATTATTTATGTTTATTGGCTCAAAGGGAATCATTCCCTGATGATTTCAACTTGCTGTCTAAAGGCCGTCCTCTAAATTGTAAATCTAAATTGTTGTCTTTGTCTCCCTTTGTGGATGGCAATAATTTATTAAGAGCTGGAGGTCGAATCGAGTCTTCGAACTACTCCTATGAAAACAAGCATCCTATTATACTTGATTCTTCTCATCAATTAACAAAATTAATATTCGAACGCGAACATTTACGTAATTTTCATGCTGGACCCCAACTTCTTTTAGCTTCCGTTCGTCAGACAATTTGGCCTATCAATGGACGACGTCTTGCTCGTCAAATTGTTCATAAATGTATTCGATGCAAGCGGGTGCAGGGTAAAGTTTTGCAACCAAAAATGGGAAATTTACCCTCTCAGCGTGTTAATCTTGACTTTCCATTTATTTCTGTCGGTGTGGGTGGACTTTGCCGGTCCCTTCTATATTGTTAATCGGATAGGACGCGGTGCAAAATTACAAAAGGCGTACATGTGTTTATTTGTGTGTTTGAGATTTAAATGTATCCATTTAGAAATAGTATCAGATTTATCTAAAAATGCTTTTATGATGTGTTTGCGCAGATTTGTGGCACGGCGTGGGAAGCCTATCGAGATTTTTAGCGATAACGGTGGCAATTTTGTTTCTGCTGCTAAAGAGTTAAATTCTTTTCTAAAACAAAATTCGGAATCTCTATCGGACCTTGCATCTCAAGAAGGTATAAAATTTATATTCTCACCGAGTTACGCCGCTCATTTTGGCGGAATTTGGGAGGCTGGTGTAAAGTCCGCGAAGTTTCACATTCGTAGAATTATGGGAAATGCACACCTAACGTTTGAGGAGCTCGGTACTTTATTTACCCAAGTTGAAGCAATTTTAAACAGTCGTCCCCTCTGCCCACTTTCTTCCTCACCTAACGATCTCCTTTACCTTTCCCCCGGGCATTTTCTTATTGGAAAACAATTGAATGCAATGCCGTCTCCAAATTTATTAGAAGAAAAGGAGAGTCACCTTCAACGTTATGCTCGAGTCGAAAAACTAAGACAACATTTTTGGCAGAGGTGGCAGAAAGAATATATCGCAGAGTTGCAGCTTCGCAAAAAATGGAAGACCGACACAAGCACTCTAAAAATTGGTGACTTGGTGTTGTTGCAAGAAGATAATGTTCCTGCTTTATGTTGGCGCCTTGGAAGAGTAACTAAGTTATTCACTGGACCCGACGGGATAAATCGTGTTGCTGACGTCTCCACCATACGAGGCGGCGTTCGTCGACCACTTGTACGACTTTGCCCCTTAATCAATAAAGAGGACTGTTGAAAACCAGGCTTTTCAACGGGGGGCAGGATGTTACCGCGCCTACGGTTTTTAAAAGGCAATGTTTCCGAGCCGCGCGTTGGTAGACACCAGGAAGTTACCCACGTAAAATATCATTTTTATTATTTGTCGACCGTCGCTTTAATAAATTCACTCTCTGAATTCTCTGTACTTAACTTGCAAGAAATAAATGTGTGCTCCCGAAAAAGCCTTAATTATTCGCTGCAACAACCAGTTATTCCTCTAAAGAATTAACAATATCTTCCAAGACTTCCAATGGTGTCCCACTTTGTTATCTAGACAACACGCGTTACTATTAATGCAATAATGACAAAGCTTTTTAAAAATGATAAAAAAAGATAAATGCTAAATGATTATTCCTACTTACAATCTATTTTCAGTTAAAAGGTGGGAGACTCGTAGCACGTGTATATTAACATACATTTCCATCTCGTTGTCGGCAGTCGGTCCCGACTCCCGTGAGCGAAGGAAAGTAGGTATCGTAGTTCCGTTCCGCGTTCCTAATATACCGCGCGCGGAGCAACGATTGCCAAAGTGCTGCTCAAAGATGAACGTCTCTGAAAATAAGGCAGGTAGCGAAAGTAGGGCAACACTGTACGACCCTGGCGAATGATCCGCGGGCGGCGGGAGTGCTGCGGCCGGAGGAAGCGCGTTAACGTGACGTGTATCTTCCGTACTCGGTATCGATATAGTGGGGTAGGAGCCTGTGGTAGGAGCTGTATATGAGCCGGCGCTGCACGCTCGATCATGATTTACGGCCGACGTGTGTACGTTCGGAGCGCGTTATTGATAAATAACTGCTGAAATATTGGACAAGTTTTATGTTTTATGTGAGCCGTCGTAAAGTTATCCACCGGTTACACATTTTGTACGTACCTACAAAGTACATAGTAAAAGCAGATAATAATATGCGCACATTAATTACCAACCTACCAAGAAAATATTGAAAAATGAAAATTCTGTCATACAGATCAACACCAACAGGTGGCTCATCTGAATTTGTCGAATTTTTACACAAAAATGCATTAGCCGTATTGGAGCGGTCTAAAACATTAACTCCAATCCTACGCCGGATCCTCTAATGCCCTTCAGAGATATTATTTCTTAGTGGGGTTCGTCTGGATTCGCCTTCCGGAAACCACCACTGATGGCCATGGGTGACGATGGCCGCTTACCATCAGGTGGATCATCAGCTCGTTTGTCGACAATAGAACCTTAATTATGTAAAGGAGTGCTCCAAATAATTCAATGATCCGAAGGGGAGGTGAAACTCTATTGCTTATTTTATTTGCCGTTTGTAAATCATTATAACTATTCGTGTAAGGGAATCAATTGTGACTGTAGCTGAATTGTAACTCTCAACTGCGAGAACTGTAGTTCAGTGGGTACTAGGTAGGTACATGTACGAAGTACAGTTTCCATTGGAACTCTCAGATTGACCTATCATCGGCGGGTGTCTTCCGCCGCGAGCGCGAAACGGCGTCATGATTGAAATGGACGAATGGCAGTAATGGCAGTAATGGCAGTAATTGGCATCTGCGAGTGATCAAAGAGGCTGGCACTGCTGGCGTAAACAGACGGCACGATGACGAGCCCGACGAGCCGCTCCTCACTCGCTACTCGCCATTACCGTCGACACATCTCAACGCAACATACATCGCAACGCAACATCGCGGCAGATGCTCAGATTGAGCTCCATTAAATTCAAACACCTTTTAGTTACAAAAATAGGATGATCTTATTGGCTCGACGATCGGCAGACGATACTTGTCTTCACTTTATTGACGCAGCGAATCACTCGCTGCGTTGTGTGATCTGCCGCAAGTCATCGACACGTCGCGGATCGACGAGGATAATTTGCATCTCTGCATCCTCTATTTGACTATAGAAGCTTTTATCTTTTCGAACTATGTCTGTATTACAAATTAATTTTGTGATCGATGAACTTCGATGAACAAAAAGGTTGCAAGGAAGCCCACATAATTAAGATTTTTCCTAATCATTTGGATCTTTGGATGATTACGAGATACGATGCGTGGTGCGCGCAGCCGTTCCGTTGTTATCTTCCCTCGTATGTCGACACACACACACACATACACACGAGCACGCTCGACGGTTTTAGAGCGTGGCGAGTGGCGCCTATTCGCGTGACGTTTTAAATAAAAAGGCGTCGGGTGCGCGGGTAAACAGATCTAATTGAGCTCTTTCATCTTCACTCTGTTATGCAAGAACTGCGTCTCGGCTCCATCTTGTTTGTTTGTTTATGTGATTGACAGCGCTTTAGCTCTGAGGTACACCGGGCGGGGGGCGCCACGCCACGCCGCGCCACGCCACGCCGGGCGGGACGGGCTCGCTATAGTAAACAATAATAAACAGTGACAGCGTGCCTTCAGAATTTGGGACGACATAGTTAATGACCACGGATCGGTTACATCCGTGATAAAGATTTTTAATTAATTTAAATTTATGTGAGTCCAATAATACATATACATGGTGAACCTGTTACGGAAAAACTTTTAGATCAGATCATAAATATTGGAAAGTTAAAAGGGTTTGTTTTCGCTAAAATTAGGCTGTTCCGCCGTCAGGGGCCACGCGGCCGCGCGGGCGCTCAAAATGCAAATTACCAAAATGAAGTTTGAAAGTTCCCCAAGCTAAACTGAAGCGCACGGACGGAAACGCGCAACGCCTCTAAAGTGAAACGCCCAAATGTGTCAAGTGTCAGCGCTCGAGTTATAATGCATGACAAAGAGCGCAGCTGGTAAAGTGGTAATTTGGTTATTAAAGGGAGGTGCATTGTCGGGAGCTGGCGCGGCCGGTGGTCCCGCCATACTGCCGTCCCGCGCCACATGACACGTGCACATCGCCAACATTCAGCGGCTTATAAGTAGCAACGAGGGCACGGGGCACGGGGCACGGGGCACGGGGCGCGGGGCACGGGGGTGACATCTGACGGGGCGACGAAACTTAACACACACGTTACGTTCAGACTGCGAATAATTTATTGTTGTACTCGTTGTAATACTATCGTAACTTTACAACATAACACTACGAGATGAGCGTTGTCCTGGTGTCCACTGTCCAGTCACAGAATCGTTCTTATCGCAGTGCAGTGATGCGGCGCGGAGTGTCCTCATCGGGGTTCTATTTCGGGCGCGTGTTTAACATGCTGATGGCTGACGATCCCTTTTGTAATAATATTAACAGACAAATTAGTAAAAAATTGATAAGATTTGATCAAGATGCACTTTAGCATTGCTACGGTGGCCGTATCGTTATAAATAATAATAATTCTTGTTGAATCAATATTTCAGGAAGGTTCAAGGTTCGCGACAGACAGCGGCCGCCTTGGTAGTAGGGCATAAGGATAAGAATTATTATGTAATGATCAAATTCCTTAGATCACCTAAATGACTTAGGTAATACTGGTAGGTGTTAATATCTTTCTGTGAATCCTGTTTGGGTAGTGGGTAGTGGGTAGTGGGTGGTGGTACAGTTGGTACAGCCACTCTTGACACTCGTCGTGTTCCAACGCATCAGTGCCATCAGTGTTGCTGAGGTGTTACTGTAGAGTATGGCTGGTGTCCAGCCGGTCACCACTTACCATTACCACCAGGTGGGTCTACTTGTTTGTCGGCGACTTACATCAAACACTCTGGGAGCGCCAACAGAAGTGAAAACTTGAACAATTATTAATATTATTATTATTATTAGCTGTAAATTAAGTAACTATAGTTCTGTACTTCTCTCAGAGATGGCGCCACAGGTAGGTGTCGATAAAATCTGACCGGTCGCGAACTGTATGGTTTCATCCCATCTCAAAAATACCCAACGCGCCAAAAAAAGTTTTCACTTCAAAAATCTTTGTTAAAAAATCAGCCCTATAACAACGCAAGGAAAATTTGCCCAAAACTGACTTTAATGACGCGTGTAATAGTGATGTAGTCCACTGTCCGTCGATACCGGTACCGATACGTCAGCCAGTTACCCGCGCCGTAAACTTGCTGTTGGGAATTGGGATTGGATCGGAGATCCAACGGGAGATCCAGCACGGGAGAGAGTGGATCGGTTGTTAAATATTTATAGTAATACACATCACACAAACAAACGACCCACTGGCGCCTCTCCGCTGACCCCCCCCCCCCTCCCCCCACCGCGGACATCTTCCGATTGCGATATCTTCTCAGAAGCTTTTAGAAGCGAGAAAATATAGCATTCACGAACATAAAATTAAATTACTGTAATATATTATGCGGAAACGAAATGTGAAGTGTGAACCGGCAGGAAACGCAAGCGCACGAACTCTGCGATGGAAGTTTACAGTAGAAGATGCTCTGTCAGGCTTATGACAAACTGTATCCAGCTATCAGACATCATCTTGACAGTTCTTATAGTGTAATACCATGGCTGAACTCGATTCTGCCGAGGGATAACAGGCAGTCCACAGCGCTGACCGAGTGAGATGAAAAGATTTAACATCACTTTTTATCAACCTTTGAGATCATTATGGAGGAGGTAATAATAAATAAATAAATAAGATTTTAGATATGAGATTTTTGATAGAGATTAGATCCTAACAAGAGTATAACTTGATTAAAGTTATACATGAATTTAAACTTAGCTCATCTTGAACTGATCACATTTTATTCTCACACCGGTTCGAACACAAGCCTCTCGAATGTTGAACTCACTACTCACCAGGCTCCGGCTGTCACTAGTGGCTATAAAACAATTTCCTAATTATAAACAAATGTGCAAGAACGGGCAGTGTAAACAAAATAAACTTGCGGGCAAATATTTGGTGTGTACTCTCAGACGGTAATAACTGTTGTAAGACCGGACCACGGTATAGCACGGTATGGTACGGTACGGTACGGTACGACACGGTACGGCACGGCACGGCACGGTACGACACGGTACGACACGGTACGACACGGTACGACACGGCACGGTACGGTACGGTACGGTACGGTACGACACGGTACGACACGGTACGGCACGGCACGGTACAGTACGGCACGTGGATGCAATGCAAGACACAGCAGTACAGCCGCACACACTTCACCCTCCATCTGAACTGAACATACAAATTGTTGAGCATCTATCTTGTGATCAGTTGCAATCCATCCATCCTTCAATTTTATTTGCCTTTGAGAGGCCACATAGGTCTCGTGTACTTTATTTTATTTGCTTTTGCCGGCTCCTGAGGCTTGCTATCAAGGAAATCCATGATCGTGTTCAAATTTTCACTGCATCTTGTCCATAAATTACAACAGGATCTGTGAAGAAACTATTTAATTCAAACAGGAGAGCTAAAGTTGAAAGCTAATTTATTTTTTCCTATTACTTGTGATTGGAGAATGAGTATATAAACATTTCATATAAAATTTCCAAATCGTTTTGAGCGTTTGCCAGAGCAATGTCATAACGCTTCTTCCGGCGGGCGCGTGGAGCGGCGCGGAGTGGCGGCGCGTGGCGTCGACTCTCCCGATACGGTAAACGAAATAAATAAACAGGAATAGCCACCGCTGCCCCCGCGCCGTGGCACTGACTACCATTCGCACGGTCACAGTCCACCACCACCACGGTCCTGCTCCCGTCTTCACTCTCCATTCTCTCCAGCTCCACCCACCTGCCACCATGACAATGACCACATACTGCTCACACTGTGTGCTCCGGAAATCTGACTGATTGATTCTGATTGGGCATCGGCACCATTTATTTATTTATGTTTTATAAAAAAATTGCTCCAAAACTCAGTTGAGATTTTTTGTTGCCGTTACGGTCCTACCTTGTCTATCCACGCACACTTGTTATAAACATAGTTTTGTCAAGCGATGAGCCCAGAGGAATAATACTCAGGATCGTTTTGGAATTAGATTTATTTAATATCAATCTAATGATTAAATCGAGTAGATTCTAATCCGGGATAAAATCGACAATATTTTACAATAACACATTTTATGTACACTATTCTACATCCGCCTATTATATTCTAACTTTTAAAATGTAATTATATAATCAAATTTAATTTTATAAAATAATGATAATATTGATAAAATAACTTCATTTATATTTTAAAGTTTCATTTGTAAATAATTATATACAATTAATTTAAATTTTATTTCAATTCCATCAATTAGCTTTAATAATTTAATTTTTAAAAATTAGTATTTTATTTTATTCTAGCAATAAAATAAAAATGAACAATTAATATAAACAATATCAATAAATAATATTAACAAATAATATACATACAAAAACTTATCCAGAATTAAGTAATCTTGATAACAAAAATAACTTCTGATTAGCTAACCACGACCAACCGTTCTATGGTGCAACCGGGCGAGTCATTTACCAGTTTTGATTCGGATCATAGTACAAATGTTAAACTACCCACTATTTGTAAGTACGCTTAAGTTGTAATTTAAATGTAATTATTGTTTCTCAGTAAGTGATTTATAATCTTTTGAGAAATAAATGATCTTAAACCTTACAAGATTACAAGTGCGAGCTTTGTTAGCTACATTTTAAATGCAACGGGTACTCACGACTCGTATTTTATAATACCTATATTTCTATACAGTTACATCTACGTCAGTGCGTGTGCAAATCTGAACGTGAATGCATTCCGTCGTCAGTCGTCAGCGGTGACGCGCTCGCCCGAGTGCCTGAACAATCTGCGGCACGATCGCCGCTCTCGGCGCGCCGCCCGCACGCCCGCGTGTTGCGTTGCGGTGTGGCGATGACGTCACGTCATTCACCCGCACACCGCCACCGCCGCTCCACGGGCCGCACGCTCTGGACACATTTGGATACTTCCGCCGTTTCCGATTCGCATTTCAACCCACTTACTCACTTTATCGCGCGGTGATTCGCACTCGGCGGATACACTATTTTTAAAAAGCCCATCATCTGGTGGAGCCGAGCTGCCGAGGGCGCGTGATTGTGGCAAGAGATTTATTGGGAGCGAAGATCGGCGGCCTCCCGCCTCGGAGATAGCCAAATATTCCGAAGTTATAATGACGCACGCGACAGTCGACACTCCCGTTGACCTGCTCCGAGCGCGCGTAGGTTTAATCGCTCGCGCGTGCCTCAGCTGCCCGCTGGCCCCTGCTTCCTATGTAAAACAACATAACAACACTTAATCATTATGTTACAAATATTTTGAGACGAAGTATAAAAAGTAGGTATTCATTGTCTATTTTATCTTACCCACCTGCTTGCGAATAGAGCGTCGATACAGAAATATCGACACTTGCGCCATTAATTTTCTTCATTATTGCGACACTATTTGTCAACTTAGTCAGAATTATATAGATCCGACTATAAGTTGGCTGTTTTTAATAGAACAAAGGAACACAAGGGGACAAGGGGACTAACTGCCACACAGCGAAATATGCATTTCGACGAGCTTTAGCTTGGTGACATCACCAAGCTCACGCGCATATTCAACAATCACAAAAAAGTAGTCGCGTTATAACTATAATAGCGTCTCTTTCAACATTTTTGGCCGCGGGAGAGCCCTTATGACACTCCATAATTTTGTTGTTTTTTGACGATAAGTACATCGTTTCATTGTTAATTACAAGAAAAGAGGATCAGACGGCAGCGCCATGCGGGTGCAGTGTGCAGTCAGACCAGCCGAGAATGTGGATTGTGGTCTTATTATCTGCGATCCGTTGGCAATCGCTAATCATGGTTGTTGAACATCCCTTATCAAGTTACTGTTTTAAGTAGCCATGTGTTTAAGGGATTCACCCATGGGCCCTAATCACAAACAACAATGATTATGTCTCGTTCTCGCACAATCTTTTGTTCCCTTTATTTGGTTTCTTAGTGTAAGGGATTATCCCAAACCTTGGATTCAAGCCACTAGCAGAGAAGACTCGAGGCTCGTAGTATTACTTAATATATTTCTGGCTCGACTGCTCGGAAATCGGAAATCAAACCCGGCTCCCTTAATCAATGTAGAGACTGTCGGTAGAGACCAATTATGTTAATGCTAAGTTACTTTCAAAAGCGCCGCAACACCATTGTGCTCTCGCGATGACGACGCACGGAGCCACGGACGATGCTCGGCCCTCAATGTTCTGGTCCTTAACACTACTTTACTCATGTGGCTCTGGTACTGATCGGTGTATCGTTGTCGGCAGGTGGTCGTGTGGCGAGCGGTGGTGCGAGCGGCGTGGCGAGCGGTGGTGCGAGCGGCGTGGCGAGCGGCGCGGCGCCGGCGTTCCTCCCGCGGCAGCGTACGGCGGTGCTGGCGCGCGTGGGGGACTCCGCCGAGCTGGCCTGCCGGGTGCTGCGCCTCGCCGACCGGACGGTGAGTGTTCTCCATTATACACACGAGTGAATGATAACAATTGATGCTGGCTGTACGAATTTTTTATTATAATATTCGTAATTATCACCCAAGCTGCCTATCATGATAATTATCCCACTGCTGGACTCTTAATCTCTTCGCACATAGAGAGGGACATTGTACACCAGCTGCAGAATGGCGGACTTTGCACATCTCCGGCACTATGACTAACGACCGTGTAGCCCAGTAATTGATAGTGCGAACTGAACGGTACCCTAAATGCGAACTAAGGGGTCCCAGGTTCGATTCCGGGCCGGGACATATATTTAAATATTTGTACTCGGATCATGGGTGTTATCAAGGACCTACATCATTGTCAGGGATCTACATGGGATAGGCTTTCCATCTTAGTATTCCATAGGTTACACCATGTTCAGACTTAAGATATTTAGTTTTGTTACTTGTGCATAGATGGCGTTAGTAAATTCATTCTGAATCACGCTAACAACTTGTACTTGTACCATACGTAAGTTGAAGGAAAATATTAAATTTTTTGAATTCGCTCTGGATACCTAGTTTCATTTACCACATAGTTATGCAGTTTGTACATGGTCCTTACGAGTCGGAAGTCAGTGAAGTCAGTGAAGTCAGTGAGTCAGTGAGTAAAGTAATTGTGTAAAGTGAAAAAGTAAGTGCAAAGTGAAGACAAATTGTAAGTACTCTTGACTTTCATAACTTTGAAGTGAAGATTTAAAGTGTCTTGTATTGTGTACTGTAAAACTGTGTCTTACTCATTTGGAATTGTGTTGTGTACAAGACATAATAACTTCAAGTGTCCTATTTCGTCCCATTAACATCGAGATTAATAACTGTCTAATAAAATCCTAACATCAAGATTAAATTGGAGATTTCTGTGTGTCCTATTGAGTCCTATTCGGTCCTATTGATAATTTTTCATCGCATCAAGATTAATTTAACCGTTTACATTAATATTAACTCATCAACATGGAGAAGAATTTGAAATTGTTGAATAATTTAAATGCCAGAATCTCAAAGTCATTTATTAACTTTAAAAAATCGCCAAGAGAGCGTGTTACGGATACGTACGTGGAAACAAGACTTGAGAATTTAGAACAATTATGGGTTGATTTTAAAAATGAACATCAATGTCTTATACAAGATTATGAAGAGGCCGAATTAGAGAATACGGACTATTTTAAGAACGATTTGTATGAGAAAACCGAGGACATTTACATAGAATACAAATGCGAACTTCGCAAGAATTTAAGTAAGACAGTTAGGCAACGGGCAAATAGCGTCGCACATACGTCGAACGAGGGATTGATATTATCGTCGTCTTCAGCAGTCAGACTTCCAAAAATTACGATACCAACGTTTTCGGGCAAATATGAGGAATGGACGACATTTAGAGATTTGTTCATATCATTAGTGCACTCAAACGATAGTTTAGATGACGTACAGAAGCTGCACTACCTAAAGGGTTATTTAACTGGAGAAGCAGAACAATTAATACGTCAAATACCTACAACGGGGGACAATTATGAACAATGTTGGCAACAAATAGAGAAACGTTTTAATAATAAAAGATATTTATGCAACTGTATTCTTAAACGCTTGTTCAGTCATAATACTTGTAAATCTGATTCTGCCTTGGCATTAAGGGAGCTCTTGGACACTACTAACGAATGTTTACACGCTTTGAATAATTTAGGTATAGATACAAAGTCTTGGGATATAATTGTAATCTATATAATTACATCAAAATTGGATACTGAGTCGCGAAGATTATGGGAAGTCAAGGTTAGTGAGTTGTCCAACGAACTACCTACACTATCTAATTTTACTGAGTTCATGGAACATCGCTTTAGGTCCCTTGAGTTCCTTGATGCCAAGACAAAAACCGTAAATAGTAAGAATTTTAAATCACTTCATATTTCTACCCCATCTTGTATTTTTTGTTCTGAGTCGCACAAACTGTGCAATTGTAAAAAATTTGCGATTGAAGATATTAATGCACGCCGTAAGTTTGTCCAAGCCAACAACTTATGCTTCAATTGTCTAGGTGAAAATCACACAGTGTATTCTTGCCGCCAGTCCTCCCGATGTCGCATTTGTCATAAAAAACATCATTCCCTATTACACCCCAAACACGTTCAAAAATCAGTAGATGAAAATAACGTTGCCGCTGTTGCAGCAGCAGCGTCACAGAGCGATTCCATTAATGTAGTGTCTTGCTTTTCGGATATTCGAAGCCAATCGTTATTGGCCACGGCTTTAGTTGAAGTCGAAACAGTAACTGGAACAACCATTGTTTTAAGAGCGCTGCTTGACCAGGGCTCTCAGGCTTCATTCATCTCGGAGTCAGCTGTGCAGTTACTTGGTTTAAGGAAAATTCCGATGAAGGCTAGTATAACCAGGTTGGGTGATGACATGAGTGATACCCTGCCGTGTAAGGCATTAGTTGAACTCAAGGTTCACTCACGTCTCGACCAATCTTTTGCAGTCAGTATCAAAGCATATGTTTTAAGTAAGCTGACATCTCTCCTTCCTGAAAGGAAAATAGTTTATGTTCCGTCAACACTCTCTACTATGGACTTAGCAGATCCGTCTTATGGAATGCCCAGTAAGATAGATCTGATTTTAGGCACGGGTGTGTACAGCCAAATTCTATTGGATGGTCTTATCAGAGGTTCACCGGGGGCGCCAGTTGCACAAAAGACAACGCTCGGTTGGATCTTATCTGGCGAAGTACATGAACCCAATCACCATAGGTCAGAGAAGTCTCACAGTTCTATCATCAGTTTACACGTTCGGATCAACGAGAATGATCTCCTCAAGAAGTTCTGGGAACTGGAATCTGATGATTCCTTGGGGCGTAAAAATCATTTTACGGATGAGGAAAAGAAATGTGAGCAAATATTTTTTGAAACTACCAAAAGGGATGAGACTGGGCGATACATCGTCAAACTCCCTTTCAAGTCGGAAGACCCTAGTTGCAAGTACAGTGGTTCAAAAAACATCGCTCACAAACGTTTTTACGCTTTAGAAAGGAAGTTTCTACACAACCCAGAATTTAAAAGTCATTATGCAAGTGTGATTAATGACTACATAGAATCAAATCACATGGAACCCATTCCCGGGTCAGAGATTGACAAATCAGGTGTCGTGTATTTGCCTCACCATGCTGTTTTGAGAAGTGACAAGAGCACGACGAAACTCAGAATCGTGTTTGATGCATCTTGCCCTGGTAACAACGGTGCATCATTAAATGATGACCTAATGGTAGGCCCTACACTGCAACTTGACCTGCGACACATAATTATGCGTTGGCGCTGTCATCCGATTGCTTTGGTCGCCGATATCGTTAAAATGTACAGGCAAGTTAAGGTTTTTCATGATGATGCTGATTATCAACGACTTATTTGGCGTGACAGTCCGGAATCTGAAATGCAGCACTTCCGTCTATTACGCGTGACATTTGGCACATCTTCAGCACCATACCTTGCTGTTAGATGTCTGCAACAGCTAGCGTATGATGAGGGTCATCATTTTCCTTCGGTGTCAGATCGTGTTTTAAAGGACTTCTATGTCGACGATCTCATGACTGGCTGTGAAAGTGTATCAGAAGGGAAAGAGATTTATAACAACATGAGTCAGATGCTTAATCGTGGTGGATTCCAATTGCAGAAGTGGTCCAGTAGTAGCGATGAATTGTTACAAGAAATTAAAATAGATAAAACAGAAAGAGAAGAGAATTTAGAATTGAAGTCAGACGAAGTTTTAAAAATTTTAGGATTGTCGTGGAATAGATTAAAGGACGAATTTAAATACACTGTTCAACTTCCTGCATTGGAGAAACCAGTGACTAAGCGTGGGGTGATATCGGATATTGCTAAATTATACGATCCATTGGGATGGATCGCTCCGTGTTTAATAACAGCTAAAATATTTATACAGAAAATTTGGTTATCCGGCATTGGCTGGGACGACAAACTTCCACATAAATTATTAAGAGAGTGGATTAGTTATCGGGAGAGTCTCAGCAGCCTTACCAAGCTTTGCATTCCTAGGTGGCTTGGAATTCGCAGAGGGGAGACTCTCCAGCTGCAGGGATTTTGTGATGCATCCAATGATGCATATGCAGCTGTTGTTTATGCCAGGGTCACCAATGAGCATGGGATAACGCATGTCAATTTAGTGACATCGAAAACAAAGGTGTCCCCAATCAAGCAAGTGAGTATTCCAAGGTTGGAGCTCTGTGGAGCCGTGTTGCTAGCCAAATTGCTTCATGAAGTTTCTGAGGTATTGGGAATAACCAAGGAGAATGTCCACGCATGGACTGATTCTTCTGTGGTGTTAGCTTGGCTTAGAAGCCACCCCAGTAGGTGGAAAACCTTCGTAGCTAACAGGGTGTCGGAAATACTTACACTCATGGATGCTGATCAATGGTCGCACGTAAAATCCTCAGATAATCCCGCAGATTGTGCTTCCCGGGGTATATCACCGTCCGAATTAGTCGAACTACAACTCTGGAAATCAGGTCCTAGTTGGCTGAAAAATAAAGATGTACAATATAACACAGGGATTGGCACTGAAACAGAATTAGAAATAAAAAAAGGTAAAGTTATCAGTCATGTCGCTACTTGTGATATTGTAGACATTCTCGATAGATATTCGTCGTTAACTAAACTTACCCGAGTTGTCGCGTACTGCAGAAGATTCTTAATGTTGAAACCTGAAAATAAACATAAACTTAAAACTACTTGGCTAAATTCCGTCGAAATAAATGAAGCGTTACTTACCTGTATAAGATTGTGTCAAGCACGGTATTTCAAGGATGACATAGAAAGTTTAAAGAAATTAGGAAAAGTTAAAAATAGGAGTGTACTTACCTCGCTGAATCCTTACCTGGATGAAAATGAAGTCCTCAGGGTGGGCGGTCGGTTGCGCCACGCTAAAATCCCTGAAAGTATGAAGAATCCTGTGCTCATTCCTCACGCATCACCTTTCACGAATCTACTGGTGGCTCATGCCCACGTCCAGACATTACATGGAGGCCCACAATTGATGCTCAACTATCTCAGAACCAAATATTGGGTGATCAATGCTAAGGGACTTATAAGACAATTTGTTAAAAAATGCGTAATATGTGTTCGTCACGCTGCTCGCACCAACCAGCAGTTGATGGGCCAACTGCCAGAAGCTAGAGCAAGCGCTTGCCGACCTTTTTTAAAAAGCGGTGTTGATTATGCTGGTCCAATTTCTGTGAGGTCAACAAAGGGTCGCGGTCACCACTCAACTAAAGGTTACATCTGTATTTTTGTATGCATGTCTACTAGAGCTGTACATCTCGAAGTCGTCAGCGATATGACTTCCGAAGCCTTTTTGTCTGCCTTCAAACGATTCACAGCCCGACGTGGACACTGCTCAGATATTTGGAGCGATAACGGCACCACCTTCGTTGGAGCCAATAAGGAGTTGCAAATTTTGTTTTCTCAGGAAAGATCTAGTGTTATCAGTGAAATTGCTGAGTGGTTAGGGAGCAACGGTACAACTTGGCATTTCATCCCCCCGCACTCTCCGAACTTTGGTGGGCTCTGGGAGTCGGGAGTGAAATCAACCAAACACCATCTCAAAAGAATTATAGGCAACCATACTTTGACATTTGAAGAAATGACAACAGTTCTGACTCAAATAGAGGCTTGTTTAAATTCTCGTCCCCTCTCACAGATCAGTAGTAGTCCTGAAGATTCATTACCATTAACGCCTGGACATTTCTTAGTAGGTGAGCCCCTTATTTTGCCTCCTGGTTGCAATTTTGAGACATCTAATGTGAGTTCTTTAAAGAGATGGCATCTTACACAACGACTTGTGCAAGACTTTTGGCGTAGGTGGTCGCAAGAATACTTGGCTCAGTTTCTTCATCGATATAAGTGGTCTCACAAAACTCCTGAGCCCAATGTAGGAGACATCGTTCTGGTGAAAGAGCCCGATCTTCCACCAGCAAGATGGCTCTATTTATTTATTTATTTATTTTAAGGATTGCCAACGGAAAGTACACTACACCTTAAATCTAGATAGCAATTATACAAATTTATACAAATGCCTTCCCAATTATAGGCAACCACAACTCAATATAAATATTGTTAAGACATGCTCGATAGCTATACAATAATTGAGGAGAAAAAAAATAATTTATAAGTATTAACACTGCATAATTAAGTTAAAAGTCTGAAAGGTATTTAGAAACAATTTTTTTAAATTTATGTATACTATTGTCTAATATATCTATATCTAGTTTATGAGACCTGGACAAGCAATTATAAGAACGAGTAATTCTAGGTACATAAGAGTTACTTCCTAAGTTGGTTCGATATGGTGGGACATGGAACAACTTGTAGGTTCCAGAACGTGGTAACTTAGTAGGAACACATAAATTAAATGACATTAATAACTCCGGACAATCAATTTTATTATTTAATAGTTTGTGTAGAAAGTATAGATCAAGTTGCTGCCGTCTTTTATCTAATCGCATTATCTTAAAATGCTCCAGTCTTGCTGCATATGAATTTAAAACCCGGTACTTTCTCATGTCATATGTCAGACTAACTAAGAACCTACGCTGCACGCGTTCAATTTGGTTTTTGTGGACTTCATAAAACGGCGCCCAAACTTGACAGCAATATTCCAGTATGCTCCTTACTAGCGCATTATACAGAAGTATCCTGGTATCAGGTCGTTTAAAGTTTTTGGTATTTCTTATAATAAAACCAAGGGATTTTGAGGCTTTTACAACGATATTTGAGACATGTTCCTGAAAATTTAATTTAGAATCTATAACGACTCCCAAGTCCCGCATGCTATAGATTTTAGATAGTCTTATTTTATTCATTTCATATTTTGTCAAAATTGTATTTTTGTTACGAGTGAATGATAGATGAAAACACTTCTTTATGTTAACTGTCATATTGTTTTTATTGCACCACGAAATCAATCTATTAATATCATCCTGCAAAAGTTCCTGATCTTTTATTGATTGTATGGGCTTTATAAATTTTAAATCATCAGCGAACAAATACACGTCAGAGTTTTGGAAACAAGATGTAATGTCATTAATGAATATTAAAAATAGTATTGGTCCCAGATGCGACCCTTGTGGAACGCCAGATGGATTATGGAAAATGTGGGATTTTATACCATTTACTACAACATAAGATGTGCGACCCGTAACATAACTATAAAACCAGTTTAATAGGGAACCAAAAATACCAAAACTTGACAATTTTTTTATTAAAATAAAGTGATCCACACTGTCAAATGCCTTAGATAAATCTGCGTATATTGCATCAACTTGAATTCGGCGGTCTACAAATCCTAACACTTTATTTACGAAACATAAAAGGTTTGTATTGGTGGATCTACCTTTTACAAATCCATGTTGTCTTTCTGTTATAATGTTCTTAACACTATGTCTTAATTGCGGAAGTATGAGGGTTTCGAGTACTTTTCCAAATATAGACAATATTGATACGGGCCTATAGTTTTTTATGTCGCTTTTAGAGCCATTCTTAAATATTGGAACAATTTTAGCTTCCTTCCAAGCTGTAGGAAATTGTCCAGATGTTAAAGACTTATTATAGATAATGGATAATGGTAAAGCGAGTTGTTTAAAGCATTTTTGCACAAATATAGCCGGTATTCCATCTGGGCCAGGCCCTTTTGTGGTATCAAGTCTTTTTAATTTTAAAGCTACTTCTGATACGGTAACAATTATATGGTTTAAAGAACTACTAGTGTTGACTTGATCTACCAATGGCGTTGGGGTACTATGCTGGGCTGCAGGCGATATAATTTTGTCTTTATAAACTTTCATAAAGTTATTTCTAAATAATTCACATATTTTGGCACCATTTGAAGCTTTTTCATTATCTAGATGCATGCTACTTGGAATGTTACATATATTATTTCGTTTTTGTTTAATATACGACCAAAAGTATTTAGGATTACGTACTATACATTCTTCGATTCTATTTGTATATTCATTGTAACAATGTTTTTGACGTTTTAAAGTTCTATTAGTTAGTGTTTGAAGAATAATTTCGTCCATAGGATTTTTATATTTTTTGTATCTAAGTCTTACTTTATATCTCTCATTTTGAAGCCGTATAAGATCTTTGGAGAACCAATGTGGGTATTTTCTGTTTCTTGGTTTGTATAGAGGTATATTTTCTTTGATTATAGAGTGCAATACGGAATAAAATATTGTAACCATTTGATCCACGTCTTTACATTCGCTTAGCTTGTCCAACCAATTGACTTTATCTAATAATTCTATAATACGTTTATAGTTAGCTTTAAAATAGTTTGGCCTTTGTGCACTATCGGAAAGAAGACTGCTCTGGGGTATATGGTTTAATGTTATTTCTAAAGGCGGATGGTATGGATCGACAGAACATAACGAATCCATACATTTATCTAATTGAATTGAATTTGAAGTCGAAAAAACCAAATCCAATGTTTTAGATTTAGAATTCACAATATCATTGATTTGCTTAAGGTTATTAACAGCCATAAACTCTGAGATTATGTTATAAAAAGGACAAGAAGAAGCTTGCAAAATCAAAGCATTGTCAGGACCCTCTCGTAACCACCTCAGACTAGGTATGTTGAAATCACCAATTACTAATCCCTCATCGTAATTACTCAGATTAATACTAGCTCGGTCTAGAAATTGTTCCAGGTCCACAGGTTTGACAGGTGGAGGGAGATAAATTGCGCATATACAAATATTAACAGCCACATTACCTTTTTTAATTTTTAAAATTACCCAAACGTCCTCATAATCATCTTCATACTCCATTACTCTGTATGAACTAATTTTCTTATTAACTGCAATTATAACTCCTCCTCCCGTTTTCTTTGACTTTGGCCTATTAAGATTTCGATCTCTTCTATAAACGACATAGTTTTCATCGAATAATTCCCTGTCCTTAACATTGTCTTGCAACCAGGTCTCTGTTATTACAATAACATCATGACTGTTTAAAAGCACATTTAGGCTAAATTCTGAAAGTTTAGTATTAAGACCTCTCGTGTTCTGGTAATAAATATTAATACTTGACATAAAAAGAAACCAAAAATATGTTAAGTAACAAAAGTGATAAGAATTAAATTATAAATTTTTTTGGATACACAAAAATAATGAAGAGATAAAAAATATACTATATTTTAGACAAAGAATTCGGATTTTTAATTAATATAGCTGGAGACGTCTCTGATTTTCTTACAAATATTCGCCCGGCTCTCACCCACACAAATTTGTAAGCTTTTTCCTTTGCTTTTAGTCTTGTCGTTCTATGTAATTCTTTGTAATATGGAGACAGATGCTCAGAAATATATATAGGGCTTTTACTATTACTAATACCCAAATGGCCACAGTTCAATTTATCCTTTGGATGAGACCTGTTGAATTTGATGACGGCCGCTAAAAACGAATCGCGGACCAGCTGACTTCTTAATTTTACAACTATTGACCGCGGTTTCGGACTTTTCTGATTTGCTTTAGCGACTCTAGTGCAGAACTGTATATCCGATTCTTTTAAGTCATAGGAAACGACACCGGCCAGTTGCATCACCGTGCTTACTAAATTTTCTGATCGGTTTTCCGGTAGGCACTGGATCTCCACGTTATTTGATCTGGCGTTCTGCTCTAACTGTTCAATTCTATTATTTACTACCTCATTACATTCTATAATTAATTTCGGCACACCCTTCTCCACTTTCTCTTCTACTTCCTGTATTCTTTTTGTGACTTCGTTTTTGTATGTTGTGTATTGTCCTTTAAGGTCATCCAATGAGTTCTTCAGAAGATTTAATTCTTTCCTTGCCTCAAGCAGCTCTGCCTTGAGAGGTTCTATATCTGCTTTGAGACAATTTTGTATTAAGACTTTAATTTCCGTTGATAAGATACTTCTCAATTCCGTCTGAATAATATCACGTACATCTGCCTTGGAAAGAGTCTGAACTTCACTCTCAGGTTGGATGAAGACTGGAGATGAATGTTTGGTGGCTTTAGAGCGTGAGCGCTGAGAGACCCACTCTGTGGATACGGTATTGTGCGTTTCTTGGCTAATTTCGAAATTAAACGGCGTTGCCCGAACTGGAGTGTTAAGCTTGCTTCCTTTTTTGACGTCTTTCAAACACTTAGGACACTCAAAATTTTCTCTTTGACTCTTTGTTAAGCTCTTAAACGCGGCGTCGTTAATACTTAAGCAAAGGTGGTGATATGTCGAGGCACACTTTTTACAAGTCATTAGCTCATTGTCTTCAATAACTTCAAAACAAGCCCCACATTTTGACATCTTGTTACAATATATAAGATATAATAATGCTCCGGCTTTATTTTATTGTCTATATTGGTAATACTTAACAATTCACGCAGTCTATATTATCTTCAAACCCGGCTTTGTTAAAAACATTCATACAGGCAAAGGAATTATCTAGTGCCCGATTGTATAACGAATGCCGTCTAAAAGGTCGTATGCGCCGTGGAGACAGCGTCGCTTACACGTTTTAACGTTGTCGCTATTCAATAGGCAGATTTATTCTGTTATGTAGGTAAGTGGTAATATTAACATTCACTTCACTGTTGTTTACTACACTTTATAGCCAAATTAGTCTTTTTACACTATTTAATTTTATGAATATTTATAAACACTATTTTTCACTATTGTTTGGGAGCAGTTTTATCACTTTTTCATCGTAAAATTAACTGTTATATATCGGTAAACTATTTTTATTCGCGGAGCGTCTTAACAATCGGTCACGTCGTTAACGTCGGCTCTATGGTATTATTACACATAAGCACACCGGCTTGGACAACATTACGCGCGTTGTGTCTTTGAAATGTAAAGGCACAATCATAAAACGACCAGTGTCTAAGTTAATTGTTTTACCTATCGCAAGTGATTAAAGGTTTTCTTTCGAGTTGATTTGCATTGTTTAAAATTCGTGTTGCTACATATTTGATAGTATATGAATAGTTAGCAATAGTTTGATGATGTATTCAAAGAATTTTCTTTTTGTTTGTTTACCTTTTGTGAGCATTTTGATATTTTGTTATGGACATGCCGTCCATGGTGGGCGGAATGTTCAGACTTAAGATATTTAGTTTTGTTACTTGTGCATAGATGGCGTTAGTAAATTCATTCTGAATCACGCTAACAACTTGTACTTGTACCATACGTAAGTTGAAGGAAAATATTAAATTTTTTGAATTCGCTCTGGATACCTAGTTTCATTTACCACATAGTTATGCAGTTTGTACACACCAAGTACCATAAAGGTTGAGTTAAGTTGTCTGTCCTTAAAGATTACTAAGAAACGATGAATGTTCCTAGATACATTTACACAATGGAAAATTATTCCACGAATATCCTATCTGGAGTTGGTCGGTTTTGAAGTATTCTGCGCAATCGGGTCCAGTATTCATTGATGTGACTTGACGTGACTTGGCGTGACTTGACGTGGCATGGCGCCACATCTTCCGAGAAGCGTCCGCGCCTGTCCGGCCAGCCGTCGTATAAATATCCAAGGCCAATGTCACGGGACAAGGCAGGTTCACAATGCTCGCTGCACACAGGAGGCCACAACCCACAACCAACTTGCTTCATAACTATTGCGGTGACTGACCAGTCAATCTGTTTGAAGTCGGTCGCGAATGCGTCGTTATGGAATCTTGAAAATTGGCTTAGAGGGATCGCATTTGGATGAACAATCTGAAAGCGTTGTAGGTATGCCGAGAAACCGACTGGTAATCCAATTCCAGTGGTCCTTGCGAAGCTCAACCAGTTCTGTATGCGTGCGAGTGTTGAGCAGTTGTTTGTGGCTAAAGAAAGTCGTCTAGGATTAAACTGTCGTCCGTGACTTACCAAATAGGACACACTGAAAATCAGCGCCGTAGTCAATACTACGGCACAATGCTGAGTGTGCTCCTTTTTCTAGGCCACTGGACACATGTGAGCGTAATCTAGTAATAATTTTGTAAGTATGTTTTAGTTTTAATTTCCTATTTTTTTTTCTTTTTTCTGTTTTTCGTATGTGTTCGTGGCCTTGCAAATAAACGTCAATTCTATTCTATTCTATTCTATGCCATGCTATTCTATATACTTAGTCAAATTTTGAAGCGCTGGCACTCCTAGGTTTGTCAACGCCTTCAGGCAAACCCCGAAATAGATTCCTATTCCTGTCTTTGACTAACTTTATGGCCTAAGTCTTAGACTATTTTGGACAGTCAAACACGGAAACTTGCGGAAATGTGATGAAATCTGGTTTTGAGTAGTTCGACCTTCATTAGCCATAGGTTTCCACTTAACTAAAGTCATAGATCAAACTATGACACTGATGTCGACGGAATCCCACTTGTCCGCGTGAATAAAAGCGGGAAACCCTAACCTGATCCAACTTCCCTTCCATTTGAATTTTGGGGAGAACCCCAACTTTCTATGTTTACCAACCTATTAAAAATTATATTGACGACAATTGGCAAAATTTCTGTTGTTTATTTAATTACTGATCTATTATAAATGTATTCACGAACAAGATAATTATGTTAGTAACACAACATTACGATAATTTTCTTCAGTATTGCATGGTGAACAGGCAGCGCGGCCGCGCGCGGCTCGGTCACCGCGGGAAGGGGTCAGGGGAAGTGCGTGTCACGTGTGCGCTCTGTACGGAAATAAACAAACATATTGAGTCGGAACTCGACCACCGGACAACATTTCTATGAAACTCCACATCGGATATTTATAAAACTTCTGTACGCATCTTTAGCTTTCAGGAATATTGGCAAACAACATTATATTTAGACACGGTAAACGCATTTTTAGATGACTAATCATCCGTCCGAAGGAAGTTCCTCGTATGATTGGCCGCAGCCATCCATTGCTGCACTTGAGGACATCATATTATAATTACCGTTTCGGGAATAAGAATACGCAGCTACGCAGATAACACCGCCTATATTGGCCGCAGCGCTACGTTTACGATGTTACCTAGTGAGAGCTATGTATAAATACTAGCTCACTGGGTGTGACGAACGAGGACACGAGATTTAATAAACCACAGCCTATTTGTAGAACAATAATGTCTATTACACTGCCGTAATAATTAATTATCGGATTAGCAGAAGCTGAAAATGAGTTCATAATCACCTCATCGAGGTCGTGTTTAAAAACATTTGTTAACAATTTATTACTTTTTTTAAGTTAAATAATATAAATGGTACAATATCGCTGTCAAACGGTAATTTCGTTGGTATTTAAAGTGATGCCTTTTAATGTCGGTTAGTGAGTGTGAGGTAACGTGTCGTGTCGTCTGTGTCCCGTGTCGTGCCGTCTTGGGGAGTGGCACCGCGCCCTCGCCGCCTCGCCGCACCGCGTCGATCGCGTGCCAATACTGTTGGCCGCTGGTCGCTTCGCATCTTAACTATTTTTCAATATAAATTCGTAGTTCTAGTTGCTACTGCTACTCTCTCTTTCTGCTCTTGCTGACAATTGGGTTGGACGTATGCCATATTTTATCATATGTGTGACGAAATTCAATACATATTTAACATGGTTTCGTTTAGAACAAACTTTCTCATCGCACGATGCGATTGTTGCGAATGAGGTCTAACCCGAAAAAAGTGTACATTTAGCCCGTCAAGAAAGTTTTAAAGTAATACACATACAATAAAAGTTTCAATAATTGATACCCCCGAGAGATATCTCAGATATCAATTATTGAAATAATAGGTTAATTAACGACGGTTGAGATACCTATTTGTCGTATAGAATTTGTCTTACTAGTGACGTCTTCGGAACTATTGTGCTTTGTAAGCGCCTGCTGGTGAGTTCTGTGAATTAGCGTTGCATGAGAACGCATCTAGCTCGGATGTAGATTTGGGTGTCATTGTAAAGAACTTGAGAAGTACTACAGGGTGCTAAAGTGAAACAATAACTGCTCCATGCTACAGAGAGAGTGGATGTATTATGATATTATAGAAGGCGATTTTCGTTATCAGACGCCGTTTGGTTTGGTGCAGGTGTCGTGGGTGCGGTCCAGCGACCTGCAGATCCTGACACACGCGGGCGCCGTGTTCACGGCCGACTCCCGCGTGTCCTGCGCTGAGGGCACGCCCGGGCCCCCCGAGCCCCCCGAGCCCCCCGAGCCCCCCGCGGAGGACCCGTTCGACGTGTCGGACGACCCCCCGGGGGGACCGCGCTCGCTGCAGGGGCTGGAGGGACCGGTCTCGCTGCACTCGCTGCGCATCGCGCGGCTGCGGCTGGCGGACAGTGGCCGCTACGAGTGCCAGGTCAACACCGAGCCCAAGATGAGCCTGTTCTTCAACCTCACCGTAGTAGGTGAGTAACAGAGAAGTGAACTAGCGGGAACGTGCCGTATCGTACTAACATTGCGCTAGTGTAACGCCTAGAACAATACTAAATGGATCGGCGCCGCAACACTTGGCATCGTCATCATTCGGTCCATTGAACCAGCTGAGAAAAATATTCACGTAGAGAGAACGACCAGAGAGTACGCGGTTACTCATTTTAGACGCGAGCATTGTTGGAATTCCTATTTTATTTTGGGTTGTAATAATTATATATAATGTTGTTAGAAGTAACAAAAATAGTGTCGAGACCATGG